>JAHTLZ010000198.1:6815423-6849097 GCA_023846285.1 Phrynocephalus versicolor | reverse complement strand
GGAAGGAAGGAAAGAGAGGGAGGGAGAGGGAGAGAAATAAAGAAAGAAGGGAGAGAAAGAGGAAGGAAGGAAGGAAGGAAGGAAGGAAGGAAGGAAGGAGAGTGGGAGGAAAGAAAGAAAGAGGGAGGAAGGGAGAGAGAGAAAGAAAGAAAAGAAAGAAGGGAGAGGGGGAGGGAGGGAGAAAGAAAAGGGAAAGAAAGAAAGAAAGAAGGGAGGGAGGGAGGAAGGGAGGGAGGGAGGGAGAAAGAAAAGGGAAAGAAAGAAAGTAAGGAGGAAGGGAGGGAGGCCTCATGTCAAGGAAGGGCGAAGGGTCCCAAGACCTCACGGCGGCTGGGTAGCCCCCGGGGGGGGAAATGCGAAGAAGTAAAAACAGTGTTTCCTTGCAGCGATGCCAAGGACTCATCGCACAACACTGGCTCTTCGGCTTGAGTACGGAGATGAGCACTGCCCCCTAGAGTGGGAAACGACTAGCACGCATGTGCATCAGCGGCCGGGGGGGGGGCATTTATATTTTTTATCTTATTAAATCAAAACAAGCGGGCCAGGGTAAAATTATCAAGCATTTACCGGTTCACGGTGATAAAAAGGTTGGGGAGCACTGCTCTAAAGAATAGGACTACAACATTCTCTGCAAGAGGCAACACAGCCTTTTCTGGAAGTTCTAAGGAGGTAGCTGTGTGAGTCTCTTCCAAGGAGGACATGTTAGCCTTAAAGGGCCACTAGACACTTCATTCCTTTTGAGGTGTTTATTGACTAGGGCAGCAGCTGTCGCTAAGCATAGCAACAGTTTGATGGCACATCTTTACTCTGTGTATGTACCTGGAGAGGAGGTGGAGTACATGATTGTGCAGTACCAGATTTCAGTTCAGTGTCAACCACTCTGGCAAGGATGAAAGAGGAACATGGCAAGCCATGTGTTGCCCTCAAAGGGGAAGAACAAAAGGTAGCAGATCACTTCCCCGACCCACCCCAAATCAGCTCTAAAGGTGACTTCTAAAGGAATCCTTCCTGCTATCTACCTGAATTTTGACAGGCTTCACGTCTTTTTCTTCTTCTGAAGCAGTGGATCTATTCTGGAAGCACATTTTATCCTTTTCTGCCAAAGAAAAGAAAAGAGAGTGGGACTTACCTGGTGCAGTCCAAAGTAAACAATCTATCTATCTGAAGCATAGCAATTAGAGATGGGCACGAAACGAGCAATTTTTCATTTTTGTCTTCGTTTTTTCATTTTGTTACGCAACGAAAACGAAAACGAAAACGAAAATTTTTCAAAACAAAACGGAAACGGAAACAGAAACGGAAATTTTTGCCATGTTTTTCGTTTTCGTTGCGGCAAATACATTGAACTGAAAAGAATGCTAACGAAACAGCAATTTTTCGTTTTCATTTTCATTTTTTCGGTTCGTTACGTACAAAAACAAAAACGAAAAATTTGCAAAAAAAACCCCAATGAAAACGAAAATGAACCGAAACAGACCCCTAAACGACCAAAAAACAAACGAAACACCATTTTTTGAGTTGTGCCCATCTCTAATAGCAATAAGAACTGTGGTGCTTTCTTCCCTTTCTGTGAGCATCCTTTTTATTCATTAATGCAGGACCCTCTTTTGTGCCAATAAAACTGTATTAAATATTTTTAGCCTGTATTTGGTTTGCACCAGTTCTCAATTCACCTGGAGCTACATTTTATCAGTGGCAGAAGCTCCAAGGCCTCAGCCAGGCACCATTTGTGGTTGTAGTGTTCTTTCCCATGGTGTCCCATGGGTGGGGACAGTTCTCAGATTGGAAGGATAGTGTTTTCCCATCTGGTTTGACTGGGCAGTAGGAATGGGCACAAAACTAAAAAAAAAATATGTTTCATTTCATTTCATTTCCGTCCCACCACATTTTTTGTTTCATTTCATATATTTTTTTAAAAAATGTACGAAATGAACCACTAATGAAATCGTCTGTGTGGGGGTGGGCTGGAAAGTGATGGAGGGACAAAAAGTTTAATTTAAAAGTTTTCCCTCCCCACAAACTCAGCCTGCCAGCTGATTGGCTCTGGGGTGGGAAAAAGGTTCCCCCCCACCCCAGTACGGATCAGATGGCAGGCAGGGCTTGAGGGAGGAAAAACAGTTTTTTCCTCTCCCCAAGCTCCACCTGCCAGCTGTTCAAGCACTGGGGTAGGGAGAAAACATTTTCCACTATACTAGCGCCAATCAGCTGGTGCGGCTTGGGGGAGGGAATTTTTTTAAGCCTGGAGCTTTTTTTTTTTGCCTCCCCAAGCGGCTTACAGATGGAACGGAATTGTTCGTTTCAAGAAAAAAAATCATTTCGTTTTGTCTGTAACGAAATGCTGCTTCCTTGTATCATTTTGTTTCATTTTGTTACATAATGACACGACAAAACAGCATTTCGTTTTTTGTTTTGTGCCCATCCCTACTGGGCAGCAAGAAGCGCATTGCTGGCTCCCCCAAAGCTCTTGATGCATACAAAAGGTAATTGGTTTTCACTGCATTCCTGCGGGAAAACACTTTTCGAGACACAAAAATTTCAAGATACGAAAATTCCCGTAGAACTGATTAAATTTGTATCTCGAGGCACCACTGTAAATTAATGGCAACCATGACAATAGAAGGCACACCTACGATCCAATAAGTTATCCCAAAGTGGTTAGTTTCCATTATGTGGCTGCTTGCATACTTTTTTTTTTTTTTTGGCAAGAGGAACATACATACATCCAAAATGGGAACATTTCCAAGGCAAATACATGTATGGCATTACTATATATTCCAACTCCCTGTCCCTTGACTATTAGTTATCTCTAGGGCTGCCATGTGACTTGGTAGGCTGACTTGACTTGATATATAACATGCTATCCGGTATCTGCTTAGAATATAATATAGCCTTGGATTGCAGGCTTTGAATAGAATAAAAATGCACGTGTAGCTCTTGTAGAATACATGATGTAATGCAAAACATGCAATCATTCTTCTGCCCAAGTGGTTCATAAGAAATGAGCCTGAAATTGCCTTTTTGAGTCTTCCGCTAAGGGGTGAAATCTCACAGTTCCGACTGTCATTTTTCAGGTGGTTAAAGATTATAATTGCAGAGTAAACCATCCTCTCTCAATTCACAAGGTAAATGTTGCAGTTTTGGGGAAAGGCTTATCCTCTTTGCCGCCCAGAAACAAAGAGATAAAATCACAGGAAGCAATGGGAGGAAAATGCTAAAAAAGCTAAAAGGGCAAAAACTGCACGTATTGTGAGAAAATTGTTCATGTTTATGGAGCAGTAGGGGCTTTTTTATAGTCCAACAGGAGCTCATGGAAACGTTACACAATGCCAGGTTGCAGGCCAGAGAGGAGTAGAAATGCAATGCCAGCAAGCAAAAGCTTGTGCACTCAGGCAGACGTTTGGTCACCTTCTGGCTAATGAAGCAGGGCCTTTTAATGATAGGAGTGGTTGGGATACTCTTTACTTCGTGATGTACTTTTAAAATTGCTTTTTGCCAACTATTTTAATGTGATAATCTGTTGCCCTGTTTCAATAGTACAGCATACTGAATTGTTTTAGTGTAATGTATCTGTTTTTCTCATTACGATGTAATTCACTCTGAATCCTAGACTTGTAAGAAAGAGAGACATGATAATAAAACAATTGTGGCCTAAACCATGGACAACTTGGAGATCACACTGGGTTTGAAGCTCAGGCAGTCCTTCCAACTTTCAGACAGAGCCTGAATGTCAACAAGGAACATATTTGCCTCTATCCCATTACCAAATTACAGTCCAGAAGTCAATTAGTACATAGAAATGATGAAGCAACTATGGGGGTGGGGAGGTTGGAAAGATGGGACGTGGGGGTAATTCTCAGGGTGGGGGTTGGGATAAATTGTCAGTCGGCATGTTCACGACCAGGAAAGAATGCCAATACTGTTGCCCTTCAAACCAGAATTTCCATCCCTTTGTCCCACACCAGCTGCTCTTCTCACCCACCCAGCTAGCAATATATCCTGCCTGGAAGGAACCCTCAAACGGTGTGTGATAGACCTTCTGCTACTGCAGAGGCCCCAGCAGAGGTTCACTTTGAGAACTCTGCTTTGCCACTGGGCCAGCATCAGCAACATATTGGCATTTCTTCTGTTTTTCACAGTATCCGACAAACCCACTTGAGTTTTCAAAGTGACTTCAAAGACCCAGATAGCATTCCTACTATAAGCAAATATATTCCTAATGCAAGCAAAAACTTTCAAAATCTACATTTAACATGTTGTCCTTTAGCACATACAGGGACAATGGGCAGTTTAAAGGTATATTAGAAAGTTATTGGCCTTACTGTGAAAGCAGATGAGGAGCGAAGGCAGTTAAAACGAAAAATGAATTTCATGTTTCATTAATTCTGATAACTGATTTTATTGCTTTAGAAAATTATGATGGCATTCTGCTACAAATGCTTAACTTAATTTAAATTTGAGAATACTTTTTTTCTGGCAAATCACTTAAGCAATATTTTTAATCAGTAGAGTGGAGCTGATTTATGCTTCAGATGGTTAAGAGAGAAGCCTCCTAAACCAGATTGGTTGCAGGAGTTCAAATGATTTTTATTTTTATTTTTATTTTTGGCAAAAAAAAACCCTAATTTCCATATAAATTTAAGCAAGTGTAATTGTTGCTACTGCTGATAATCACTGGGGCTGTAAACCTGGCCATATTTATTGTAATCCAAGCTTTTCTGAGTAAATCCTGTCTTCCATCAAATACAGTATGCAGGTAAGCTACAGCTACAAAAAGAGATGATTTAAAAACAACATTTTGGCAGGAGCTTATAGCTATGCTCAGTCTTTCATTATAGCTGGCTTTGGTTTATAATAATAAAAAAGAAGGGTGTGTGCATGTGTCCGTCTGTCTGTCCAAGACTGTTTCTTGAACACACTTGAAATTTGGCATGTGTGTATTAAAGAGACTCTGGAAACATACATTGTGAGATTTTGTTTGTTTGTAAAATAGGACGATGTAATTTATTTATTTATTTATTTATTTATTTATTTATTTATTTATTTATTTATTTATTTATTTATTTATTTATTTATTATTTATTTATTGTTGTATTTATATCCCGCTTATCTTCTACATGTAGAACTCTAAGCGGCTAACAAGGCAGTCAGTGCCAACCAACAAACAATCAAATGCAACAAAATATAATAAAACAATACAATATAATAAAACATACAGCATTAGGACAAACATGACATATAAAATCCTTCTGCATCCCAGCCTGCCGGAGAAGCAAATCATGACCAAATATCGATAGTCGCAAAATTTAATAAGGTCAATAGGATCAATAGCGATGGTGGAAAAAAAAAATTAGACTAAAACTCGCCGAAGGCCTCCCGGAATAAAAAAGTTTTCAAAGCTTTCCGAAAGGCCTGCAGGGACTCTGCAGAGCGCACTTCGCTGGGGATGGAGTTCCACAAGGAAGGGGCTGCCACTGAGAAGGCCCGGTTCCAAGTAATCGTCTTCCGGGCCTCTCATGGGGTGGAAACCCGCAGCGAGTGCGCTCGCACCTGCCGAACAGGGCGGGCCGAGGTGGATCGCTGGATGATACGCTCTGTCAGGTAGTCCGGTCCCAAGCCATGGAGGGTTTTATAAACTAAAACCAAGACCTTGAATCTAATCCGGGCTGCAACGGGCAACCAGTGCAAGCGGACCAGGACTGGGGTGATGCGGTCATATCGACGCGCACCAACCACCAGCCTGGCCGCCGCATTCTGTACCCGCTGCAAGCGCCAGAGAAGAGTCAAGGGCAACCCCATGTAGAGGGCATTGCAGTAGTCCAGTCTCGAGAACACCAGTGCTTGGACCACTGTTCTCAGAGAGTCAACATCCAGGTACGGGCGGATCTGGGCGATCTGACGGAGATGGTAATAGGTGGCCCTGGTCACCGACGCCACCTGAGCCTCCATGGTCAGCGCCGGGTCCAGGACCACGCCCAGATTCCGCACCCTCTCCGCTGGCTGGAGGGAAACCACCACCCCCAGACAGGGAAGAGGGCCACCGTACCCAGATGGTGAATTCCCAAAGAACATGACCTCCGTCTTCTTGGGGTTGAGCTTAAGCCTGTTCACCCCGGTCCAAGTCAGTACGGCATCCAGGCACTCATCAAGGATCCTCACAGCTTCCACTGCAGAGGTGGAAAAGGAGAGATAGAGCTGCGTGTCATCAGCGTACTGCTGACAGCAGACTCCAAATCTCCTAATGACCCCAGCCAGCGGCCTTACGTAGATGTTAAACAGCATAGGGGACAGCGACAACCCCTGTGGAACCCCACAAGGGAGTATCCAAGGAGCCGACAACTCCCCCCCCCCATGCTGGACGTACTGAGGACGGCCCTCCAGGAAGGATCGGAGCCAACTGCGAGCACTGCCTCCGATTCCGACCTCAGAGAGCCGATCCAACAGGATACCATGGTCGACGGTATCAAAGGCCGCTGACAAATCCAGGAGAACCAACAGGGTAGAGCAACCCCTGTCGGCCGCCCGGATTAGGTCATCTTGCAGCGCGACCAAAGCTGTTTCGGTCCCCCGACGAGGCCTGAACCCGGACTGGCAAGGATCGAGGCACTGCCGATCCTCCAGGTACGACTGCAACCGAACCGCCGCCACCCTTTCGATCACCTTACCCATAAACAGGACGTTAGCGATAGGACGATAGTTCGCTAAATCGTCCGGACACAGGACAGGTTTTTTAAGAATGGGCTTTACCACCGTCTCCTTCAGACGGGAGGGAAAAAAACCCTCGCTGAAGGAGGCGGTGGCGATGACTGAAGCCCATTCGGCCATAGTCCCACTGGCAGCTTTTATAAGCCAGGCAGGGCAGGGATCGAAAGGAGTAGACGCCGGCCGGCAGTGAGCCATAGCCTTGGAGGCTTCGACAGCGGAAACAGGCCCAAGCTCTTCCAGCCGAGGCGACGAAGGCGGACCAGCAACTGGGGATGCCGGGACAGTGCCACTGCAACCGGAGTCGAAGCCGGTCTGGATGGCCTCAATTTTCGATCGAAAGAAGGCTGCAAAGTTCTCGCTACTCAAATCAGTAGGAGGAAGCCTTGCCAGACTAGGATTGGAGAGGTCCCGAACCACCCGGAAGAGCTCCGCCTGGCGGTTCGAGGCCTCTCCAATTCTCAGGGAGAAAAAAGATCTTTGAGCCTCCCTGATCGCGTTGGAATAGCGCCTAGTCTGGGAAACAATGGCAGCCTTATTATTAACCATCCGGGTTCTTCTCCAGCTGCGCTCTAGTCTTCTCCTCATCTGCTTCATTGCTCGGAGCTCAGCTGTGAACCACGGTGAGGGCCAAGCTCGGCACCGGAGAAGACGCTTAGGGGCGATCCGGTCGATGGTATGGGCAGCTGTATCAAACCAATGGTTAGCCACAACCTCGGCCAGCACACCAGCCAGTTCTCCAGGAAACGCCCCGAAAACTTCCTGGAACCGAGAAGGGTCCATAAGTCTTCGGGGACGGGCCAAAACAGGAGGCCGATGGTCCCCGTGAGGAGGGGCCGGAATCGCCAGGGGGAAAGAAAGCAGGTGATGGTCTGACCATGACACAGGCAGGGAGACAATGCCCCCTACCTCCAGACTCGAATTCCCCGACATGGAGGAAAATACCAGATCCAGGGTATGGCCAGACCTGTGAGTGGGGCATAAATCATGCTGGGACAGACCCATGGAAGCCATGGATTCCATGAATTCCAGAGCTACACCAGAAAGTTCACCGCTGGCATGCACATTGAAGTCACCCACAACCAAAAGGCGCGGGGACTTCAAAAGCGCACCCGCGATAAACTCGGAGAGCTCCGGGAGGGATTGGGCTGGGTTGGGGGAGCATGGTAACCCAGCACAATGCCAAATCTGTCCCGCTGTCCCACTAGCAGGTGAAGGCACTCTAGCCCCTGGCTAACCAATGTCGAGGCCCTGCAGACATAAAGAGAGTCCCGGTGAACGATTGCGACCCCTCCACCCTTCTGACCCTCCAGCCTTCCCACACCCTGAACCAAGTACCCGGGCGGGCACAGAAGGGAGAGCAAAGCCCCCCCTCCGCACCCAACCCAGGTCTCGGTAATGAGAGCCAGGTCAGCCCGCCCATCTTGGATGGAATCATATATAATGGGAATTTTATTATGGACTGACCTGGCTTTAAACAGAATGCAGGAAAGGCTGGAGGCACTGGAGAAGTGACTCCCGGACACGTGGCAGCGAGCCGAGGAGTCAGAACGTGGGACAGGCACGAGATGCCTGACCCGGGTTCTTCTGATCGGATGAACCCCCCGGCTACAAGCGTACCGCCCACGGTCCGTCACAGTTGGTATGTGAGTCCCTGCAAACATGGCGGTAAAAAAAAAAAGGAGCAACAATACAGTTAAAGAAATACAAATCAAACAATTGACCCACTGGACAGGGCTCTAACAATCCACTAAAAATACAAATACAAATAGCTGCAATACAATATAAATAAGTGCTACAAACAAGTTAAAAATAAGATAAAATAAAATAAATAAAGTAGAATGTAAATATAAAATAACAAGTGCAAAATGCAGTTTACCCCGCCAGAAACCAGATGGGAGAAACATGAGTAAAGGGGAGATGGAATCTAGGGATCAAATGGGATGGGGAGGGGATGCAGGCAGAAGCAAAAGGGGACCACAATGGACCGCCCAAAAAATGCCGACTGTCAATGCGTCGAGGCACATCGCCGGAAGCCGGGTCGCTACTTGAGATGGAATAAACAGGCGACCCGCTGCGCTGGATGGAATGGTGGTGCCTCGGTGAAGCCAAGAATAGAAGCGGGCAAGACCAGCGAGCAGAACACCACCCAGTTGTCTCCGGCGGCCGACCTGCCGTCCGAATAATAGATGAGAGCGAGGCTCACAGGGGGAACCGGCCCCGACAGCCACACCGGTGGCCGAAGTACCGCCCGAGAGAGGGCCAGCGGCCCGGGCACTGCCAGAGACGTCCCCTGGCCCGCCGCCATGTTGAATACCGGCAGCCGACACACTGCCCGAGGCATCACCCGTAACCGGCCGCTGCCTCCTCGGGCCAAAGGCAAATGGGGCAGAATCACCCAGATGGAACAGGGTAAGGCACGGAGACACACCCTGAGCCTCTCCGGCGGCCGCCCTGCCACCCAAAGGGATCCCACCAGCCATGCGCCGCCAAAATGGCGACTGCTCCCGAGCACCGGCAGCCGAGATGCTGCCCGAAAACGAGGCCAGCAGCCAAGAGCTGCCTCCTCAAGCCATAGGGAAGAAGGGACATCCCCACCGAGATGGAACAAAGAACGGGGCAGGGACGTACCCTGGGCCTCTCCGGCGGTCGGATGCCAGCAGCCGAAACGCTGCCCGAAACTGGAAGCTGCAGTGCACGGCCGCCGCCTCTCACCCGGCAGTCCGCAGAAGCTCAGGCAGAACTCGTGGCTGCAGCCGAGCAAGTCTCGGCAACAGCCGTGGCCGATGACTCCCAAGTCCTCCAAACCATCGGGAGGGCGAGCCGGACTACCAGCACGCCCCCCTTAAGCGGCACACGCTGGGAATGGGGCACCGACGAGAGCAAGGGGCAGCCAAGGTACGGCCATAAGGCGAGATGGAAAAAAGCCCCCCCAAAAAGTACAGGGAAAAGAAAGGTGAGGAGAAGGAGAAAGGTGGGGAAAAGGGGAAAGAAAAACAAAAGGGAAGAGGAGAGGGGGGGAGAGGGGAGGGAACACTCAGCCTTACCGGGCATAGTTGGATCGATATTTCAGCCGGTCTGCTCGTCTAACCGACGAGCCACGCTGAGCCCCTTTAAACCCCCTACAACCCCCCTGGGACCCTCAAATCCCTGAAGCCCCTGGCTAGTTCCCCCACCAAGTCCTCTGGTGGGACAAAAAAAACTTAAAAAGGAAAAATATCCAAGGCAGCAGTATCCCAAAAAATGAACAGGACGCTGGGACGCAGGAGCAAACAGGGAACGCTGCCGCCCGCCATCTTGCCAGGATTTGATTAAAAGCTGACAACTGTTATCCCTGACTGCAGTACACTGGCTATTCAGTGTCCCTCATGTACTCTAGATTAGAAGACACAAGATTGGCTGCAAGCAGACCTAAAAAGATTCACTTTTTCACACAGCCTCCATGTGTTACATCCTTTTGCAGGGCTTCATAAAGGGAGCTCAAACTGTAGGAGATAAACTTCCTGCTGCCTTATAGTTTGGGATAGAGATGAATGTGCACAGACAGGGAAGAGAAAAACTAGTGAAAGGGGATGAAAACATGTAGATAATAAAGTTTGCTGGCCTCCCCGGGCTCCTGAGAGAAATTAGGTCTTCTGGGTAGGCCTTCTGGGTTAGGTCTTACCAGGCCAATCCCAATCCCGATAAGAAACCCCAGCCAAACTTCCAAGAACCCCTCATAAAATACACACTTTGAAAAGACGGCCTATGCTTAATGCTAGAGCATGTGGAGCAAAGATAACAGAATGGGAAACCTGGACCAGCAAATGGTTTTGTCAGAAAAATCACATCTGCTTGATTTTGCCCAACATAGGCTGTGGCTACACTGCAGAGTTGAATTGGAAAGATAGAAAGAATGTCCACAGCTTGCATTGCATTTCGGATCCCAAATACTGGATGCATGAGGGGTGTACATGTGAGTTTCATGTTCAAATTGTTTGCCATCCAACCCGCAATCCTGCCCACACCCACACACTCCATTTCATTCTTTCCTCTGCCCCACCTTTCCTTTTCTTTTACGGTTCACTAAGGAGCTCCTTGGTTGCAGAAGTATTCCACATGCCTTTCATTTCTTTCTACTTTTTTGTGTGTGTTTGTGGATGCAGGAGACTTAAGTATTATATTAATGCAATGCCTCATCACTGATACAGCAGAGAGCAACACAGTATAATTTCTATTTAATTTAATCATATTTAATTCCTGTTTTTCTATGACTCTTTGACACTTTTTGGAAATCTCTTATTGGAATACACAAACAGGAAAGCTCAAAGTTAGCACCTTTTGAAAGTTCAGCAGCAATAGAATATATTAATAATGCAGAAATTTATGAAATTTTAAATGAAAGAGTGCTCTTTTTCTTGAGCAGATTCACAGTACTTTTCTCTGGCCAAGGATCCTATTGTGATTTTATACTTTAATCCAAGCCAAATGACCTGTTCTGCCTCTTCATAGCAATATAAAAATACCTACAGGAATATTTTCAAACTCACTTCAGAAGCATATAACAAACAATAAATAAATAAATAAATAAATAAATAAATAAATAAATAAATAAATAAATAAATAAATAAATAAATAAGATCAGAGGACAATGGAGAAAAGAGAATGAGTGTGGAGTCATGCCCTTAGTGCTTAAGTTAGATGAAAACACCACCTAAAGATATGCCCCCCCCCCCGTTTTTACTAAGAACTTCTTGAATCCAGCACCCGGAGACAGAGGGAAAGGGGTGGTGGGGGTGGTGGCAGGAAATTGGCTGGAAAGAATCAAACCTACCTTGAATGTCATGCAAACATATTAAAACTGCATTGAATTTGCCTAATTTATAGGAGAATCAAATCTCACCATATTTGACCATGCTGTTGCAACCATGACAATGAAATTGTTCAGACTTGCAGTTTGCAGCAGTATTCCAAATTCTGAGACAATGGCTTTACTAGGATTTCAACAGCCTCCTCTGGGTCACCTTATTCTCACAACTATAAATCACCTGTTTTTTCTGCAGGACACCCTGTTTCTCAATGCAGTTTCCTGAAATCACCTGTTAATTGAAGAGATATTTCATGAATAATAATTGGATCTCATGGTGCCATCAGACTCTTTACATGGTGTATTGCTGGGCGGGTATCCAAGTGGGCTGATGACTTGTTTCAAAGATTAAATTTGTTTCAAGAGGCCTGGATTTAGGACTCACTACTGATCAATAGTTTTATTACATGTGACCTCTCAGCCTCCAATGGAAAGAAAAGAGGTCAAGACAAGAGGTCATGACAAATATAAATTAATTAAATTGACCAAGAAAGTAGATAGGTTTGGACTTCCCTAGATCAGAGAAAGCCTCTCAGCTTTGTAGCAAGCTGATTCCTGCCAAATCACCCATGACAGCTACTCAGTTGCACCTGTAGTTATATTTTGCATAGCTCAAGATTCCATTAAAATATTCATGCCCAATTCATCCTTCCTAGGGAAGGCACAGATTGAAATCTTGGTTTAACCATGAGTGTGAAGACCATATATATGTCAAATCAAACAATATCGGGTTTAATAATGTCAACCCTTCCTGTTTTGCTGCTTCAGAAACAACATTATAAAATCTAATAGGAAGGACAGAAGAAAGGACGGAAGGACGGACGGACAGACGGACGGATGGAAGGAAAGAAGGAAGGAAGGAAGGAAGGAACATAAACACATATGAACTCATGCATGCACTCAGGGAAGCTTGGTCCCAGATTATTCTGGCTGATAAATATTTTATTTTATTTTATTTTATTTTATTTTATGTTTATACCACCCATCTTCCCGGGGAACTGTTGGCTCCTGTGGGAGGCTGTGACTTTCTATGCTGACCGTGGTGGTTTGCCACCTGGACTCTTGAACTTTTGGACTTGGGATCGGCCTTCCTGCCCACCTGCAGAAGCTGTTTTCCCTACTCTGGACTTGGTCTTACATCTTTTGGATGATGGACATGTTCTATCCCTGTTCCAGCATAGTGCCAGCTGTTTCCCCTTTCCATCGGGACACTCTCTTTCCCCTGTTGTGCCCCTGTGAAGATCTTGCCCCCTCTCCCTCCTCCCCGCTCCATCCTTCCATCTGAAGCACCTGAATCTTGGGCCTATACTAGAGATGGGCACGACTCAAAAAAATTGTGTTTCGTTTGTCGTTTGTCGTTTATGGGGTCCGTTTCAGTTCGTTTTCGTTTTTCGTGAATTTTGGGGGGGAAATTCATTTTCGTTTTTCTTTTTTTGTTTGTCGTCTCTACTCGCTTTTTGCGCGATTTTTAAAGCATTTCTGTGCTGGGGTGTCTCCCAATGCCCCAGACCAGAGGGAAAACACTAAAAAAATTGATGCTGGCAGAGACACAGTATAGATTAGGTAAGCAGGGAGGCTGCAAAGGCAGCGGCGGGAGTTGCCCAGGGCGCAAGGCAGCCGCAGAGTGACTGCACTGCAGGGCAGTGGAGGGTACTCACCGAGAGGTACACACACACACATGCACACATGCACACATGCACACATGCACACAGGGAGGCTGCAGGACTGAAGCTAGAGTCGCAGAGATAGCAATCCCACCCTAACTCACACCGGGGACTGCAAGGAGGACGGGGGCTGCCAGAGCTTTTTATGCCCGCTGTGGCTGCCAAACCTGCCCAGTATGCAACCTGGGCATGCTATTGGTTGAAGTTTTCCAAGAATTTACATGATCCCATCACATGGCTTGCCTCCATGTTGTGCCTGGAGTGGCGACATCCATTTTGTCATCCTTAAAGTGAAAAGAAAAATACCTCGCGATGGGAAAAGACAAAATCAAACATTTTAAGGACCCCAACCCCCAGGTAGGTAATAATTTCAAATAATTATCGCCGAGTCGTGCCCATGTCTAGCCTATACCATGCATATTTGGATTACTGTTTTTTTATTTTATTTTATTTTTAATTTTATTTATATTTATTGGTCTCATCTGTTGTATTTTGTTCTATTTTGCTGCTTGTATTGGGTTATTTGGTTTTTCTTGGTTATTTGTATTTTGTTTTATTTGTACTTGTTTCTGCTTTTTTGTTTGTTTTTGTTTGTTTGTTTGTTTGTTTGTTTTTTGAGGTCACCATGTTGGCAGGGACTCCTATTTCGGTGGTGTTTCGCCATGGGAGATACGCTAGGAGCAGGGCAATTGGTCAGGTAAGAAGAATGCGGGTTAGGCTTAAAACCGGGGTACTTCAAGGGCCAGATGCAGGGGAGTGGTATCAGGAGACATATCTAGTCTCATGCGCTCCCAAACGCATCTGGTGGGGCCACTGTGAGATACAGGAAGCTGGACTAGATGGGCCTTTGGCCTGATCCAGCATGGCTCTTCTTATGTTCTTATGTTCTTAAGTTGGTGCCCCTCCCCCGTTCTGATTGCCCCGCTCACCGTCACGTGTCAGGGAGCCACTCCACCAGCGCCTCTGATCTGTCTTGCCTCCTGGTTAATGCCAGGTCAGTTCACGCTAAAACACCTCTCATCCATGATGTTATTGTGGATGAGCGAGCTGACCTTGCGTGTATCACTGAGACCTGGGTGGGCGAGGAGGAAGGGGCTTCCTTCTCCCTGTTTTGCCCCTCCCTCCCCCGGGTATCAAGGAAGTTGCTAGGAAGCAGGGGTGGTGCCAGACTAAGCCTTCCACTGAGCTTGGAGGTGGAGTTACACTAAGTGTTTTCCCCCTGAAGAAGCATTTGAGCCTCAGCATTTGAGCCTGTTGTGTGAAACCAAGCAGAGCTACTGCTGAGAGCGAGAAAGAGAAAGACGACAGCACTGGTAAGTTTCTGGGTTGGAACAGTTCAGCTAGGGCTGTTTTTTTATTTTATTTTTGACATAAACGGAGGAACATTGGTACTAGATTATTTCTAGATTATAGCTAGTAACACTGTAAAATCTTCAAGGCCCAGAATACTGCACTCATTAAAATGGAGTCTGGGGGAGCAGCTGTAGTTACCTGTAACACTTGTGCCATATTTCTCTTCTTGACAAAACGCACAGAGAACTACACTTGCTGCAAGTGCAAGCTGGTTGCACTATTAGAAGAGAAGGTCCAGGAGCTAGAGGCCCGCAAATTGAACCAGCAACATATTAAGGAGCTTGAGCGGTTCTTGGATAGAGCAGAACAGACTATCCAGGTCCAAGAAGAGACAGGGCACACTTTTGAGGATGAAATCACTTTCCCAACCCAGGAGGTAGATGTGTGGAGGATCAATTTGAGGCTCTTTCCCTTAGCACACCTCATGAGGCACACACAGAGGAACAACTGGTTCCACCTGAGGATCTCTCCCTCATCACAATTGATGAGATACAGGATCAGGTACATGTAGATGAACAGGCTGTAGGAGAGAAGCTCCTTGTACTAGGGGATTCTATAATTAGAAATACGGAGGGATGGATTTGTGATGAGCATGATAACCGTATGGTCACTTGCCTGCCAGGTGCAAAGGTTGCAGACATCACCAGAAATCTAGATAGCTTGTTAGAGAGAACCGGGAAGGAGCCAGTGGTCATGGTACACATTGGTACCAATGATGTCGGAAGGACCAAGCGGTCAGTCTTGGAAGCCAAGTTCAGGTTGTTAGGAAGAAGATTGAAGTCCCGGACTTCCAAGGTAGCCTTTTCAGAAGTGCTACCTGTTCCTCGTGGAGGACCCGCCAGGCAGGCAGAGCTCAGAAGCCCCAATGCGTGGATGAGGCGATGGTGTCGAGAGGAGGGCCTTAGATTTGTCAGAAACTGGAGAACATTTTGGAACAAGCCAAACCTGTTCAGGAGGGATGGGTTGCACTTGAATCATGATGGGACCAGATTGCTGGCACTCAACCTCAAAAAGTCTGCAGAGCAGCTTTTAATAATAATAATAATAACCTTTATTGTCATTGTACAACCAGTGTACAATGAAATTGGCTGAGCTCCCTCCCTCCCCCCCAACACCATCCCACTAAAAAGCCATTCAATCTGATTTCACACTGTGTGCTTGCTGCACAACTCGCCAGCCCCATGAATCTATCACATGTTGTCATGTCCCATTTAACAGTCAAACAGCTCACGGATAAAGACTATTTTTAGCCTGTTGGTATGGCTTGCTATACTGCTGTATCTCCTACCCGAGGGTAGGAGAGTAAAGAAGTGCTGGCCGGGGTGTGAGTCATCCCTGTTGATTTTCCTTGCTCTCCTAAGACAGCGGTCCCTGGCGATATCATCCAGTGGACTCAGGGGACAGCCCATGATGTTTTGTGCTGTGTTCACTACCCTCTGTAAAGTCTTTCTGTCCACGGCTGTCAAACCAGCATACCAGACTGTAATGCAGTACGTAAGGACACTTTCTATTGTAGACTGGTAGAAGGAGGTCATCAATTGTTGTTTCACATTATTCTTCTGCAAAAGCCGGAGGAAATGGAGTCTCTGTTGAGCCTTCCTGGCCACGTGGGTTGTATTAATTTTCCAGGTAATATCTTCACTAAAATGAACTCCCAGGAATTTGAAGGAGGAGACTCTCTCTGATAACTGGGGGAAAGCCGACAGGAGCTGAGTGGCATCAGATTCGGAACACCTCATCCACAGGGAATGAGGTTGGAAAGGGTAGAGAATCACATAGAGATAATATAGCAGGTATTAGTACTGGGAGACTAATGGAAAGTGATAGTTTGTCTACTGAAAATAATAGCTGTGGGGGGGGGGGAGAACAAGGCAGCAGCTGTTGTTGCAGAACCCACTGTACAGGTGCTTCTACACCAATGCTCGAAGCCTCCGACCAAAAATGGGAGAACTTGAACATTTGGCAGCTAGGGATGACATAGGTATAATAGCCATAACAGAAACCTGGTGGAATGTAGAGAACCAGTGGGATACAGCAATCCCAGGCTATAAACTCTATAGAAGGGATAGAGAGGGGCGGGTTGGAGGAGGAGTGACCCTCTATGTCAAAGAAGGGGTAAAATCCAGCAGAATGGAGATTGACAGAGGGTCTGACTCCACCATAGAATCACTGTGGGTTAAACTACCAGGTCCAAGGAGTGATGTGATAGTTGGGGTATTCTGTGATCCACCAGATCAAAAACTTGAGGGGGGCCTTGAAATGAGGAGAGAAATCATGGAGGTGGCTAAGAGGGATAGGATAGTAATCATGGGGGACTTCAATTATCCCCACATTGACTGGGCCAATGCGAGCTCCAGGCAAGAAAGAGAAACTGGGTTTCTCGACTTGCTGAATGACTGTGCCTTAGAGCAACTTGTCGAAACGAAACGAAACGAAATTTTTAATACGGCCGTAGGCCAACATCCAAATACTATATACAAAAGCAAGTTAAAACATACTACATTGCTAAAAGAATTAGGTACAAATTAAAATGGCCTAACAGAAAAAGTAAACACCTCTCACTCACATCTTGATTTGAAGGGGAGCAAGAAGGAAAAAGAGAAGAGAGGAGAGGAAAAATCCCACTGATAAAGTTCTATCCTTATATTGTTAAAATCTTCCCCTCCCGGATTTTAATAGCAGCAACTAAAAATTTTGCCACATTATGAAAAGTGTCTGAATTTTGTCTTGATAGAAGTAATTAAATGCCTCAGAACACCCAGGGAATAATTTTAATTGGGATTCAATGAGTCTTCTTCGGATATCAGAGTAAAACTGGCAAGACAGGAGAACATGGGTTACAGTTTCTATTGCACCTGAATTACAGGGGCATTTGCGTTTAGAGTATGGAGTTTTCTTAAACTTCCCTTCCAATACTGCAGATGGTAATACATTTAAGCGGGCAAGGGTATAGGCTCTGCAATGTTTTTTATTTGGTAGCCTGAAGAGATAAGTGGCTGGTTTAAAGGGCAATAGTGCTTTATCCAAAGAGATGTTATTTGAAGTTGCCCCCAGGTCATGCTGCCTCTCAACCTCCATAATACGTTATTTAAGCATTTGGTTTGCTGCGTCATAGCCCATTTGGATTACACAGTCCTCTGAGAAACCATACATTCTGAGTTTGGCAGACAGTGCTTTGGTCCAACTTGATAGATGGTTGTTCTGTAGGATTAGCGTGGTTAGGCCTCTTGGAAAGAAGGATAACTTCAACCAAAATCTAAAAATGGTTATCCAAAACCTTGCTTCGACTTTCGGGAGCCCAACCTCCAGCCGCAAAGCTGCATTGGTGACACAATGTGGTACCTAGAGGATTGCTCTCAGAAATCTTGACTGGACCCTTTCAATAGGAGTAAAAGAAGGATAGGGACCTAATTGTGCACCATAAAGGAGTTGGCTGATGGATTTGGCTTGGAATACCTTCAAGGCTGTGGGGATATACTGCCCACCCTTGGTGTAGAAAAATTTTAGGTTTGCAGAGGCTGATATCTGTCCTGATTGGGCAACATGGTTAGCGTGCGCCCTACGAGCGCCATTTGCTTGGAAAACTGTGCCTAGATATCTGAAGACTTTAGTTTGTTCAATTTTGTGGCCATTTACTACCCATCTGTAGAGTTTTGGTCTTTTTGCAAATATCATAACCTTGGTTTTCTCATAGTTAATTTGAAGATTATTCTCTTTAGTATAGTGTGTCATATTGTTCAATGGTTTCATTCCCCGGGCCTGTTGTTATAAAGGTAGTGCGGATCATACGAAAATAATCGTTGTTGCGTAGCTCCATACAAACTTTGTCTGTCATTTCTGTCCATTTAATTCTAGTGCAGGTGTGTATTAGTTTAGCAACTTGTCATGGGGCCCACCCGATAACAGGCAACTCTGGATCAAATACTGTGTGATACTCAGGACCTGGTCAGGGATGTGATTGTCACTGAGCCTCTGGGGAACAGTGACCATGCTGCAATCTCCTTTGCCATGCATGTTGGAGGAAGAGTGTCAAACAAATCAGACATAAAAACCCTTGATTTTCGAAGGGCAAACTTCCCTCAGATGAGGGAACTAGTTAGAAAGAAATTGAAGGGAATGGTTGGAAGAATCCAATCTCTTCAGAGTGCATGGAACCTGTTTAAAACAACGGTAACAGAGGCCCAGCACAACTGCATACCACAAAGAAAGAAGAGCTTATTTAATTCCAAGAGGGCACCGGCATGGTTAACGAGTGGAGTTAGAGAGGCTCTAAAGCGCAAGGAGAGGTCTTTCTGTAAATGGAAATCCTCCCCAAATGAGGAAAATAAAAAGGAACACAAACTCTGGCAAAAGAAATGTAAGAAGATGATAAGGGAGGCAAAGAAAGATTTTGAGGAACACATGGCTAGCAATATAAAGGGTAAAAATAAAAGCTTCTTTAAATATGTTAGAAGTAGAAAACCTGCAAAAGAACCAGTTGGCCCTCTGGATGGTGAGGGAGGAAAAGGGGAGATTAAGGAGGACTTGGAAATTGCAGAGAAATTAAATGAGTTCTTTGCATCTGTCTTCACGACAGAAGACCTTGAGCATTTTCCGCTGCCTGAACCGCACTCTCTTGACTAAAGAATTAAATCAAATACAGGTTAAAAGAGAGGATGTTTTAGGACTAATTGATAAATTGAAGTTTATCAAGTCACCGGGCCCATATGGCATCCACCCAAGGGTTATTAGGGAACTGAGATATGAAATTGCAGATCTCTTAACGGTTATATGCAACTTGTCTCTTAAAATGGCCACAGTGCCGGGGAACTGGAGGATAGCAGATGTCACACCAATTTTTAAAAAAGGAAGGAGGGGGGACCTGGGAAACTACAGGCCAGTTAGCCTTACATCTGTCCCAGGGAAGATGGTGGAAAGCCTCATCCAAGAGAAAAATCTTAAAACACATAGAAGAACAAACCTTGCTGAGAGAAAATCAGCATGGCTTCTGCAAGGGTAAATCTTGTCTGACAAATCTTTTAGAATTTTTTGAAAAGGTCAACAGGCATGTAGATTTGGGTGAACCGGTGGATATAGTCTATCTGGATTTTCAAAAGGCTTTTGACACAGTCCCTCACCAAAGGCTGCTGAGAAAATTGCACAGCCAGGGGATAAGAGGGCAGGTCCTCTTATGGACTGAGAACTGGTTGAGATCCCGGAAACAAAGAGTAGGTGTCAATGGGAAATTTTCACAATGGAGAGAAGTGAAAAGCAGTGCGCCCCAGGGATCTGTCCTGGGACCGGTGCTTTTCAATCTGTTCATAAATGACCTGGAGACAGGGATAAACAGTGAGGTGGCCAAGTCTGCAGATGACACAAAACTTTTCCGTGTGGTAAAAACCAGAGAAGGTTGTAAAGAGTTCCAGAAGGATCTCTCCAAACTCATGGGCTCTGAGTTATCCATGACAGATCAGGAAAGAGATCTTGGTGTGTTGGTGGACAGCTCCATGAAGGTGTCTCCCCAATGTGTGGCATCGGTGAAGAAGGCCAATTCCATGGAATAGTAAAGCCGCACCTGGAGTATTGTGTACAATTCTGGTCACCGCATCTCAAGAAAGACATAGTGGAACTGGAAAAGGTGCAGAAGAGAGTGACTAACATGATTACTGGGCTGGGGCACCTCCCTTATGAGGAAAGGCTAAAACATTTGGGGCTCTTTAGTCTGGAAAAAAGGCACCTGAGGGGGGATTGAGATGTACAAAATAATGCAGGGCATGAGTAAAGTGGATAGAGGGAAGCTCTTCTCCCTCTCCCAAAATACCAGAACTAGGGGACATACACTCAAATTGAGGGCTGGGAGAGTAAGAACAGACAAAAGAAAATATTTTTTCACCCAGCGCATTGTTAATCTATGGAATTCCCTGCCACAGGGTGTGGTGATGGCATCTGGCCTGGATGCCTTCAAAAGGGGATTGGGAACCATGATGGAGATGTGTAATCTCCAGGCTTAAAACCAGAGTACTTCGAGGGCCAGATGCAGGGGAGTGGTATCAGGAGACAGATATCTAGTCTCATGCGCTCCCAAACGCATCTGGTGGGGCCACTGTGAGTTACAGGAAGTTGGACTAGATGGGCCTTTGGCCTGATCCAGCATGGCTCTTCTTATGTTAAGTCCAGTGGGCCGGCAGGTCAGAGGGTAGGGGGGTGGGGTGGCCATCATTCACAGGGAATCCCTTTTTGTTAGCAGATCTGCAACATTGGTGCGTCCCGGGTTTGAATGCCTCCACTTATCGGTGGGTCAGCGGGATAGGTTTGGAATTGTGCTGGTGTACCGCGCTCCCCACAATCCAGCACCATCCCTCCCAGAGATCACCGAGTTCGTCTCGGCTGCCCTGTTGAGGTCCCCCGCCTATTGGGGACTTCAACATTCATGCCGAGGGGGTACGGTCTGGTGACCTCCATGAACCTCCCCAGCATGTTGTATGCCCCACCCATAGTGCTGGCCATACCCTGGACCTGGTGTTTTCCTCCATGTCATCAGATTCTATTCTGAGGGTTGAGAATCTTATTTCCCAACCTGTGTCATGGTCACATCACCATCTGCTAACATTTTCCCTGTCGATCGCCGCCCCGCCCCGCAGGGAGCATCGGCCCTTTGTTTGGGCCCGCCCCTGAAGTCTCCTGGATCCATTTCGCGGGACTGAAACTGCCCTGGTCGCTCTGCAGGATGAACTCCTCAGGGAAGCTGACAGGGGGTGTTCCACCCTGCTGGTCGTCCTTGATCTGTCAGCAGCCTTTGTTACCGTCGACCACGGTAACCTGCTGGTCCGACTTGCCGAAGCGAGAGTTGGGGGCTCAGTGTTTGCTTGGCTCCGCTCCTTCCTTGGTGGCCGGACTCAGTGGGTTCAGCTGGGGGAGGATTTGTCAGCTCCTTGGACCCTCACATGCGGGGTGCCCCAGGGGTCAGCAATCTCTCCTATGTTGTTCAATGTTTACATGAGGCCGCTGGCGGAGGTCATCAGGAGACATAGAGTTCACGTTCATCAGTGCGCTGATGATACGCAGCTCTATCTCTCCTTTTCTTCTTCTGCAGTGGAGGCAGTTTGCTCCCTTGATCTGTGCCTGGAGGTGGTCTTGGAATGGACAAGGATGAACAGGCTCAAGCTTAACCCAGAGAAGACCGAGGTACTGTTCTTTGGGGTGCCCTCGTCTAAGTACAATGGCCCCCTCCCTAGCCTGGGGGGTGTTTCCCTCCAGCCTACGGACAGGGCCAGGAATCTGGGAGTGGTCCTGGATTCAGTCCTCTCCCTGGAAACCCAGGTGATGGCGGTCTCCAGGGCCGCTCTTTTCCAACTCCGCAGGATCGCCCAGATCCGTCCATACCTTGATGAGTCCTCCTTGAGAACGGTTGTGCAGGCCTTCATGATATCGAGGATTGACTATTGCAATGCACTCTACGTGGGGTTGCCTTTGACCCTTGTCCAGAGATTACAGCGGGTGCAAAATGCGGTTGCTAGACTGGTGGTGGGTGCTCGCAAATACGATCATATCACCCCAGTTCTGTGCCAGGATCCTGCCTGTCACAGAACCTGACTCTGAGGGGTTAAATGGTGAAGAGCTGCTGGAGGAGCCTTGCAGCTCAAGTCAGCAGGCAGCTGGGTCTGATGACTCAGCTGAAAACATATCTTCTCCCCCTAGAAGGGCCATGAGCAGGATTCTGCAAAGATGTGCTACCCGGAGAGCTAGGGAAAGGGTCTTTGATGCTAGACGGGGAATCAGGTCGGGAAGGAGATAAAGCTGGTAAGCTCACCTTGAGCTCTCTGTGGGAGCAACGTGTCATTTGAACTTGCAACCATATTCCTGTCTGTGACCTTGGCTCTGTTTCCTGGTTTTGGACTGGCTTCCTGGACCACGGCTTAATCTGTTCCCTTGGGTTTGGCATCTGGTTTCCATGAGATATTCTGGTTTGACTTGGACTGTTAATTGCTGGGAGTTGGATTCTGTTATTTATCTGGCACTTGATTATTAGCAAAGGACTTGAACTTGCCTGGCTTTCCACTAAAGATCTTGGCAAAGAACTGAACCCTGTTTGTGTGTGTGCTCTGTATGCAGGGCTTGACATTCTGGCACACCTGCATTGGCTGCCCATTGCCCTCCGGATAAGGTTCACGGTCTTGGTTTTGGTTTTCAAAACCCTCCCACGGCTTGGAACCTGAATACCCGGTGGAGCGGATCTCCCAGAGACCAACTGAGGGCAGACCCATTCGATCGTCATGGGCGCACTCACTCAGGGTGGCCACTCTGAGAGAGGCGCGGAAGTTGGCAACTCGTAATCGTGCCTTCTCGGTTGTAGGCCCCTCTCTATGGAACCAACTCCCAAGTGAGCTGCGCCTTGCAGAGTCCCTGCCCGCCTTCAAAAAGGCACTGAAAACGTTGCTTTTTAAGGAGGCATATGGTGACCTCATCTCTTTTTCTGTTTAATTTTTTTTCCTTTTCTTTCTTCCTCCCCTTTTCTTCACTTGCTGCCCCCCACTGAGGGTCTCCCTCATTGCTAAAAATTTTTATTCTTATCTTGCCTTTTCTACCATGCTTGTTGTTTTAATTGTTTGCTGTGTTTTTAGCCTTTTAGCTATTTTAGCTATGCTTTCTGAACCGCCCTGAGTTCTGGTTCGGAAAATGGCAGCGGTATATAAATGCATCAAATAAATAAATAAATAAATAAACTCTGGGCAGTTTACAAAGAAGAATGATGAGACAATACAATATAAGATCAATACAACAATCAAGACCCACACGCACACACACAGACAAAACAATGTTTCGAAAAGAAACATTACCAAGGCGACAGCTCTGAGGGAGAGAGGGAAAAAGTTATTTTATTTCTTTTTCTCCTGTCTTTTCTTGTCTTTCCTCTGTGCATGTGCATGCATACATACATAAACACAAACACACACACATATTATAAGGGTGTACTCTGAACAGAAGTTCCAAGGATGACCTCTGCTTCTGTCATCTCATAGGAGATTAAGGGTGCCATCAGAAGAGAGCACACAAAGGTCACCCTGGATCGCACCAGAAAGCATCACTTTCAGGATGTGATCTGAAAGGGGCCTCTTTAAATCAGCAGTTCTTAAGCAGGGGTGTGTGAGAAAGCATTTCTAATGGTGAGAGTGGTACCATTTTTTTAACATCTAGATATTTAATATAAAATTTAAAGCTTTCTCTATATAAATTTGATTCAACTGTATTATATATTCAGGATTGATTTGCATATGTACGTACTGGCAAGAGTTAGGATCAGATGATATGACAATATGATCCCCACCACTACTCTACTTTTGTCACCGAGCATGCATTCTCCAGTACCACAAGAAATTTCTCACTTGATCTTAGCCAAAAGGCCAAGAAGTGATCCCAGGTCCTCCCTAATTATAGTTGGAGACTTCAACACTAGACTTGGACCCAATAATGATAAACTAATCAAATTTATGGATTGGGATAATGAGGATCTAATACCACCTACATTCCAGGATTCAAGAAATTCCAAGGATCCTATTTTTAACCAAACTGCATCACATATGATTGATCTTTGTACTTCCTTCAACCTTAGAATTCTCAATGGCTCTTCCTTGAGTAGAAGATCTGGAGACCTTACCTTTTCTTCAAGCAACGGATGCAGTATAGTGGACTATATACTAGTTTCAGATCTCTTTAGTAAAGTAAATTATTTTAAGATCGATGCCCGTACAGAAAATGACCACTTACCGATTCTTATGGACTGGCAGTTGGTAGTAACATCACTATCGGAAGTTCCGACTAACCCTCCTTTCCAAATTCACAAAAGAATTAGGTGGTCCATCAAATCTCAAGGGAAATTCGAGGAATGGTCTGCCTCCACCAAAGCTCTTCAATTATGACAAATTATATTTCAATCCACAGCTTTGATTGATGCCATAACAGCCTACCAAGAATTGTCCAAAACCCTTTTAGATTCTTTAGTACCATCTGGCACATCAAACCTCCGTATCAGGTGCTCAAGTTGGTTTGATTCTGAGTGTATGATCTCCAAGATAAAACTCCGACAAAGCTTTCAATTGGTGTGAGCCCTTCCTTCCCCGGAGTCATTTAGACTTTACACACTTGCAAAGAAAGAAACTGACATCCTTTTGAAGGGAAAAAGACATGCCCATGTGATGAAGAATTGGACTCAGCTCATCCATGCACTACACTCCAAGAATGCTAGAGAATTTTGGATGATCGTCTCAAAAGCCTATGAGCCTATTAGCCCTATAGATACTGCACCAATCTCTTCAGAAGAATGGACTGCTTATTTTTCCAATATATTCTCCACCCCAACATCATCTGATCTTCCTATCGAAATCCAAATTCCTTTGGAAACTTCATTGTGGTCTCCTGTCTCCAAGGAAGAAATAATTGAACTAACACTCACCTTGAAATCTGGGGAAGCACCCGGTCTTGATGGCCTCCCAGCTGATTTGATCAAAAACTATATCCACTGGTGGGCAGAACCCCTGGCCCAATTATTTACGCTGATCGACCAGTTTGGGATATTGCCAGAATCCTAGTTAACCTCCATAATAATACCAATTCTTTAAAAAGGGAATCCTAAATTACCATCCAACTATCGGCCAATAAGCTTGCTCCCAGTGATAGGGAAATTGTACGCCAAACACCTTCTGACTCATCTCTCAGACTGGATGTGTGTTAACCAACTCCCACCTAAAGAACAAGTTGGTTTCTGTCCGGGTTCATCTACCCTTGACCATGCGCTGGTGCTAGATTTTTTAGCTGAGAAATACTCTTGAAACTCAAGGGGAAGTTGTATGCTGCATTTATTGATTTACGAGAGCATTTGATTCCATCAATAGATCTCTCCTATGGACCAAACTAACTAAACTGGGCATGGACCCACGTTTGCTATTTCTGATACGCAAATTATATTCAGCGAACACTGGTAAAGTGTGTTTAAACCATAATGGTCATGTATCTGAGAACTTCCCAATTACCAAGGGTGTTAAGCAGGGATGTGTCCTTGCACCATCACTCTTTAATATATTCATGTCAGATGTATCAGAACATCTTGCCAAAGCAGGAAACCATGCTCCTAGAATGAATTCCCACCCAGTCCCACTGTTATTGTATGCAGATGACACTGTACTCTTGTCCATTTCTAGGGTAGGACTTAAACACCTATTGGCGGCCTTTTCGGAATATTGTGCACTTAACAAGCTCACCATCAATATGGAAAAATCTAAAGTATTAATCTTTTCCAAAAGTTGGACTAAGGAGATGTGGGCACTCGGAGGTAAACCCCTTGAACAAGTTACAACTTTTAGGTATCTGGGTTTCCTGTTCCATCATTGACTTAACTGGTCATCCCACCGAAAAGCCACCATAGCTGCCTCAAAAAATCACCTCCTGGCAATTTCAAGGTTACATTTTCACTCTGGGAATCAGTATGTTCCAGCCGCACTCCAAGTCTTCATGGCCAAAGTAACTAACCAACTCCTGTATGGAGTTCCAATCTGGATTAAGGCTGCCAATCAGGAAGTAGATCATATTGCAGCTATTTTTTAACGTCGTATTTTGGGTGTACCAAACTCGATTAACCTACCAACAATATGCTGTGAACTTGGGCTCCACTTGCCCTCAACACTAGCGTGGACAGCCACTATCAAGTATTGGTTATGCATTCATTTCCAAATGTGCCCCAATTCCCTGCTAAACGATCTACTAAGTGACACCTATAGATCCAAATGGTACAGAACATCTGCATAAAGATAGTGTCTATTGGAATTGAGCTAGACTATTTATCCAACTGCAATGAACAATTCTTATACAACTCTATTTGTCAAAGACTTTGGGACATTGAGAGACAGAATATTGTTGGAAGAGTTAATCCAATTTGCTCCCCTCTATATTATGGCCTAACCCTCAACCCAAAATTTGGTTCAAATTATTTCAAGAATCTCTTGAATCCTCAAGAGAGACGGGCATTTATGTTGGCAAGATTGAACATCTTTCCTTCCACTGTCACTCTAGGAAGATACTCTAAAATGCCTTACAAGAGCAGACTCTGTAAATTCTGTAGGTTGGAACCTGATTCTGTTGCACATATTCTGACTCGATGTCCCGGCCATCATATTAATCGACAACAATTAATTGGCTCCATTATTTCCAAATTATCAACAACCCCTGAGACTATTACTGCTACTCTCTTGGCAGACAAAGATACAAGCATGACAGAGCTAGTAGCCAAATATTTATTACTAGTTTCTCAAAAGAGTAGCCCTGCTTCCCTTTAAGTTTGGTTTATGGTAACCCCAGATTAATGTGGTCGCTATTTAGGCGCTGAGAGGTTTGCCTATTGTAACTATTTTAACAACTATTTTATGCCAATAAAGGTGACAAAAAAAAAAGAAATTGCTCAAAATGTGCACTTGGTTGTGCACAAATGTTAACAAAGCAAAAGTATAATTCATTTTTCTTTACATGTTACAGGGAAACCCCCCCCACCTATTGTGGGGGTTAGAGACCCGACCCAACCCACAATAATTGAAAATCCATGATATGTGTATGCAGGTTGGGTCAGGCCTGGGGGGCCTTGGACTTACCCCCAGCCTGCCACTGCCCCGAACGGGCCTGTGAGGGCCTTCCTGGGCCTTCTGGAGGCCCCAAAAGGGCCTCCCTGCAAACTGGAAGTCACTTCCGGATCACCAAAAATCATTTCTAAGGCCTCTGACAGGCCTAGAAAGGCCATTTTTGGGCCTCCAGAAGGGAGGCCCGAAACAGGCCTTACCCCCTTACCCCAGGGGGCCTATTTTCATATATTATGATATAGTGAGACCACAGTATATGAACCACAAACGGGTGGGGAACCACTGTATTTTATCATTTACTTAAAATGTGTAGTTAAAATAATGTGTGACTATTTTCTTTATTATTTGTAGTAACCCTTGCAATGTCAAAAAGGATACCAATGAAAAGACAATTATGTTGCTTGCAGATTCACTTGTTCAACACAGAAAAACAACCACAATGCATTTTATGTTGCAAGATATTTTCAAACTCTAATCTCAAATAGTCAAGGTTGTTAGAACGTTTCAACAATCAGCAGGATGGTGAAGCTGCAAGACATACACTTAAGTCTAGGAAGGCACAATTTGATACAAATTCAAATATGATTTTGTGGCAGTTCAGAACCCTTTGTTAGAAGCTTCTTATCAGGCAGCATATCTGTGCGCTATGGGGAAAAAGGCTGAGCTATTGGTAAAACCATGTGCATTGAAAGTTGTGACAAATGTATTAGGTTCTGAGGCACATAAGAAAATTCAGCAAATTCCACTGTCAACAATGTGACTCGATTGCACATTCAAGATATCAATCAGGATATTTTCCTGCAAGCAGAAGAAGATACAAAAGCCAGTGCTCTGAACGTGAGCATTCAATTGGATAAGTCAACTCATGCTCATAATTGTAGTCAGCCAATGTGCCTTCTAATTTTTGTCCCTGCTGCATGGGGCTTTTTCTGTTTGTATACAAGAGAAAATTTATCTCCCACCCCACCCCGTGGTGCAGGTTCCCTCATGACCATAAGAAAAATGGTTGTGATGTGTGCATGGGGCTTTTCCACCCCTATGTAGAGAGGAGTGGAGGCAAAAGTGAGAACATGCAGGCATGCCTTAGAGGAGTGTTGGCGAACCTATGGCACGGGTGCCAAAGGTGGCACTCAGAGCCCTTTCTGTGGGCACCTGACATCGCCCCTTCACAGCCACCTGTATTCAGGTTAAATTGCTGTATTGCCACTTTGAGAAAAAATTGTGGGCTTTGAATCGCAGTTTGGGCACTCAGTCTCTAAAAGGTTATTTATTTATTTATTTATTTATTTATTTATTTATTTATTTATTTATTTATTTGTAGCACTTATATCCTGCCCATCTTCCAGAACAGAAGGTTCGCCATCACTGCCTTAGAGGGAACCTCCCAGTCAGCTATGAGTATGATACATAAAGGGAAAACAAATTTTGGAAGAATTTTTATTTTATGAGCCACTGGAAGTGGCAGCAAACAGAATGTATGTTTCCATTCACATTAAAGACTTCACACACACACACACACACACACACACCAAATATCAATGGATGTAATGTGCTCAATTTGCACTGATGGTGCCCCTGCAAAATTCCAGATTTTTTACATATATGAAGAAAGTAAGAACATAATAACAGCTACGGAAAAACTATTTGCTTTTACAAAAAACAAAAAAACAAAAAAAACTAAAAATGTAGATATGTTGAGGTGAAGATGGTAATTTTGCAAACTTTCTCTTGCTTGATGAAATTGTTCTCTAAAATAAGAAAATCACAATTTACCTGAATATTCTAATGCATTTGCAACATTTGAGTGCATCTTTTTTCCATGGGAGATACTGGCAAAGAGCAGAAACGGATATTAGTTCCATTTCGTTTTGACCTCATTTGTATAGACAACAGGAATTTAATAAAACATGACCTTATTGAAAAACAGGCCAATGCATATATTCATGTGGAATTTGAAAAAATGGACTTAGAACTCATCAGAGAAGCATTGCATACACTTCTACAATGTGTTGTCACCTATTGTAAGAAGTGGGATTATCATCACACTAGCATATATTAAAAAAAACAGAAATAACTTATGCAAATGATGATATACATATAATCTTTTCAAAAAAGTTACCTCACTTTCAAAATATTATTATAAATAAGAGCAAAAAATTAGCCACTAAAAATTGAGACATTATTTTAATTTTATATCGATGCATATATGTATATCTTTCAATAATAAATTGTTTTGCAATAAGTGTAGTTTTCTAACAAATTTGTTGGAACCCATTTTTCAAAGCGGAACTGCACCAGTGACCAATGTCTAATTCTTCATCTGCTATTAGAGAATCAGAGCTCTAGGTTCCATGGGGCTCTTTATGCCCTCTTTGTCAATTACAAATTGGTGCTTGATAACATCCTCAAGGATAACCTATAGTTGATGCTTCTTTCATAGACCATATCACTAATTAAGCTGTTATGCTTGTGGTTCTCATTATGTGCCAAATCATGTGACTGGTGAATGACTAGGGATGTCAAGGAGCACTGACTACTTAATTAGCAGCAGCTTGCAGATAACACTTATGCAATTTGACTTATGGTAAAGTACATATGCAAGAGATTTTGCACAAAATAGCCATATTATGAGAGCCTCATGACAAACAGCAATACTGCAGTGAATACTCTGCTCATGAGCTGATTTGGATCCCAAGTTCAGGTAGCTGGCTCAGGGCTGAGTCAGTGTTCCATTGTTCTAAAGTTGGTAAACTGAGTGGGGATGGGGGCAAAGATAGTATATAAGCAGCATGCTTTCCCTCTTTGCTTATACTGTGTAGGAGTGATGAGTAAGGTGGGAGGTTGGTTAATTGAATTAAGAATGGGGCATTATTTGTGATGCTATAGATATTTGGGGGAATCTTCACAATATGGATCTAGAAGGGAGAAATAATAGCAGGCAAATATGGGTAAATGATAAAGAATATCATTTCTAAATGTTAAAGATTTGGGGGGGGGGTGTTAAAATATTTTTTAATTTTATTTGTTTTAAAACATTTTCCCCCACTGAAAAATTCTTGAACCATGGCACTCTTGAGGATGGCAACAGGATATAATCAACCACACTTCCTCCTCTACAACAGATGAATGTGAACTCTTCTTTTGAATCACCCTTTCCTGAGCCATTACAAATTACTAAACTTTTAAATAACATTAAACAACTTTTAAACCTGGGTCATTAATGCCGTCATAAATGATATCCTTTGATTTTTCTGGGAAGGCATTCCTTCAAATATCCACTCAAAAACCCCATTCATTCTGTTATAACATTATTATTGCCTTCAATTCTAGCATTGAAATTCCCCAATATAATCATGAATGTTTGTGTGCACTGTATTCTTTGACAGTGTTCTCTAACTGGGAACCCAAATACTCCTGTCACCATCTGCTAGGCCTTTGGATAGAACATAGATATTGATACAAATTGTGTTACTTGTATATTGTATTACTTATCTTTATTTACCCAAAATGAAGGATTTCCTCCCACCCCACCCCCCGACCCAAGAAACTCTCTGAGTGAGACTTAACTCTGTGTCAATAATCCAATTACTAGTCCCTATAGTTTCCTTATTTCATTCACTAAACCTCAATTTTTCAATATAACATCACATGTTGCAAACCTTCCCCCATCCTTTGCCCCCTTCCTCCCGGAATAATGAGGCCAAACATGTAGATTGGATTAAAACTGGGCCACAACTTTATTTCAACATATTTAACTTTTTATCTTTTTAAATACTTCCCTTCTTACAAGGGGTGCTGAGCGTAGTGCAAGCAAGTCTGGGCCTGGAGTCTTGCTTGACCTCCAGCCCATGCCTGATTTCAGCGAGTTCCTACTTCAGAAAAGTGCTGCCCACCCATTCAGCACTCTTCAAAACTCTGTGCGGTTTGATTACTCCTGGGCAACGCTCCAATCCATCATCATTTTTGACCTGCATCTTTTTATTCCTACTGTCCTCTCTTTCATTTCTAAATTCTGCTATGAGGGCTACCTTGCACCACTTGGATGCCTTACCATGGAGCTCATCTGAATTGTACTACCTCTTGCACGACTCACTATTTTGACCGGATGGCAAGCCTGTCTAACCCTGTGGTGAGAATGGGATGGGTGAAAACACACTGGCATCTGAGGCCAATTTTGGTACCAGCCAAAAATTCCCATTCAGCCCAATATGCAACCAGCTATTCTCATTCTCACTGCTCTTAAGGTGGGAGGTTTGGCTTCCTCCCATGCAAGGTGGGAGAGAAAATTGTGGAGGAGTTCCCTGTAAACAAGGGCTGCATGGTTCTCTGTAGTAACCCTCTCCCCTTGTAATACAAGACACAAACAATAGTGATAAGTTGAAACTCAAACTTTAAAGGGATTAAAAAGAAATAAAAGATAAACACAGAGCTGCTTACAAGAGTGTGATGTTTAGATTACAGTTCATGGCATCAACCAGGCAGCGTGGCTGATGCAACAGACTAGGACATAGGAGACTTTGGCTGTTACACATGTCAACTTTGTACCACATCACAGTAAAATGTAGATTTTATTTTGTTGCACTAATGTGATACAAAATGAGGTACATCACTGTCAGTATACCGAAATACAGTGGTACCTAGTATAAAGGAATTAATTCATTCCAAATGAAATTATGTTAAGCAAATTTTCCTTTATGCAAATTCCCATAGGAATGCATTGAAGTCGGAGTGATCCTATTTTTATGTTGTACGGATTCTCCCCATAGGCGATTATGTTAAGCAAATTTCCCCTATCTCCGGAATCTTTATGTTGTACAAATTTTATGTTATACAAGCTGTTTGCTATACAAGGGTCCACTGTATATCGACTTTCAGCTATTGTCCATGCAGGCGATCTCCGCCCCTGCCTTCACCTTTTATAAAAAACCCATGGTGCAATTTAAAGACATCCTCATTTCCCTCGAGTTCCTTCCTTCTTGTCTTTCACGATGCCCGTGGCTCTTCAGGGGAGCCAGAAGACCTCGCCGAGCTGCCGAGACAGCAGCCAGAGCATGCAAACGGGAATGAAAGGTCATGAGTTCTTGTTTGCTCTCTCCGGCGAGGTTTTAACCAATAAATTCAAGGGCTAACAATCAGAGGAGGAGGAGGAGGAGGAGAGGAAACAGGCTTTGCTTTGGGGGGGGGTCTGAAGCTGGCTGGTTTTTCACGATCACCTGTCAGTGGACAGGCAAGGGGATCGGAATGGGCTGGAGGGGTCCTTGAAGGAAGAGGCCGCCGGAACGGCAGCAGCGGTGGCTTCCAGCCCAATCCCCTCCCCCAAAAGCCTTGGCTGTGGTGCCTCTGCTTCAGCTCAGGTTCCCTCCTCCTCCACCTCCTCCACCTCCTCCTCCTCCTCCTCTGATACACCATAGAAAGTACTTAAAAAAACATTCATGGGAAGATGCCAAAGAAGGACTGAAACTGTTTTGCTGCAGATTTAATGAGTTCTGGTTTAAAATCTGCACTGGAACAGCGACAAGGATTTCACCACCCCGAGGCCAGGTACTTGTAAAACATGCTGAGTCAGCCTTCGGGGGGCATAGTTGCACTTTATTTTTCTTAAAGTGTAACAGACATGGGGAACAATTTTAAGATCTGCATCACAGAGCACTTTCTAATGCGTCAAAGTGGCATGGGATAAGGGCCTTAGGTTTCTGTCTTCACTTGGCAGTGGAAACTTGTCTTCTGCTTCTGGATGAAAAACTCCTTAAATGTCTCATTATTACCTTGAAATCTTTACTGCAATTGCTGTAAGTCACATGCCACTTCATGACACATGATTATTATTCTTCCATCAGAGACTTCATTCATACTAAGGTTATGAACTTGTTATTGTATGCACATCTCTTCATTTACCCTTGGTAATTGCATTCTGCTTGCTTGAACTCCAAGTGGCTCCTTTGTGCTTAACACTCAAGACTGTGATTGAGATCAGTGGCTAACCCCAACTGGTGGGAATTCCTTCTAAGGCAGGCTGGACTAGCCTTGCTGTTCTTCCACCAACAGCCAAGATAATTTCATTTAGACAAGGCATTTTAATTGGGGTTGCAGTATCTTTTTTACTGCTGTAGAGTTTTAATGGCTATTAAATTGTGAAGATTCAGTGCTTGTTTTAATGCGGCAATTCATTTAATAGCATTATAATACCACAGTTTATTGTGTATTTAAGCTGTATTTTTAAAATTCATGTAGAAGGGAAGGAAAGAAGAAGGAAGTATAAATGGAGCATGATACCTTTGAAATAAATTAACATCCAAAGAAATCAAGAATGCCTTAATCATTTCAATTTTCCAATAAGAAGGAAACAGCCTGCATCTAAGCAAGGATGCTGGTTATTCATCCTGACCTTTGGACTCTCCCATGTCAAATTAACTCAGTATGGCAGGTGGAAGAAGCAGGAAGGGTTAAGCAGATCAGGGATACATTGCACGGCAGGTATCTTATTTCAGCACCATACTTAGAAATGAGGGGCTC
>JAHTLZ010000198.1:6770493-6815413 GCA_023846285.1 Phrynocephalus versicolor | reverse complement strand
TGTGTGTGTGTGTGTGTGTGTGTGTGTGTGTGTGTGTGTGTGTGTGTTGCCTTGGGGTAATCTGTTCCCTGTCTTTTGGTTTAAAAAACAATTACCAAAGGAGATTTAGCTCCCCTTTTCACTTCTCTCCTTTACTCCCTTTTGCTCCAAATTCACAATCTCAGAAAATTAGAATATTACATGACATCAATGACACAACAATTGGAATTAGAACAATGTTGGGCCTCTGACAAGTATAAGCATGCATATGTTCTCAGCATCCCCATATAGCTCGTTTGTGGAAGGAAGCATGAAGTGTTCCAAAATCTCCTGATAGATGGCTATGTTGACCCTGGACTTAATGAAGCACAGTGGACCAACACCAGCAGATGACATGGCTTCCCAAATCAACACAGACTACAGAAACTTCACACTGGACTTCAAGCATTATGCATTGTGTGCCTCTCCATTCTTCCTCCAGAATCTGGGTCCTTGATTCCCAAATGAGATGCAAAAGTTGCTCCCATCAGAAAAGAGGACTTTGGACCACTGAGCAACAGACCTCCCCCCCCCACCAACGGTAGCCCAGGTAAGACACTTCTGATGTTGTTTGTTGTTCAGGAGCAGCTTGACAAGAAGAACATGACATTTGTAGCCCATGTCCAGGATCCATCCATGTGTGGTGGCTCTTGATGCGCTACGGTGAATAGGGAACCTTTTCACATTATTCTAATTTTCTGATATTGTGAATGTGGGGTTTTCATAAGTTGTATGCCATAATCATCACAATTATACCAAAGTAAGGCTTGATATATCTCACTTTGCATGTAATGAGTCTATCTGATATATTAGTTTCACCTTTTGAGTTGACCTGCTGAAATAAATGAACATTTGCATGATATTCTAATTTTTCCGAGTTTCACCTATATGTAAAGACTCACCTAAAGAGTTGGAAGCAACACAGCCAAAATCCCTGCAAAATATTTTTATTCTTCCATATGGTATTTTTAATGCCACACTCAAGAATGAAATCCGGGATGATCTCATTTGAGGCATATTTCCACCGAGCAGGTCCTGCCTCCAGTTAAATTTTAGCCTCTCAGAATTAGCTCCTCTGATCCTATTCAGACTGGGTGAGAGCTGCTGAGGAAGAAGTAATTTCAGAAGAATATCTTCCCCCAGTTCTACAACACCTAAGGTTTTAGAAGATGAAGTGACACAGTTAAGCAATGGATCTGGGATACAGCTATCTCTCCAAGATGACAGACAAAAGGTTCTGTTTTATCTAGTGGCTGGAAACCACAGTAAAATATTCAAATGAGCAGATTATCTCCATGCTCTAGAAATGTCTGCATGCTGAAGAACTTTTATTTTAGCAAACTAATATTTTGTCACCAGCTTTTATGGAAGGGAGACACCAGGTTATTCTTCACTCCCATCAAGTCTAGTCTTGTCAATAAAGCAGAGTTTTGAAATAGTTGCACATGTTATATATATATTGCTTCTATGATAAAGACATGCCACTGAACTTACATTTACACCTCCTTCCTTCCACCAGAGTACTCAAAGGTACTGTTTAGGAGGCAAAACTTTGTGTTATTAGCGTGCTCTACAAGGAAGGAGTCAATCAAATATTTTCATTAATCATATTAGTAATGTTAGTTTCTTAGCTTATGGCAGCATTATGAATCTGTTATTGTCTGTATACATCTTGGTTCCTGCCAGCTCCTGGAAATTGCATTTGTTTTATTTGTATAATTAGTGACTAATCTATGGCAGTAACAATAAAGACTGATTGATTGATGGTGCTTGAGAAACTGACATCTGAGTGTAGATAGCGATGGTAGAAAGAAAGAACATCTGTGTGGTAACCATCCATTTCATTTGCAAATAAAATAATGGCCTCCCAGCACAATGTATGGCTTTTTGGATAATATATTATTTGTGTGAAGATACTGGAATGTCCAATTTACAAACTGGCGAGGATGCATCTTAACTAGAGATGGGCACGAAAGGATTTTTTTGTTTTGTTATTCATTGTTCATTATTCGTTTCATTACGTAACAAAACAAATAACGACCCTAGGGACAAATTTAACACAAAACAAAACGAACCGAGAAAAAATGGTTCGGTTAGGTTCATTTCGATAATGGAGGGGGGCAGAGATGTCTCGTACCTGGTGCTGGTCCGGAGGTCCGGTCTTCCTGGCTTCTGGGACAGTGACCAGGAAAAAAAAGCCAAACATTATTGCAGCGTCCAGGGGCACAAAAGCACTTTCACAATCCCCTCTTGTACACACACACACACACACACAGACACACACACACACACAGAGTCCATCACAGAAATGAGATGGGCACTGCACTGTACCTGTCCCATTATTGGAGTTCACTGAAAGAGACATAATCATCACCTTCTTATTAGGGACAAAGTGATGTAGGAGATACAGGATTGGTATCTCTCATTTTGAAGAGTGAGAATGTGAGATAGAGACATCTTTTTGAAGTAATTTTTGGTAGTAGCAGTTTCAGTGTGCTTTGCCATTTTGAATAAACTGGCCAATTTGCATACAATTATATATACTTCAAGCTGAGGCTTGAAAAATAATGTATTATGAAAATGTGTAATAAAAATACAAAATGTTCCTTAAATGTAGGACACAGAACAATAACTAAAAACCTTTGTAAAGAAAACAGTCTTTGATGTTTGTTGGAGGGAGAGACAGAAGTGACCTGCTCTTTCCTCTGACTGAATCACATTTCCAGTAGGTCCTTAGAATCACAGAATCCTAGAATAACCACTTGAAGTTTATACTGAAGAGTGTAACAATTTATTTATTTATTTATTTATTTATTTAGCTTGTATGCCGCCCACTACCCAAAGGTCTCTGGGCGGCTCACAATCAGAATGAACAGTTAAAACATCAAAATACAATAAAATTAGAACAATACAACATGTAGATACAATAAATACAATACATTAAAAACACACCACTAAAACTGCCATCAGACACATAATGACACATTATGAGAAGTCTACATTATTGCAATAAGTAATACTTATTGCAATAAGTAATACTCATATTCATCTTAATTGGCAATAAAGAGTATTCACATTTATATTATCTGTTTGAATTTTACTCAATGTGACATGGCATCAGAGGGGACCAGCTCATCAGGCATAGCGTCCTTGGGCACCAATGGCTTCCTGTCATCTTCAAAGGCCTTCAGATTTATTTAATTTTTCCTCCAACTCACCTCTCGTTGATTCATATGGACAAAAATGACTTGGGCAGGATGTCAGATAGGTCTCAGCATGTCAAATCATTTTGGAAGTATTTGAAATGATCTAGGTCAATTTCCTGGGCATTGTGGAGAGCTAGGATGAATTCAGAAATTGTATTGTAAAGTGAGGAATTGTGTTGCAAATCCCAGGACGCTAGATCAGGCATACAGACAACAGACATATGAAGGTCAAAGTAGTTGTTAACAAACATCTATCTTCCTTTGGATTAGCCCCTCATTTTTCCCCTCCTTCCTACAATTCACTCCTCACTAAAAATAATCTTGACTATCAGATGTGCGAATCAAGTCCGTGTCTACCATTCACTGACCAACCACAGAATGAAACAGGCTGTAATGTTATATACAGAAGTGAGAGGAAGCTCATTTGATGACAAACAGACACTTATTATTTCTTGAAGGAGCACAATTTCATTGTATGAGCAGAATATCCCATTTAATTTGACCCTGACATAGGCTATTTAATACTGGAGGAAAATTATTTCCACATTAATCCAAATTATTTTCACATAATTGTAAGCCACCTAGAGACCTTTAGGTAGTGGGTGGCATATAAGTTGTATAAAATAAATAAATAAATAAATAACCCATACAAAACTTCTGCAAAAAAGATGATTTTGCTCTTGGAGTCAAGTTCCTTTTTACAAGGAACTAAAACAGGAAGCTAATGAATATGAATTGCAATAGAAAGCAACTGACTGAACAGAAGATAACCCGATTCCATTGGTTGTTCAATGGAAGTAAAACAAAGAAACAGAAGAAAAAGTAGGAGTTGGTCACAATAGAACAGCTATTCGTTTTGTTAGCTAATGAAATGAATAACAAATAACGAAACAAATTAAAAATGTGTTTCATGTCCATCTCTAAGCACAAATATAAATAAATAAATATAAATATAAATAAATAAGAGTGCTTAACCAGAGTGCTTTTGGAAAAAAGGCAAGGGAACTGTGGCACAGGGAATCATAAAAAAAGACATAAGAATGGGAAATGGTTGGCTAACTTAGTGATTTCAGGCCCAAATGTTGGGAGGTCTATTCTCCACTGTGCCTTTTTGGAGAAAAGCTAGCCTGTGTTCCCTTGGGCAAGCTGCATAGACCCAGACAGCCCCCAGAAGAAGGAAATAGTCAGCCACTTTGAGTACTTTCTACCTCAAAGATCCTGGAATAGATATTTTAAAATAATAAATTTAATTAGATGCAATCAAGTCAGAATTGATTTGATGTCACTCAGTTATTTTTATTATTGGAAAAGTAGGTTTATAGTAAGATACCAACATCTTGGACTGTGAACATGACCAGCATAAAAATACTAAAACAAATGGGGGGAAACCAAGAAATCATAAAGTATATAAAATGCAGAGAGCTAGAATAATCAGAATCAAAGCATGAAGATTGGTACATAAGAACATAAGAAGAGCCATGCTGGATCAGGCCAAAAGGCCCATCTAGTCCTGTTTCCTGTATCTCACAGTCACCCCGCCCAATGCCTCTGTGCATCAGGTATGGCCAATCATTTGAAATAAATTGGAAAAATCAAAAAAGCAGGGAAGAAAACATATTGGCTGCAGAGCCTCGGAGTCTGATTTGAATGCTATAAAATAATATACAACATCATCCTTTAGAGCCAGCTGTTGCATCCAAAGTTAGTAGGAACACAATGAGGTTCAACCTCTGGCAGAAGAGAAACTGTGATGAGAACCATGATAATAATCTAACTTCTCAATTAAATATAGTTTTGGACAATCTCGGGAGGAAGGAGGGAGAGAGAATGTTGCATTCGTAGTGGTAACTGCATGTCAACTACTTACTTACTTACTTACTTACTTACTAAGAACAATTGAGACAAAGAATCTGCCACTAGGTATATGGTGTGCTACGGTGCAGATTGAGAAAGCAGATAAAGGCACTAAGGTGGTTACTTCACGTCCTTCCTCGAGCCGAGGTGAACTTGCCTCCGTGTTGAAATCGGTTTTCGACACGGATCGAGAAGTGGATTGAAAAGATTCCCGACCTCCAGGCTGGGAATCTCTCACCCCGCTTGGAGTGCAGTTCAGGGGTGATCTCGGATTGACCCCACAAGGACATGAGGTTACGTTCCTTCAAACTCCTTTGAACCGGTCTCCAGCGGGGCCGCGAACTGCAGCGAGAGAGACGTGAAGTATCAGCCTAAGACAAATTAAACAGATGTATACTTTCAGATTTGAAATTATTTCTGCCAAGGGTGCCAAAGAGGCCAACTATGGAAAGCTGATGATGGAGATTTTCAGAGGTCCAAGAATGTAGGTTCATTAATTCTCACAGCTGAAGCTCTCATATTTTCATTACATTGGAACCAAATCATGTTTTGTGTTTGCTATATAATTATTTGAACTGAGTGTATAGTCTGTAATATTGCCATCTAAATGGAATAATCATAGCTGGATGCTATATTAATGTGAAAAGGAATTAAGCTAAATAACTACTTTTTCTTTAGCATTTGTAAACACCTTACATTATATACATTGAAAATGCATGTAACTAGCAATGCTTGTATCTTTATTTTTGTACTCCTTCAGTGTAAATATAGGAATGTTAAATGGTACATCATATCTAATTGAGCAGGTTGGTCCATTTCACTGAATCCGGTGTAACAGGCAGTGTGTCAAGCCCCGCACACAGAGCACACACACAAACAGGGTTCAGTTCTTTGCCAAGATCTTTAGTGGAAAGCCAGGCAAGTTCAATTCCTTTGCTAACAATCAAGTGCCAGATAAATAACAGAATCCAACCCCCAGCAATTATCAGTCCAAGTCAAAACCAGAATATATCACAAAGACCAGAAGCCAAAACCAAGGGAACAGATCAAGCCGTGGTCCAGGAAGCCAGTCAGAAGTCAGGAAACAGAGCCAAGGGCACAGACAGGAACGTGGTTGCAAGTTCAAATGACGCGTTGCTCCCACAGAGAGCTTAAGGTGAGCTTACCAGCTTTATCTCAAAACAGGGAACACACCCTTACTTCTGGAAAGGCTTCTGCTAGTAGTCAGGGCTTCCCGACCTGATTCCCCATCTAGCATCAAAGACCCTTTCCCTAGCTCTCCTGGTAGCACGTCTTTGCAGAATCCTGCTCATGACCCTTCTAGGAGGAGAAGATATGTTTTCAGATGAGTCATCAGACCCAGCTTCCTGCTGATTTGAGCTGCAAGGCTCCTCCAGCAGCTCTTCACCATTTAACCCCTCAGAGTCAGGTTCTGTGACAGGCAGGGTCCTGTCACAGTGGCATTGTCTTTACACAGAAAGAAGTTTTTTTCAATACTCTTACCTGAGACCCTTCAACTCTGCTTCAAAATCTCTGTTCAATCGAATGCACATTCCTGACAACTGATACCATTCAAGTCCCACAGTGATAAATATGACTTGACAATCAGAGCTACAGACTCAACCGTCAGGCAAATGTAACTTCTTTTTTTAATCTTTCAACCAGCAACCACTAAACAATGCACCCCAGATAAAGACCTGCTTCTGGAGGAAAAATTACATGCTGTCCTCAGTGCTGAGATACTGTGGGGGTCAAGTAACATAGGTATGGAAAGGTGCCCAAAGAGACCATACAAGAGATAATTAATATACACATATGCTAAAGTAAAAGCAACAAAAAAGAGAGATGCAGGGCAACTCACAGAAGCTGGGGTGAGTTCTGGCCACATAGTTTGTGAGGTCAATCTGTTGCCCATGTGATGCTGAGGGGTCATTTTAAGGGCCATGCTCTTTGACACTTGACTTCTAAAATGAATGTGGACTAGACGCCTTCCCTTTGAGGATGCCAAGCTGATAGAGAAGACTGCCCCTGCACACCCCTGAATTCAAATAGAAGACCTGGAGGAGGACACCGAAATTTAAAAATGAAACCCTCTCTAAAGTCTCCCAAGATGGGAGGGAATGAGTGACTCCTCAGTAACAGCACCCCAACAGCCAAGTCTAGGGCACCATCCTGCTGTGAGAGTGTAAAGACCAAAAATAGGGTTTAGAAATTATTTTCAGATGGGCTAGCCCCACTGAAGTCCGCTGAATCCCACAAGAAGCCAATAAAGATTCAACGCGAGAAATCCGAGGAATACTGAATTTATTTGGTACCAATAAAAGCAGTAGGTGGACATCCGCCTTCCAGCCGGGCTAAGATGTCAACCCCAAACACACGAGGAGCTCCTACTTTTATTGATTATCTTTCCCCACCTCTCCCAGGCGGCGCCAACCTAGAGATTGGTTGGAGAAAGTTCAAATGATCCAATCAGAAGGGGATGGGGGTCAGTTGGGGGCAGTCCTGGGTGGTCCCTGGCAGAAGCCAGGGGCTTAGGCAAATGGTAATGGGTCCAGACAGGGTGACACAATAGGGCAGGGAAGTGTGGCTTTGTTTTCCAGATACAGGTAAACTGAAGAAATCAGTAAATCAATAGTGGGTGAGAGAAGGCAATGACCAAAACCAGTGGGGGGCAGGAAGGGCTGATAGGATCACACACACAGGCATTTGGGAGACACAATGATGTGGGTGCACAGAGATACAAGCCATTATGAGATTACATTCGGATATTTGGAAAGATACAAGGGTGTAAAAACACAAGGATGTAAACTCTTATGGGATTACATATGAGTGGGAACATGAGAATACAAGTCCTTTCCAGGTGTGTGAATGAAACAATGAAGAGTGTCCTTAGGCTTTGATGACAATCTGGATTGGCAAACAGGAATGTTGATTTCCGAAGAACAGCCGTTGGGGTACGTGGTGAAAGTTTGGATGATGATGGAGGCTCCAACCGCCTCTGCCAGCCCTGCGAAACCTGCCATCTTCGAGTTGTCATCTTCTTTCCCATGCTTTGCCTTTTTCTTTGCCCCAGATAATAAGGTGTAGAGGCCAGAGAAGAGGGTATAAGCGTGCTCAGGATAGTGGGATGGTGAGAGGTTAAGTGGGAGATGACAGGAGAGGAAAGAGAAGAAGAAGGAAGGATGGAAGGAGGAAAGAGACCCTCTGTTTTCTTGGTTGGTGCCAGCAGGGAGACCGAGTTCTTGAGGGCAGGGGTGTTTCCCAACCCAAGGAATGAGATTGGTAGTCACTCTCCCCTTCAGCCTGAGCAGAGAATGCATACTTATTCTGTCCAGGCTGAGTCTCTGGCTGCAGTCTCTTTTGGGGGTTCTGCTTGAGGAACGGAAGGGAGGGAGGGGAGGAAGAAGGGTTAACATGGGAGGGCAAGGGTTAACATGGGGGCAAGGTTTGGGTAGAAAGGGAATGAGGAGAGTGAAGGAGAGGCTGAGAACTTGGGGACAGGTAAGCGAAAGACAAATGGACAGGAGAGGGTTAATATGTTATGGAAAGCCCGGGAGGGAATGGGCAAGAATAAGTTAAAAAGGAGGCAGGAATGGGTTAAATGTGACAGGCAGGAAAGGGTTAACGAATTCTGGAGAGACCTGCTTGAAGCCCCAGCCATAAACGGTCCTTGTGTTAGTTTTCTTCGAAAAAGTGGTTCGCTTCCATAGAGGAATATGAAGCAGAGCCCTCATAGAGAAACATTGCCTATAGAGATGCATTGAGACAGAAAAGGGAGGGGGAAGGAGCGGAGGAGCTGGCTGTCTTTCGTTGAGATACATTGTAACAGGAAGGGGGGGAAGTGGAGGAGCGGGCTGTAAATTTTTATTTTCCGCCATGACTCTACAAGAGAATCAGTTTCAGGTAGGGCGGTCCCCTCACGCTCCTCATTACCTCTTCCATGGCTAGCACTTCCTGCAGCTCAAATGATTTACTGCGGCTTTAGTGGGGTGTATTTCCTCTTTCCCTCTTTTTGCCCCAAATTACTTCATTATTCATAATGCCCAGAGCTAAAGATGACCAAAATGAAAACATCAGCATAACACATCTGGCATTTGACCGGAAAGGATTTTCTAAACATGATTTGACAACAGATAAATATAAGAAACAGCTGAAATGTGAAAGCAAACTGAGATGGTGATATAAACCCTGTCACCACCTCTATTCTAATTATATGCTGAAACAGACTGCAGAAAGAGATTTTCTAACATCTTGCTTCTGGCCTTTTCTTTGTTATTCTGGGGTCAGACTCCAGACATCTCCAAAAGGAGATGTTCAAAAAGCATCCATGATGTTTGAGACTGCATAAAGATAACAGTGGCAATAAAATATTGATTCAAATATATTTCACATTTGCATGCAAAACAGTACAGGAAAGCAACAGAACGACGCACCCAGACAGAACAGATGAACGCACTTAAGTCTCAAGAAATATATTAGACAGATATATTGCACAATTTTGACTAACAAATGGCCAGTATTGTCTGCAAGTCAGAGAGTTCAATAATTCAGATATTTTCAGCCATGGATTTGCTTTTTTTGCTTATGGGGCAACAACAATAAGAAGCCAGGCTTCAAACAAAAGGTCACATTCATGCAGCAGTTTCTCAGGGTTTAAGCAGATTGATCATTGATTGGAAAAAATAGCAGAAGATGCTTGTAGCCCCAGGAGACATCAGGAGATGCAAGTTCTGATTTAAAGACCAAAAACCCTAGTGCACAATTAAAGATGCAGTTCAAAGTTGTGCCTGTAGTTGTTGAAGTAGAACCAAGGTTGATGTGCTATCCCTGAAGCACCTCTGCCTATGCGTTGTGCAGTTGGTTGTGCCAGGGACACCCAACCGATTGTGCAATTGCATACTGGAATTCCATATTGGCAGGCCGAATGCCTGGCATATTAATATGAGAAGGATACTGGATGCTGGTCAATACATTTTGGCTTAATCATTAGAGTCTCCATCTAGCGCTCAGAATAATGTCTACCATGGTTGCCAATTATATTCTGCTGTAGTTCAATGAAGATCAGTGTGTTGGCACATACATGGGGTCTTCTTATGCTTTTGCTAAAACTAACAAGAGGGCAGCAGATGTACCTCCCGGGTACAGCTTTACAATGTGTCTCTGTGCTTATATGGTCTAACTATCCACATTGTTAAAGAGAGGAGAACAAATGTCCAGAAGCATCAACCCTGGGAGTGATTGGCCGCAGCTCATTTTTCACACAGAAGATCCCTGCCTGTGGAAACCCATCAGGGCAGATGTTTGTTGGATTAGGGCTTTGGGATCAATAGTTTGCATCCACTGGCTTTTCACCTTTCTGCATCCCTGAATTCTGCTTATTGGGGCAAGGGGATAAAGGATGGGTTTCTGAAAGGGGTGGCTAGATTGCCTCTGAGAGGAAGCTGTCTAAAGATGTGTGGATCAGTTATCCTTGTCATATTTCCTCATACGAGCCTTCTTGGTGCCTAAGATCATCAGAGGAGGACCTCTAGATCCCATTGCCAGCACAGGCATGGTTGACGGGGACAAAAGAGAAGGCCTTCCCCCTGGCTGCTCCCAGATTACAGAAAGATCTCCTGGGGGCGGGGGGGGGGGATCAGGCTTCCCTGTTCCCTTTAACCCTTTCCCTGAGAGATGAAGACTCAGCTTTTCAGGAAGGCTTCTAACAATTATGTTAAATGCTGTTTCTTATTAAGAGAGTTTTAATGTTTAATTTATTTTAATAAATTTTATATTTTAATTGCTTTTAACATATTTTATTCTATTATTTTCCATACCATGAGTTGTCTTGAGTCCTTTTTTCAGGAGAAAGGCAATATATAATTAAGGCAAAAATAATAAATAAGAGTCAGGTGCAGGAATGGGACTAAACTTGTTACTATATGCTTGCTCACTTGACTTTGTACAGCAAAAGCAAAAAACAAAGGAGTCGTAGGACCTTAAAAACTAACTGGATTTGAAGCTTTCAAAGGTATTTCAGCTTTCACAGAAATGCTTTGGTTAGGCTTTAAGGGACCTCATCCCTTTTTGGGGTGTGGGGTGGGGGGGTTTACAGTAGATAGCTGAAACAAATTACAAAGCAGCCACATTGAAAACTGCTTGTTCATTTTTCATAATGACTTACAGCCTGACTTCCTTTCCGCTGATGGAAGAATGTGTTTTCAAGCACAAGAAGGTGAAGCAGGGAGTGGCTGCCAAAGCCATAGAAAGGGGAGGAAACATATAGAGCGGAGACTGAGACAATTAGGGCGTCATGGGAAAGGAGGAAAGAGGAGTTTGCCTTCAAACTGCCCCCCCACCCCCAATACAAATAGCCTGGGTGGCCTTGATAACAGGCTGCCATCCTGGATGTACATGCCAGCCTCTCTTGTCCTATAGGCACCTGGTTAGGGACGGCAGAGGGAGGAATCAAACTTCCTCAGCTCTGGGTTCCTGAAACACTTGGTTTTGCAAACTATTTATTTCTTATGCTAGAAAAAAATCAGAAATAATCTCCAACTAGAAAATGAAAATCCTTAACTAGTCCTCCTTTAAGGAGCCCTCCCTTCCGACCTGTCAGCGGTTCCTCGTTTTCTGATTCCCTGGAGACATCTTGGCTTCCCTTCCCGCAGCCTTCCCAAGAATCCAAAGGGACTGTTCCACCTGGCTCTTGGGGGGGCTGTAGGGTGAGGGTCCAAGGCCTGTCAGGTGACATTGGTGGTGGTGACCCCTGATAACATGTTGGCACAAAGGAAATTCCAGCATCCATGTTGAAAGGACAATGCCTTTAAATCAATCAAAAGGGATGTAAAGATCCAATTTACAGATATCTATTCAAAAGTTAAAAAAAGAACTAGGTTACTTGAGGGAAACCATGGGTAAAACACACATCATCCACAATCTAGCCTTTTGATTCTAATAATGCTGATAATATTGGGGGGGGGGGAATATTGGCTAAAAATGAGTTCCTGAGAATTTGGTTGTGCTCAGCGCTTTTTTAAAAACAATTTTTAAATTTTTTCCCTGCAAGCAACCAGCAGGGCCCCCCCACTACAGCTGATTAGAGATGGGCACGACTCGGCGAAATTTTCGTTTTCATTTTTGTTTTTTCGTTTCGTTTCACAACGAAAACGAAAATGAAAAATTTTCAGAAGCAAAACGACAACGGAAACGAAACAAAAATTTTTGCCGTGTCTTTCGTTTTTGTTATGGCAGACACATTGCATTGAAAAGAATGCTAACGAAATGAAAAATTTTCATTTTTGTTTTGTTTTTTCATTTCATTTCGTAACAAAAACGAAAACAAAAAATGCGCAAAAAAACCCCGAAAAACAAAAATGAACCGAAACGGACCCCTAAACGACAAACGAAAAATGAAAAAATTATTTTTCTGAGTCGTGCCCATCTTTACAGCTGATCACTGGGGCATGGAGGGGGGAAAGGTTTTTCCCATAGGAATGTATTGCTAATGTATTCCTATGGAGAAACGGATCAAAATGGAACAAAAGAGAATTTTCTGTTTAGTTTCATTTCCTTTCTCTACCAGGGCGGGGTTTGTTATTCATTTCATTAGGGAATGAAACAAATAACAAATAACAAAACAAATTAAAAATTCATTTTGTGCCCATCTCTAATATATATTGCTGCCTAGATGCCCTAAGCATATCCGATCTCGCCTGATTTCAGAAGCTAAGCAGGGTCAGCCCTGGCTAGTACTTGGATGGGAGACCACCAGGAAATACCAGGTGCTGTAGGCGCCTGGAGTAGGAACTGGCAAACCAGTCCAGTATTCCTGCCAAGAAAACTCCATGGACATGGGGTCATGAAGAGTTGGTCACAACTATAACGACACAACACACACACACACTAATATATATTATTGAGAGGTAGAAATAGTTTGAAAATCTAAGTGTACAAGTATACCCTCACTGTTGATTAATTTAAATTTATTTGTGAATTTTAATGAACTTAAAACAGTAGGTCATTATAATAAATAGAGCCCAAAATGTGCTTGTTTGAGAACATGGAATTAAAGTCAACTTAACTTTGTAAAGCTACTTTTCTCTTGCTTTTGTTTTCAAGGATTTGCCTCTGTTATTTATAGTTTATTGTTTGATATAAATAATGTTAGTTAATAGTGATGATTCTGTAAAAAGATGTTCTTTACCCTGTGGATTAATTAGCTAATGCAGTTCTGAAAGTTGTCCAGGACACATACCAAAAGATGCAATAATTTAAAGAGCTTTGTTCCAATTTGTTTTCGTAGCTTGTCACACAATTTCATATGTAAAAATGTCACTTAAAAAAGGGAACTGGTAATGATTTTAGTGCATACTACATGATAAATTGGTTGCCTTAGTTATTAGCTAGATTATGTTTTTGATCCCCTTACAATTAATGCATTTGTCATATTATTATTTGATCTTTCAGATATACATTCATAGCAGTTCCATGTCTTTATTGTACAATGTCAAATTTCTTGGCTCGAAGATGTTGAGACCCTCCCATGCAAGAAAATAAAGAATGACCTTGAATACATAAAGCTATTTGAATATGTATTTAAAAATATGATGGCAATTCTATACACCCAGTGAGACCTCTAGCTTTTCCACTTTGAACAGCAACTCATGCTTCTTCTCCACCACCTTGTTCATAAGCAACCCATGGAGAGAAGATATCAATAAGAAGCCTATATAGCAGTGCTGGTGAACCTTCTGCACTCCAGATGTTTTGGACCACAACTCCCACAATCCTTTGTCACTGGCCATCTAGGCTCGAAATTGTCACTGAGACAGACGTGTTGTCTCAGTCCATGCTATGGGGATGAAATGAGAACAGGGGATTTCTATGATACATTATGGGTACATAGTAATTTTTACTTACTCACTCACTCACTCACTCACTCACTCACTCACTTACATAAGGCAGCTCACAACAATTACAACTGTACAATAATAATGCATTTAAAATACTACACAAAATATATTTCAAAAATTAAACAATCAAGATTTTAAAGTTTTAAAAATATTTCAAAAAACATTCAGCTAGTATACTAGGGAGAGGTCAGCAATTGGTGTATTTTATTTGAACCTTTTAGCTGTTTTTTGGCCATTGGTTAATTCATTTTTATTATTGTGGTAAATACTTCTTTGTATTTCTGATCTGGCTGTTGTTATGCCACTAGTTATGTTCCATGCCCTGATTGTTTCCCCAAAAGTGTCAGACACAGGCTGGCAGTGGGTGAGGTGAAGCCTTCCATGGGCAGAGCCAGGTCCAAAAATTAATGAGTCCTCCTCTCTCTCTGTCCTTCCCTTGCTGTCCCTTTCCCTCTCACACACACTCTGCTCAGGGAGCTGCTGGCAGTGGGACAGGTTACTCTTGCAGAAGGTCTAAAAGGGATAGCTTGCATAAGGGGGGGGGTGGAGAGGTGCATAAATATTTTGTAAGGGAGGCATAACAGTCTCGACAATGGCTATAGGAATCAATGAGGAGGTGGGGGGACTTAAAGTACTATAGGTGTGAACCTTTTCAAAAGACCAGCAAAGCGAAGTATAGGAAGCAGGGGTGTTGACAAGTGGTCTGACCCAAGTTCCAAATCCAAGTCTGAGTCTTGGAGCTCAAGTTCCAAATCTGAGTCCAAAGTCATTTGCCTCCCACACCCCCAGGCTTAGAACTGGGGGCTAGACTCAAAAGACTCAGAGTGCACACTGCTGATAGGTGGGTGCATGTGCAGTCGGACTTCCCTTCCCCAGCTGGCCCCTGCCTCCATTTCATGGTTCCATCTTTCACTTTCTTCCCACTCTTCTCAACCTACCCTCAAGTCATCCATTGGGATAAGGAAGAATGGACACATTATCCACTGCATAAGGACAAGTCCACACACGGCTCACTAAATATGGGGGGGGGGGTTTGAGATTAACTGGGGATGAAAATAATTAGCAGTAGCCAAAAAGGGGGCGGGTTGTAATGGCAACACACAAAGAAATATTCCAGGATTAGTCACATATGACCCCAAACCAAACATGACAGAATGTGGAATAAAAAAGTAGTAGGTCCTCAGCTGGCAGGATTTGCCATGGGTTCAACACCCAGAAAAAAAAATGCAAGGAAGAGCATGCATCCCCCCCCCCGCAAAAAACCAAACAACCTGAAACCAGTGTGAGAAACCGGAGAGACATTTTATTTATTTATTTATTTATTTATTTATTTATTTATTTATTTATTTATTTATTTTTACAACTTATATGCCACCCACTACCCAAAGGTCTCTGGGCGGCTTCCAATCAAAGAATTAAAACAGTTAAAACATCAAATATCAATAAATAATTAAAACAATAATAAAAACCTTACACTAAAATCATTACAGTAAAATTGCCATCAGAGGACCCATAGTCTATATTGTATTAATTAAAAAACTTCTGGAACAGAAAGGTTTTTACCTGGCGCCGAAATGTCATCAATGTTGGCGCCAGGCGGATCTCACCTGGGAAGGCATTCCATAATCTGGGGGCAGCTGCCGATAAGGCCCTATGTCTACAAGCCATCCCTCTCACCTCCTTGAGGGATGGCTCTTTCAAGAGGGCCCCCTGGCTCGATCTTTATTGCCGGGTAGGTTCGTATGGAAGGAGGCGGTCCTTCAGGTATCTAGGTCCTAAGCCATTTAGGGCTTTATATGTCAAAACAAGCACTTGAAATTGGGCTCGGGCAGCAACTGGTAACCAATGTAGATTACGTAGAATCGGCGTGATGTGATCCCTAGCGGCCCCACCGCTTACCATTTTAGATGTCTGAACACTGTCTAAGTTAACTTGGTAACAACATAAAGATACAAAACTAAGAGAAAGAGATGGAAAGGGAAAAGATCAAACTAAGGTTAAGGGAATTGGAACCTGAGAAGGAAGAAGAAGCTGAAAAGCTAGAAAGGGAAAAGAAGGGGAAAGGGAAAAGGTGAGAATTGAGCCAGGCTGGATACTAGGTCTTCTTTTACTGAAGGGGATTTCTGCAGCACTAGTGAAGATTGCTGTAAAAAAATTAAAATATACACAAACATGTTCTTTTCCTATACATTCTAGAAACTGAGAAAAGTGCAGGCCACCACAGACAAACTAAATTAGTGGCCACATTCTCTGTGTAGCTATAAATGGTTTCTAAATTTGTGCTAGGTATGTACAGTAGGACTCCTGCATCCACAGGTGCTAGTTTCCAAGCCCCACCCCACCCCAGTGGATGTCTGAAACTGTGGACAGTAGTGAGCACTGCAGTAGCAAACTCAAAAGCAAAGGACCACTGCTGGGCTCTTTTCTTTTGAGGTTAGTAGGTGGTGAGCCACTATGTTATTGTTTCCAGTGGATCTTCTAAAATAAAAACCAAGTCATCTGCAAAGGCTTGTATTTTCTAATCTTCATCTTTTATTCTTGTTCCTTTAATTTCTGGATCTTGCCTCACTTCTCTATTCAGTAATTCCAATGTCAATATAAATAGTAGCAGTGAAAGTGGACATCCTTGTCTCACTTCTTTCTTAATATTGACATTTCCTGTTAGGTCCCCATTGAGTATTATCTTTGCTGTTTGTTCCTTGTAAATTGTCTCAATTACTTTAATGAGGTTTGTGCCCAAATCCATTATTTTTAATTGCTGTATCAAGAATTTCCAGTTCACATTGTCAAATGCTTTCTGTGCATCCAGGAATACTAAGGCCATTTGTTTATCTGGGTGTGCCTCATAGTATTGTAGGATATCCATTATTATTCTCAAGTTGTATCTCAGCTGCCTTTTTGGTAGGAATCCATTTTGGTCTGGATGAATAAATTCCATTAATTATTCAAAAACTTTCTGCCATAATTGTTGCAAAGATTTTATAATCTAGATTCTACATCTAGTAAGGCAGGCCTTCACAACTCGTTGACTGTGGGCGACCTGTTGCCCTCAGCGCTGTCGGAGATCACCCGCACTGCCTGTGCTGGCATGTTGAGGGGGGCGTATTTCCTCCTGCTTGCGCACTGGCAAGGTGTGCAGGAGCCAGGGCCAGTGCTGGGCTGCTTGGCAGGTCTGCAGCCTGGGCTCCACCAGGCTCTCCTGGCTGCCCTCTGTCACCTTGGGCTCTCTGGTGGCAGATTTGTGAAGCTGTCTGCTGAGCTGGGGGGAGGGGGGTGGCTGATGGCAGGGGCAATCACCACTGGGAGGGGAGAGACAGTGGAGGAGGGGGATCGCCACGGAACTGCCCAGATCTGCTGGGTGCAGCATCTTAAGGTGCCTCCACGGGGTCTGCCTGGGATCTTGCAAGCCAGTAGAGGGAGGGTGTGTGTGGAATCTCTGAAGGGGTCTGGTTATGAAGGAGAGCTAGACTGGAGAGGAGGTGCCCAAGCGCTGTGCTCCTTGCACTCTGGACAGCAGGAGCACCCCAGGCCCCAGAGGCTCGGCCTGGGCAGCACCAGCCAGGAATCGACCTGTACCGGGCCATCTGCTGCATGGCTTAGCACCCAACCTGCTTGGAGGGAGGGAAGCCACCCATCCTCGCCCCTGCCGAACTGAAGGGCTGGTGCTGGAGCCAGAGCCTGAAGGAGGAGCAGCAGTGCTGCTGCTGCCGCTGCACCAGACCCCTGCAATGGGCTCCCAGCTGAGCTGGCAGAGCCAGCAGAGCAGCCTAGGGGAGGAGCTGGGGAATGGGGCTCTGCCTGCACCCCTTCACCACCACCGCCGCAGCTGCAGGGCAGCCGGGCCAGGAAGGAGGTGTGGCAGCCCTGGAGCACAGACTTCCTACTGGCCTTGCGTCTGCTCGGCTCCGTTCAGGTGAGGGAGCAGAGGGCGCTGAGTGCATGCCCGAGCGAAGGAGGTGTGTGTGTGTGCATGTGTGGGTATATGCGTGCATGCATGAGTGCATGTGTGCATGTGTGCATGTGTGCATGTGTGTGAGAGAGAAGAGTGGGTAGGATGCATGAAAATTGATTTCGTGCCTGTGTGCCCCTCCGCACCCTCTCCAGCAGGATCCTGCCTGCCCCTGAGCCTGGTGGTGCCCAGGACTGAGGTAGCGGCAGCAGCGGCAGCAGCAAACACCCAGGACCCCCTTGATCCTCCTGGGGGTCCTCGAGTTGCCTGTGCCATCACCGTCACGTGGGTCGACCGAAGTGGACGTTGGGGACTGTCATGTAGGTTGCAGGCTGTTCAAAGATGGACAGCCCTGCAGTAAGGCTATCGGCCTATACTTTTTTATTTGTATCAAATCAGCATCTTCTTTTGGAATTAGTGCAATGTTTGCTTCTAACCAAGTCCTAAGTATTTTAGCTTCAAGCAGTACTTCGTTAAAGACTTCCTTCATTGGATACTTATTATATCTTGAAAAGTCTTATAAAATTCCCTAGACAATCCATCCAGTCCTGGTGTTGAATCATTTTTTTTGTTTTTTAATTGTTTCTATTTTTTTCATCATTGTAATTCTCTCATTTAATATAACTTTAAATTTCTCTGGGACCTTTCAGGTGGTTGATACTAGAAGGCATTTTAGTTACTTGGGAGGCAAGAAGATATATCAATATTCTGTCGATAAAGCAAGAGAGTTCTATGAAAAATAAAAATAAAACAATGGAAGAACCAAGAGAGGAATCAAATACAAAAGTAGACTCCAGGGAGAAGGGAGAAACAAGATTAGAAGAAACAGAGGAACGAGGAGAACAGGGAAAGCAGATGCAGAATCCAGGAGGGAAAAAAACAGAACAAGAAGTGGGGACAAAAGAGAAAAGACCATCTAGAACAATGAAACCTAAATATAAGTAAGAATCATGGGAAAGGGTATAGGAATATTCTCTGTAAATATTAATGGACTGAACTCAACAACGAAAAGGAAAAACATATTTTCACAAGTGGAAAGGATTAAAAAAATATAATCTGCCTCCAAGAAATGTATATTTAAAAAACAATGCTACAAATATTTAGAATGTCTGAATATTGGGAAATTATACTACTCAGCAGCACAACAAAAGGAAAGAGGAGTAGCCCTATATATTAAACAAACATTAGATCCCAAATTTATATACACAGATGAAGAAGATAGAATTGTAATGGTTGAAATAATGATAAATCAAAAGAAAATCCTCCTGATAGCAATATACACATTCAATAACAAACAAGAAGAATTTTATAGAAAATTATATAAAGAAACACTGAAAAACCAATACCAAAATATATGTTTACTGGGAGATTTTAACACAATTGTGGATGAAAAAAACTGATTATAGAAATGGAAATAAAGGAAAAGGCGGGAGGAGGAAACTTCCAAAAATATTCTTCCAGATGGTAGAAGAATTAGGAGTACATGACATATGGTGAGAAATAAATACCAAAACTCCAAATTTACTTTTCATTGAAATAGACACCAATCCTGTTAAAGAACTGACATGACATGGATATCTACAGAATAAAGGAAAGGAATACAAGAAGCAGAAATAGAAACAAACATATGGGCCTATCAAAATTAGATAAAAGGAGTAAGGAGAAAACAAAGATGGACTTTGAACCCAGCCTTAATGAAAAATAAAGAATTCTTGGAGAAAGCTAGAAAATAAATGCAATTTTACTTTGAAGAAAACACAAATGAGGAAACCTCTTTGCAAACCATTTGGGGCACAGCTAAACTTGTCTACAGGGGATTGGCCATAACACATAATGCAAGAGAGAGAAAGAGAGAGAAGGCACGAACAAACCAAATTGAAAGAAGAATTTAAGTAGTTAGAATCAGAACTGCAGAAATCCCCAAAGAAAAATATACTCAAAAATCAAATGGAAGTAATTAAACACAAATTAAACTTAACGGAATCTGAAGAGATAGCTCAACAAATTAAAAGAACAAAACAAATTTTTTTTGAAAATGCTAATAAAATGGGAAGAAGGTTGTCATATACATTGGAAAAAGAGAAAGAAAAGCAGATCAATAAACTGAAAAATGAGAAAGGAAGTATACAATAATTAAATGAGAAAATAAAAAAAAATCTTACAGAATACTATAAAATCTGTATGATACAAAAGAAATTCCCCTAGAAAAACTAATAGACTTCTTTTTGTAAGGCTAAATTGAGGTGTGCAGAGTTGAACACAGTACTCCAGGTGTGGTATGACCAGAGCAGAATAGAGTAGTACTATCACTTCTCTTTATCTGGACACTATGCTTCTGTTGATGCACCCAAAAATCATATTGGCTTTCTTGACCACCATGTCACAGAGTCCTCTTTTTTCCCTATGGGGACAACATTTGCCCTCCTCCAATCTATGGGGACTTCCCTTGTTCTCAAGGAATTCTCAAAGATTATTGCCAATAGTTCTGAAATTACTTCTGCCAGTTCTTTTAATATCCTTGGGTGTAATTCATCTGGCCCAGGAGACTTAAATTCATTTAGGGTTTCCAGGTGTTCTTGTAAAACCTCCCTACCTATTCTATGTTGCAATTTCCACCCTACCTCATCTATCCTTTGTCCTGACTGAACTCTTTCTTTCCTTTATGGAGAAAAGTCAGGTAAAGAAGGTGTTGAATAGCTCTGCCTTTTCCCTGTCTCCTGTTAATAAATGGCTATCATTGTCATACTCTTGTTTCCTTATTTTTCATTTTGCTGTGGTCATAACTAAACACCCTTTTTACTATATTTAATCTCTCTGGCAAGTCTAAATTCTTTCTATGCTTTAGCTTTTTTACCACCACCCCTGCACATAGTGGCTATTTGCTTTGGTGCATTCCCCATTGTTCCATTTCCTGTACATGTTTTTTTAAATACTTAGCTGAGATAAAAGTTCTTTAGCCAACCATAGCAGTTTCCTTAGACATCTCCCATTTTTTCTTCTTGTAGGAACCATTTTAGATTGTGTCTTTAATATCTCGCTTTAAGGAATTCCCATCCATCTTGGACTCCCTTCTCTTTCAGTGTCTCAGTCTATGAAATTACAGCCAATAATTCCCTAGGTTTACAAAAACTGGCTTTGCTTGTATGGATATACTTAGCTCCCCCTTCCCACTGTATAACAAATTCCAAAAGAGCATGGTACCTTAAGGTACCACTACTTTGACCCCATTTACAAGGTCCTCCCTATTGGTTAAGATCAGGTCTAAAATAGCTGTTTCTCTTGTTGCCTCCTCCACCTTCTGGGCCATGAAACTGTCTACAAAGGCAGTAAGGAATTTATTGGACCTTGAGTTCTTAGGTGAGTTAGACCTCTAACATATATCAGGATAGCTAAAATCTCCCATTAGTACTACATCTTTCCCTTTTGACTACTATATGTGGTCATCTGCTCACAGAAGACAATCCAACTCCTCTGGCTGACTTGGGGGTCTATAATATACCCCCACAGTGACATCCCTCCCATTTTTCTCCCCCTTAATTCTCACCCAAATACTGTCAGTCTTTCCCAGGTGTGTATCCTGGATTTCTTCAGCAGTTTAAACGTCCTTATCATATAAAGCTCCTCCTCCTCCTTTTTTACTAGGTCTGTTCCTCTGAAACAGGTTATACCCTCCAATAACTACATTCCAATCGTAAGTCTCATCCCACCAGGTTTCAGTGATGCCAATTATATCATATTTATTTTGCTGTATTAGGAGTTCCAGCTCCATCTGTTTGTTTCCCATGATCTGTGCATTGGTGTAGAAACATCTCAGTTGTGATACTATGAATAAAATTTCATCATACTGTGCAAATAATAAGAAAATAAATAATAAGAATTCTCACACCAAGGAAAGTAAAGGTAAAAGGAAACATTCCCCTAACAATAATGTCCATTTATTTCCAACTCTAGCGGCTGGTGTTTATCTCTGTTTGTAAGCCAGAGCCAATGTTTATAGACACAGACATACATTTATAGACACAGGCATATTTCCATAGTCATGTGACCAGCATGACTAAATGTTCAGGTACAGAGTAACACCATTGTCTCCAACCAAAGTGGTGCTTTTTAATCTACTCACACATTTATGTGCTTTCGAACAAGCAATGTACAACGTTGCATTTTATTATACAAATGAACATACATGGTATGAGTTATTTCAATGAGCTTTAAAAAAGCTTGGTCTCAGTATTTAAAACAATTGGCCTATGTGCTAAGAGTATACATGTGAAGAAATCACAGTTGGATTTTCTTTGAGAAATATGCAGTTTGGACAAATGGAAAGTTTGAGCTAAGAATGTAAAAATCTCAGATGAAGATGGTCACCTATTTTGAAATACTTCTGAGGAGCATTTGAACAATGATTTGTTGAGGATGAACAATCCCCTTAGCTGGGACATTACTAATTATGGCAGAAAAGCCACACATCCCAGGCCTGATTTTCCTAACATCTTTGTCCATCCCATTAGCACAAGCTACCTTGTCATTCATAGCCCCGTAATGAGCATTTATGAAGCATTTACATCCTGCATTTGGCTGGCGGCTGGCTGCTTACTGAGTGGCATGCTTATTGATTGCAAGCACTTATTAAGAAAGTATGAGGCAATAAGCCATAAGAGCTGTTGGTAATACAGACAGCAAAGGGTGGCAATTATATGGGGATCAAGGAGATTATTACACACAGAGTGCTCATAAACATGACTGATTGTTATTGCAGTTAAGTGATAACAAAATTGAAATGTATTATTATTGATTTTTCTATTTTATTGCATTTAAATCTACATCTTTTTAAAGATGCAAGCAGTGTTTCCTTAATCTCTAGCCAAAATCGCTTGCTGTTAGGCTATATGATGAATAGGTTCCTAAGTTACACAATTTCCACCTTTCAGTTTATTTTTCTTTCTTCAATTTGCATAGAAAATGTAGCACAATTCTTTTGATGGATCTAGAGCTCTGGGTCTCCCGTTGTTAACATTACTCCATTTCCTTTAAAGGGACATTATAAAATTATGGAAAGGAATTAAAAACCCTGAAAAATCTTTATTTACAAAATCTCTGACACTGACTTCTCATTTTGCATAATCCAAATTCAGAATCGACAGATGGCCAATATAGAATTTGGATCTGCTATTATTTCACAAAAATATTCAACCATTTAAGTTCTCCAGAATTTTTATTAGATGGGAAGAAAAAATGTTGGAGAGGAGGAAAGGACATGTGGGAGTCTTAGGAGTAGCTAGTCCTTTTAAGCCAATGAGATCTGTAATTAAAAGCAGTCGCAAATTACAGAATACAAGATCTGCAGATCGGTCATCGAAGGATTGTTATTTCTTAGCACTTCTGCTTGCGAATAAAGGTATTGTCCACTTGAGGATTTTGAATGCGTTCCAAGGATCTTTTTACTGGATTTTAAAAATTAATTGGCTGGGAAACAGCTAAACATCAAAAGCATTAAACATTGCAGTCATATCCACCAGCATACCAAATGTAAAGCAGCAACAGCAACAATCACCAGTGCACTGAGGCACAAATTTTTAACCATGAGAATTCGCCAAGGTGACTAAAGAGTTTTCCACATAATGAAGGTGAGCCCCTTTGCTTACTTTTTAACAAGTCTGTTCAATTGTAATATGTTTCAAAGAACATTTGTTTTTGTGCCCTTACCTTCTTAGGTCTTCTGCAGAAGGGGTTGCTCTCATAAAGGACTAGGTTGTGCAGGAACATTTCCAGCATTTTTCCAGTGATCTGTATAAAGCTTCCCTTATTCCAGTGGTTCCATTAAAAAGCTTTCTACTTCTTTTGTAATCCTGCATTCCAATCATAGTTTTTTTAAAATATTGCTTTGCACTAGGGGCAACGTTCAGCACTCCCCGCTCTACAGCGAGAATGGTGGCATGATAAATTCTAGAGATGGGCACGACCAGGAAATTTTTTTTTGAGTTGTCGTTTTTCGGGACGGGTCCGTTTCAGCTCGTTTCCGTTTTTTGCGAAATTTTTCAAAAATTTGTCGTTTCATCGTGTCGTTTTTTCATTTGTTGTTTCTACCGCGATTTCACGCGATTTGACGTCCGGCGCGACCGGCGCTATTTTTGCGGGGCGGGGAGGTGTGGGCGCAGGGCGGGCGGCGGTGGCGGGGGGTCCATGTGAGGGCGGCGGCAGCGGCAGGGGAGGGACAAGTCAAGTGATCAATGTAAACTTGCGCTGGCACCCAGCAAGGATGTGCCTTGTGTAACCAACTAGTTGTAAATAAATGAACAAGCAAGCACACTAGTGCAGGAGTAGTACTGTGTTGTACACTGTGAGCAAAGTAAACTTGCGCTTGGAGGCAGGGTAAAGGAACTTGTTGCCAGCAGCAAGCAAATGAAATGAACTTTTGAATATAGAATAGAAAATAAATGGTAGAGCCTCCCCTGTTGAAGCACTAATGGAATAAATTCTCCCCCTGTCTCACAAAAAGGTGAGAGAACTGCTATAGGCTTGCTTGCTATTCCCAGCCTGAAGCCACAGCAGCACTGATGGAGGCAGGGTAAAGGAACAACTTGTTGCCTTGCCTGCTGCCAATGATGAACTTTTGAATATAGAATAGAAAATAAATGGTAGAGTATATATAATATAAATCCCCTCCCCTCCAAGAAACCTCCCCTGCTGAAGCACTAAATGGAATAAATTCTCCCTCTGTCTCACAAAAAGGTGAGGAGAAAATAAACAAAACTGCTAGCAATGAAATGAAAAAATGAACTTTGGAAAATAGAAAATAAATATTGAATGGTAGTATCTCAATCCACACCTCCCCCCCCCAGTCAAACCTAAACCAATATCAGAAAAAAAATCCTGACACACTGCAGGAATGAACTGCGTTGCTTGCTATTCCCCACAGCAGACAGGGAATGAAATATTTCCAAATTCCTATTCCTAAAAATTCAATTGAATTCCCTCCCTGCCTGCCTAACTGAATCTAAAGGCTCCGCGACCGCGAAATCGAAACTACTAGCACAGCAGACAGCTACAGTACACACAGCCCTCTCCCACCCACTCCAAGCCCGGACTGCGACTGTTCTGGGGAGTGCCCCAGCTTTTTATACCCTCTTGCACATCCAGAAGTGTCAGTCACAACCTGGCCATGCGATTGGTGGAATGGGTCCAAAAATTTGCATGGTCCCATCCCATGGCCAGCCCATCATTGCGCACGTGTAAAAAAATAAAAATAAAAATAAAATAAAATAAAATAAACGGAGACGTTTTGTTGCAAGAAAAACCCACTGCTGCTACTGTAAAAATTCAAGCAGTTAAAATAGCTAATTTCCGCATGTTTCTGTGGTGTTTTGGTGGGTTTTTGGACCACGATTTAAAAAAAATATTGCGGCCGCCAGTTTGGATCCCCCCACACCGCATGGCAAATGGATTACGCCGAGAATGCCCCCCCCCCACCCTGGTACCACCAGCAGCCCAGGACAAGGGGGGGAGGCTGGAGTGGGGACCCCCCCAGAAACCACCTCTCGGGTAGGTGCCCTAAGGCAGGCATATTTTCGCCTGCTTTTTTGGCTGGGAATCGGGGTTTTTTTATTTTTAAAACTTTTTTTCTGTGCCACTTGGCATCGCGCGATCGCGCGATGCCAGGAACAACAACACAACAAATCAGACCCAATTATTCGTTCGTCGGTTCGAGTTCGAGTTCTGGCGGAGTAATTGTCGTTACTGTTTCCGTTGTGTAACGGAAACGAGGAATGGAAACGGAAACGAAAATTTCGCCAAGTCGTGCCCATCTCTAATAAATTCCAGTTGGAATGGCTTGTTTGTCCCACCCTTGACTTCAACCAGTCCCTGGAAAAGAAATTTAACTCCATCAGAGCTAATCAAAAAAATCTTCAAATGAGAGCAAAGCTTTAGAAAGCAGGTGGCAAGGTTCTGGAATGGAAGTTTTCCCATTGAGGCTCCTGGAATTCACCTCACATCCTTGCAGTTGAGGATGCCGGCCTTGCTGTTCTTAGAGGGATGGGGTCAGCCAACAAGGACAGGAAGCAAGTGCTCTAAAAAGATGTCTGTGAAGATTCTCAGTCACCCAGGTGAATTTATCTGGAAGCTGAGTCATGGCAACTGGGCTTCTTTTCCTTGAGAGATAGAAACATTTCGCTGCTCATCCAAACAGCTTCATCCAATTGCCATGACTCAACCTCTGATGCTCTAAAAAGACAAATTTCCAGCTGAGATCTCTCAAATATTTTCTAAAAAGTGAATACCACCAATACCTTCAGAACATACAGCTATGGTTCTTAAACCTGAGTGCCCACATGGGCTTCTACTTAATTAGAGGCCCTAGTCATGATAGCCAATGGCAGCTTAGGGACATCTAGAGTTCCAAGTTTAGGAGCACATATTGTTTGGGATTAGGCAGTTGATGGTTTGGGATGGACTATGATTTGTTACCAAACTGGTCAGGTTTGAAAAACACCCCTCCACAGACTGTTTTAAATGGGAAACTTGTTATGGATACATAGGTTAAACAGTGGAGCTTCTGGTTAAAACATTGGCAAAGGAAAAAAAATAACTTCAAAGGTCTAAAAGTAAACCATGCTCCCAAGAGGAAATACAGCAATATAGATCCAAATGATCCCCATCAAAAGTAAATAAGGCATAAATACCCTAGTCAAGGTGTGATCTCACATAATAGCTCTCTTGTAGGGAGACCAGATTAACTAAATCACCTTCTTTTGCTTTCATGCTAAAAAGGATTGTTTGAAGGCCTGGAAAAGGAAGTATGTATTCTAGAATAATCTTCCAGTCTTTTTCATTTCCATCAAATGGTCCGATTCTATGTTAATTGTCTCTGGATTAGTCAGATGGGCAAAGGTTAAGATAATGGCAGACTAATAAGGGGATAGAGCACTAGTCAGCCTGATCAAAACAATGTAAAATGAAATCTCGCTGCTTTATTAGTTGTTCAAGTTTTGTTCAGGTTCAGTTCTACTTCAGGAATCAAGGTGAATCATTTTGCTGTCTCTCTGCCGGAACTCTCCAGCTGATCATGCCAGTTGGAGTTCCAAAACCATAATTCCCAGACAGTTTAATGAGACTGGAGAGAGGTAATATTTGCCACTTAGCTGTCTTCTTGGAATATTTTCCCCATGCATTAGTGACTCCTCTATTTTGTGTGTGTGTGTGTGTGTGTGTGTGTGTGTGTGTGTGTGTATTAGGGATGGAAACTTCCTTTTAACCCTCTCCGCAGATGTCCAGATAAGCCTTTAACCAGCTTAGGATAATCACCTAATTTTGCCCCTACCTGGATGGTGGTTCCCTCAAGACCCTGTGCAAGCATTGGGCATTTTCTAGATTAATTACTGCAACACTCACTTGAAGCTGATACAGAGTCTTTGGTGGGCCCAGAATTCAGCAACCAGGCTGGTGGTTGGTGCAAACAGATTTGATTGTATTACCCCAGTTTTGGCTTGCCCCACCAGTTAAGTGACTCATAAGTACAAAGCCCTCCATGAGTCTGGCCCATGTTACTTCTTATAACATCTTTCCCCAGTGTCAACTGCCCAACCCACCAGATCATCATAGACAAGTTTCCTCCAGGTAGCCACCCCAAGGGAGGCCCATAAATCTGCAAGGCCTTCTTCATGGCGGTTCCATCCTTTTGGAACCATCTCCTGGAGGAGCTTTGCCTAGCTCCCTCATCAATATTTAGGAGGCAATTGAAGACATGGCCCTTCAGGAAGGCTTTCCACTCTGACCCTAGTTGAGCTGAGGTGACCTTACATCCCTGTCTAGGTACTGCTATTTGTATCTTTGTATTCATTTTTGTTTCATCCAGTTTTATTATTGCTCTAGCCCCCTTTGTGTCTATGCGGTTAGATTATTAAACGGTTTTTATTACACTAATTATTTTGACTGCATACTCTACTGTGAACCACCCAGAGTAGTGCTATGGCACTAATGGGAACAATCTATTACATTAAAATAATAAAAGATTAAAAAAAATCTCCTTAGGCATAGTTCTGTATGAGTGTAGTTGGTGCTGTCAAAGGAATCAGCACATACAGAAAGAAAATCATTTACAGTTCCAATTCAATGGCTTTTGTGCCAATTCCTCTGATTTGCACTGCTATTGGATCCTTTTTTATTGGTCTTTTAGTATCTGTTTCCTGTTAAGTTGGTTCTTTTTCCCATCCTGTGTCCTCTTTGAGCTGCCCCAAACCCCTCCTATAGATTCCATCACCTTGCTGACTCCAAGAATGTCTATTAGTGATGGGCACAAAATGGAAAATGGTGTTTCCTTTTATTCCGCCCCCACCCAAATTTTGTTTCATTCTGTTTCATACGACTTTTTTAAAAAACATCCATACAAAATGAAACAATAATGACATGTTTAATTTCTCTGGGGGCTTGTACTCACCCCTCCCCCTCCTCATTCTGGGCTTCAGGGGCTTCAGGGCTCTGGCAGGGCTCCAGAAGTGTTGCTAGGCAGCCCCACACCAGATTGTCAGTGGCACCAGGTGCAGCAGGGGCCGAGAAGCCTCCCCGCCACCTCACGAGGCAGCCCTGTGACAGATTGGTGGCGGCGGTGGTGGCAGCAGCGGACACCTTGAAGCCTCCCTGCCACCTCGCGAGGCAGCCCCACACTGGTGCTTACAATTTTTTTTTTTTTAAAAAAACTGCTTCTCTAGCTACGCTCCCCATTGGGGGAGGAGAAGCGGCAGATCTTTTAATTTTTTTTTTAATTTTTAGTTTTAATTTTAATTTTTTTGCTGCAGAAGCAAGTGCTGATGGCCACCATAAGTGCTTGCTTCTGCAGCAAAAGAAAGAAAGTAAAGAAAAGAAAAGAAAAGAAAAGAAAAGAAAAGAAAAGACCCAGCACTTCTCCACCATTGGGGAGCATAGGAAGGAGTACTGGGTCTTTCAAACTCTGCAGCAGGAGGCGCAGGGCCTCCTGGCGGCCCTGCTGGCTCTCTCCAGCTCGTGTCCTCGGCAGCAGCGACAGCAGGTCCAGGGCCTCCTGGTGGCCCACTATCCCTTTCCAGCCCGTGGAAGCTGCGGCATCAGCGGCAGCCATGGGCACATGGCATCCTGGCAGCCCCGCTGGCCCTCTCCAGCCAGCGTCTTCAGGAGTGGCAGCAGCGGCCGCAAGGCCCACTGGCCATTTTCAGCACAGCAGCAGAGGCACAGCAACAGTCTTCAGCAATGGTGGCAGTGAGCCCAGCAGGTAAGGGCCCATTTTGCAGACTGAATGAAACAGTTCATTTTAACGGAAAAAACAACCATGTCATTTCATCTGCTTCATTGTTTCATTTCATTTCGCTTTGTTTCATTTTGTTACACAACAAAACAATGAAACAGCATTTTATTTTTCATTTTGTGCCCATCCCTAATGTGTATTCATTTCCCCAAACTATCGATACACTTGGTCGTTACTGGTCTCAGTGTTCTGGATGCACCAGGATGTCTGTCCGTGATCACATAATTGTGTGCTCTCGTCAAAACAAAGTGGAATGTTAGTATCTGTCACCCAAGGTGTGTGATATGTAAGAAAGGTACAGAGCCAGATTTCACCAGTACCTTGGGGGGGATTTTTTATGATATCCTTAATAAATTAGATCAGACAAAATAAGAATAAAAATAAAAGATGAAAACATTGTTCAACACTTACATTTTAATGTTGTTAGTCTGTTGGCCATAATAAAGTATGTATATTTTAATGAGAGCTTTCTTGGATTAAGTCCACTTCCTCAGACATTCATGTAATAAAATCTTTCTTTCTTTCTGAAAACACGGGGAATAATGTGTAGCTACAACTGCTTCAAAGATTATTCAAGAATGTACTGCTGCTAATTGTTTTGAAACTTGAAGTCACAGCTCATCATGCATTGTTGTTTTTTCTGTAAAATGATCAAGAAAAGATCTAATCTCTACTGAACTACATTGCCATATGGCGGTGTAGTTCAGAAGCCAGTAAAGAAAGGAATCTGTCAATTAACTTCATTCAGAAACTGGGCTGCTTTCCACACTAGGTTGAACAATACAGAAAAATCAGAGGGTGACGGCACAATCAAAAAGGGCCACTGAACTGTCAGAATTTGACAGATGCCTGCAAAAAGGACAGACAGATATCACTGATAATCTTTTGCAGGTTATTACCTGGGAAAATCAATTACCTGCTCTAAAGTAACAACAATCAATAGCCTCCTGTGATGATGAGAAAGAAAAGCAAAAAGAGAGAATTAATGGAGCAGTTAGGAGTGCTGTGCACGGTTAGCATAGTATTGATCAAACTTCAGGCTTGCAGGAGTAGGTCCAGGTCCCACTAAAAGGGAACAAAAAGTCAACCTTCACAAAACAACAGCCACACAGGCGATTTTCTGTGTCAACAGATATAGATGCTGTATTCAAAGTGCTTCCTTGTAATACTACGAGAAAACCACAACATAAGATGTAGTGAGTGCTGCCGACCTGTTCTGCTTCTTTCAAAGGGGACTGGATACATGCATAGAGGATGAAGGATAGGTGGTCATGATGACCATCTCTTCCCTGCACACCAGCTGCTGGGGAACAAAAACAAGTGTCCCATCCATGAAAGAACGAGGCCCCAGTAGTCCAATCTTACCCACAAAGCAAGTTCAAGAAACACCGTCTAGCCAGACAGTATCATAAGCCAAGTGAGGAAAATTGAAAGCCAGGGTCAATTAGCAACACAAGGTCTAACCGATCTGCTTCGAAAGAGCAAACAGGGAAATTCCAAGAGTCAGCTGACAGCAAGCCAACCAACCCACAAAATCCAAAGAATCAGAGTCAAGCCATCTTAGGACATGTTTTCCTCTAATTTCAGTCCAAGATGGAGGCTTATGTTACTGAGCCCTACCCAAAGCTCATATATGAGAATTATACACGTCTCTGGGAGGAACAACACATTATCTCGAAAGGAATCCTCCAGCAGGGCCATTTCAGCAGGTGAGTACAATTGCAATTAAGTACTACTTGTCATCTTCCCCAAAGCAACAAGATTTCTGGTTGTAGGGAAGGACGATCAATGGAAACAATTATCAGTTTCAGTCCTCATCAGGAGATGTGGGCTACTCAGACATTACTCTAAAACAGTGGTTCCCAACCTGGGGGTTGGGACCCCTTTGGGGGGGGTCGAACGACCATTTTACGTGGGTCGCCATGAGCCAGTGAAGAAAAAAGGCACAAACGGCTTGGGTCTGAAGGAAGAGGGGAAGGAAGGGGGGAAAGAGTAAGTTACAGCTTGATAGGTTGGAGGGGATGTCAGTCAATGGCACCGGAGTCTCCGATTGGCTGAGGGTGCCTGTAGAGGGAAGTTCTCTATGGCACCTGCGGCAGTGACCTGCCAAAGGGGGCTTGTGGTCTCTTCCAAGCAGGGCAAGGGGTCACCACAACATGAGGAACTGTATTAAAGGGTCACAGCATTAGGAAGGTTGAGAACCACTGCTCTAAAAGCTGTTTAAAATTTTGTTCCAAATTTTTCACTGATTAATGATGCGGTGATATCTAACCATCTAACCTTCATGAATGATCTGTTTGTTTCACAAGTTCCCTTTATAGCTTTAGTATAATGTGTCAGCGTCTCAATTTAATGTCACTCACTGTATTCAATCCTACCTGAACATGGAAGTTATTCCAACTCTTCCAAGCTAGATGGTTCAAGCATCAAAGCAAAAACAAACAAACAAACAAACAAACAGTGCTAGATTGTACTTGGAAAAAAGGAAGACAGATTCTGAACACTAATTCTGAGTTGCATTTCAAATCAGTCCAGGCAAGCAGTGGTAGTGGATCTGACCCGCCGCCGCCACTTGCCTGGGCTGCTGGAAGACTTTTTAACAAGTCTTCGAACAGTCCAGACAAGCAGCAATGGCGGGTCGGATCCACGGGAGGCGTGTGCATGCTGGGTGGGTTTCAAGGTGCTAGAGCAGGCATGTCCAAACTTCAGCCTTCCTGATGTTTTGGACCACAACTCCCAGAATTCCAAGCCTGTATTTCCAATGGCATAGGATTGTGGGTGTTATGGTCCAAAACATCTGAAGGGCCGAAGTTTGGACATGCCTGGGCTAGAGCTCTAGCCATTTGAATTGTGACCATGAGACTCCACAGCTGCTGCCCTGATTTTTAAAGTGTCCCTCCACTAGTGTACTGGCTGGGTCCAGAGCACTTGTGGTGGGACATTTTAAAATGGATCTTCACCCAGCCTGGGAGGCTTGGAAGGCAAGCAACAGTGCCACCGCTGCTTCCCTTTGAACAGGCTGGGTGTGGATCAGTAGTACCTCATAAGAAGAATGTAAAGGGAAGGAAAAATTGTCTTACGATTTTTCCTATCACCGGAAATTACATTCATCCTACATTTTTTGTTGTTGTTTTTTAATAAAATTTGCAGTCGTATGACCCGTATAAACAAATATACAGTGAATCATAAAACAATGAAAAAGAGTAAAACTACGAATGGGTAAAAACATCAGGAAGATGGGTGAATGGTCGAGGTAATCTCTGCTCTCTTGCGCATGGCGGCCGGAAAAAACTTTGCTACCTGGGCTGTAACATAAGAATTCTTATCTATTAAACAGTATTGGACTAACCATCTAGAAGGGTGGCCTTGGAACTTCGCAATGGAGCAATTAAGTTGTTTCTAATATGGTCATAAAAAGGGCAAAATAAAAGCACGTGTTGGATAAATTCCGGGGACTGGTTTCCACATGGGCAGAATCTTTCTTGGCGCGGAATCCCCATAAACCTACCCTGAAGGAGTGCTGATGGCAATACATTCATCCTGGCCAACATAAAAGCTCCACAAGCCTGTGGTGAACAAAGTGAGGTTAAATATGCTGTGGGGGTCTTGTACATTGGAAACACACCTTGTGACAAAGGGGAGCAGGTTCTGTGTGCCAGGGAGAAAAGTTCTTGCCTCTCTATGTCACTTAGCCTCTGGTTAAGAATTCTTAGAGCCTGTTTCTGCCCTAATGTCAAGATATGGTCAAGCGGGATACCTACAGACCTAATTTTTTGATTAATGAAGGATTGCCACTGGCTTTGGTAAGAACCAGACAGCATGTTAGACACGTACCCCAGTTGGTCTGCACAAAAAAGGGTTCTAAGCCAGTGCTTTAGGGTCTGAGTCCAGGCGTTAATTTCCAATCTGCCCACTCCTGCCTCAAGGCACAACACTGCATAGGGTACGCAGTTTGGAACCCCCAGAATCTGACGCAAAAAAGCAGATTTTTTTTTATGTTGTAAGGGGCATTCCTCTTATGAGGTATTACTGTATTACCTATTTCTAATCTATAGTTGTGCACGCCACCACACACAGTTTGTGTAAGGGAAGTGAGGCTCAGGTCAGCCATAGTGACTTCCATAGGCTCAGGACGTTGGGGAAGGTGAAAAAGAGACTTTATAAGCAAGCCAGTTGCTTCCAGCACATTGCCCTCAAATGGTCCACTCCAAGGCTTAGTTCCTTTCACTAGCTTGCGATCTCTCTGTTTCCCCCAGTTCTTTGATTAGCTTCACCAGGGCAGACACAGTAAAAAGTCTTGACAGTCCAGGCCAAAGAGCTAACACCTCTCAAGGATGGTTTGTACCAACTGGAATCCATTGTAGAGCAGGTTCCCACTGAGTTCTCCTGGAGGAACTGCTATCTCCCTTTCCAATGCTTGTGCTTCAATGCCTCTTCTGGGTCAAAGTTGGGACCAGGTGGTGGTTGTCATCTCCCATGACACTAGGCACCAGTGTTTGGCAGGGGATTAAATCAAAGCCCCTGTGTTGTTCCCTGTCATGAGGGAGCTGGAGCCTATCAAGAAAGCATCCACACAGGTTTTAACAAGGACATTGCGAATGACTCTGGCACTGAGCTCCTGCTCCTCTGCAGTGTCTCCCCCATGTGCCCTTATCCTCTGAGCCAATCAAACAATCCTGCTCCTGACCCCATAACTTCAGCCACCTCCAAGGCCCCTGTATTCTCTATTGCTCTCCTGTTCCTCTCCCCGCCTTTATTTCTACCAGATGAGGACATAGTTCTGTCCACAGTTCATTGTCCAGTTGGCTCCCATAATCTTAGAATCATAGAATCGTAGACTTGGAAGAGACCTCAAGGGCCATCCAGTCCAACCCCCTGCCATGCAGGAACCCCCATCGCAGTATTTCTGACAGGTGGCCATTCACCCTTTGCTTAAAAACATCTAAAGAAGGAGACCCAACGACCCTCCATGGCAGCATATTCCACTGCCGAACAGTTCTAACCACCAGGAAGTTCTTCCAAATGTTCAAATGGAATCTCTTTTCCAGTAGTTTGAAACCACTGCCCCAAGTCCTAGTCTCTGAATTCATGGAAAACCAACCTGTTCCCTCTTCAATTTGACACCTGTTCAAATATCATATCCCCTCTCAGCCTTCTTTTTGAAAGGCTAAACATTCCCAACTCCCTAAGCCATTCCTCCTATGACATTTCTGGCAGAAAGCTACTCTTTCTTGTCCAGGGGGTAAAGGTTGAGAGCAGATGGCCCACCAGGGGTGTTAGAGGAAGCCCCCTCATAACAGTCTACTACTATCTGTCTGAAATCCAGTAGCACATTGAAATTAAAGTAGGCCATTTTAAATAGATTGAACTTACGGAGGAGCTGAGTCACCAGATCTCCACAGATTCAGTGGGTCTACTCTAGTTGTGACTTCCTAGTGGCTTTCAGTCTGTATTTCTGAACTATTCTACAATTAGTTGCTTCATAAATTTTACCCTTCTCAGAAAGATGTGCTGAGCTAACATACAATCAGTAGAAAAATGTTAAATGAAGAGATGACACAGTAAGTGCAATTAGAAGAAAATGGTTGCAATGGAAAAGAAGGCTATTGGGCATATTATTGGTAGAGAAATATATACAGCACAGAGCTGTGACATTAATACTGTAACACAAATGCTGCCGGTGACATTTGGTAACCTCTTATTGATTACATAAACTGTAATCAACCTAAGTTCTTTTCTCTATCTGTGGAGAGTTTATAGAAAAAGATTCTGAATTAATGCTGTAACAGTTATATGGCAACTGTTGACTTGCATAATATTTTGATAATGGTATAGTGAACTGCTACTCTTTTTACAATATTTATTGTGACAAATTAATCTCAAAGAAATTGGAGGAAATAAATCACCAGATGAAGATAGAATGCTAATAGAGCTATTTCAAGGAGGTTGTCTATCAAAACCCTAAAAAAATTATGCCAGAAACAAATACAGAAACAAAACAATGGCCCACAGATTGGAAACATCCTATATACATAAAAATTCCACCATCATATAGTAGTAGGAATTATATGATGGTCACATTAATTTTCTATTAAAGCAAAATTATCCTCAAAAATCTATAATAAAGTTTTTACTGTTTACGGAGTAAGAAATTCCAGACATTCAAGCTGAATGGGAAAAGAAAGAGGCACTAGGAATTATACTGCAAATATAAATTTATTTCTGGAGTATATCAAATAATTTTAGAAGAAAACCAGTTTGCGCTTTATAGATTATCGTAGTCTTTAAGTGTATAGCTCACCCCCCCAAAAAAAATGTGAGCATGGCACCACATTTAATTTTGTTAATGCATCAGGTGTACCCTTGACACAAGTCTGGTGTTTGTACTGAATATGAGAAACAGCATTATTTCCCATTGACAGTGTTCACCAAGGACCTGCAAGGCAGTGATCCATTGAAGGGGTAGCTGTTTCTCATTCAGCTGCTAGTGTTCGCTGTTGTTTAACAAGAACAAGAAAAGCTCCCACATTGCTCTCATCAGCTTGATGATACTAGAATCTTTGAGGGAAAGCCACAAATTGACTATTATTTAAAATGAACTGCCACTTAGGACTGAAAGCAAATTACATGGGGTGAACATGTGCTCAGAGTAAACCTTAATTATAAGTATGTAATATTCTATTACTGTTTTCTCCCTGGCTATGTTTGAATTTCAGCAGCTCTAGCAGGAAATTGCTGCTGAAAATACTGGCTGAAATCCTGTTGCTTAGCGTAGCAAGTTGAGTTGCCCACTTAATCTAACTGTGGCTTACTTTAGTGCAGTAAATTACATTTGAATCACTGAAAGTACTAGTAGAGATGAGCATGAAATGATTTTTTTGTTATTCATTATTCATTTTGTTACACAACGAAATGAATAACGAACTGCATTTTAAAACAGAAATTAAACAAAACAAAACAGAGAATTTCATTTTGTTTCATTTGATTTTCATTACTGGCAATGATTATCTCTGGACAGTAAAAAACAAACCCCTTTAAAAACCAACTCTAATGAATTAAAAACGGTTAGGTGTTTAATAAATATGGCTGATAAGCCCTTCCAACTTGATGTCCAATGCTTAAAACAAGTTAATATGTGTGTACTCTGGTCTTTTATATATATATTATTTTTTAAATAATTTTTTCATGTGCTTGTTCAAGGTTGAGGGTTTAAACGGCAGCAGACTAGCAGAGGCAAATATATTCCTTTTTTGTGTTGATTAGTGTGTAAAACATACTATTTCATTTATATATTTATTATCTTTTTATACTTTTTAAGATTATTATTTAATATTGTTTAATATTAATATTGTTACTGTGCAAGGTAATAAATGCATAGGGAAAGATATTCCATTCCCTCTCAATATTTCATTGTTTTAGACTTGATTTCTGTTTGAAACAGTATCATTTGGGTTTATATTTAATTTTTTAACATGCAGTTAAACAGCACATGGCATTGCCATGTGCTTCTTGGACCTGTTGCAAACTTGCAACATTGAGAGAACCAATTGCAAAGTTTGGTCTCAGTGAGTGTGTGGGGTCTAAGGGGGGTGGAGACACTCAGCTGCATTTGGGTGACTTGGAGCCCAAAACACTGCCTCTGTGGGTGGCTTCCTTCTTTGGGGGTAAAAATATTTAAAAACCAACAATATAAAGAATAAATAATATATGGCTGGCTGATCCAAATTCAAATGTTAATGTCCACAGTCCATCAGTCAGATTCAGTCAGTCAGCTACGTTACATATAACAACAACAATATGAGATGAGAGATGACTTGTGTGTGCTCTATTTTAAAAATATTTTTATTTATTATTTCAATTAATTTTTATTTTTTTTATTTTTAAAAATATTTTTTTTAAAATATTGTAGAGAGAGACACACGGACAGTGTAAAGTGGGGAAAAATGAAAATGAAACAGAAAAAAACATTTTTTTTCTTTTAAAATGTAACAAAATGAAACAAAACAAAACAAAATATCATTTTTGTGTTTTGCCTCCATCTCTAATTACTAGAGATGTGCAAGGGTGTTGAAAACTTTGGAGCTCCATCATTCATGGGGTCACTATAAGTCAGAGGTGACTTGAATTGAATTTTTTTTTATTTACGGTTTTTAACCAAATCAAGAAACACCAAAATATCAGTTTGCCAGGATAGAACAACTTGCCAGGATAAAACATTTTAAAAGCATTATAAAATTCTGATAAAAGCTGCAATGTACAAACAGGACTGTCAGTTTATGAGAAACAAAAATAAAGATGATAGGTGTATGGTCAGAATCCTGAGGCTTTAGATTAGGCTTATTGTTACAGCATCAAGTCAGACATAAAATAAAATGGAATAGGACAAAATACGATACAAAATTAAAACATTGGCTAGAAAGTTTAAAGACTGGCAAGCATTGCAGTAGTTAATATATAAACAAAAAACTATTTTTAAAAGCCTTTAAAACCAGATATAACAATATAAAACAAGGTTTAAAAGCTCAGCTATCTATCTGTCGCTGTGACATGCCGCCCAGAATTTTGCCACCAGTTCGGTAGTAGTCCGACTTTGGTCAATTAGCAATTGATTACAATAGTCCGAGTCTGATTGGCCTGCCATATCTTTTAAGAGAGGTGTGATGTATTTTGCCCGGGTCTTTTTATGCCTACTGCATCTGAGCATCATATGCTCAATCGATTCTATCTCATTAGAGCCACAGGGGCAGAGTCTCTGTTCCCTCGGGATACTCTTAAATCTGCCTTCCAGCACTGCAGAAGGGAAAGCCTCACACCTGGCCAGGGTAAAGGCTTTCCTGAACTTGTATGTCTCCAGCTGTGACAGGTAGGCCATGGGGAGTGAGCGATATTTATATGTATCCAGGACTCTAAAATTGGGGCAACTACTGAGATCTGCCTGTCTCTCCATATCCATTAGTCTCTGTTTAAGGACTGATTTTGCTTCATCCCATTTCATGCTCAAGATTGCTTGGGAAGAAAGACCCATAGTTTGCAATTTATTTAGGACAGATTTTAGCCACTTAGATTGGAAGTTGTCCACTAAGAGTAGATGGGTTAATCCCTGCGATAGGAAGTTTATCTTAAGCCAATACTGTAAAGAAGATAATGTGATTTTGGCTGTCATTGATAGCATACCTGTCTCTAAACGAATATATGCGTTTGTTACACATCTTGGGACTTCGAGAATTGCTCTAAGAAATTTGGATTGGACCCGCTCTATAGGGTCAAAACTACAAAATGCAGGCCCAATGAAGGTGCCATAGAGCATCTGGCTGACCACCTTTGCCTGAAAGAGTTTTAGGGCTGCAAGGGTGTTGAAAACTTTGGAGCTCCATCATTCATGGGGTCACTATAAGTCAGAGGTGACTTGATGCTATGTAACAACAACAACAGCTCTAGTTTGACTTAATATGCAAAGAATTTCAACCAATCTGCTGCATGACTTTAGAGGGAGATTTTAAAACTACTTCTGTTAAATTTACGTGGCAGTTCAGAATAGGTTTTCTGACACAGTGCAGCTATGGTAAATATAGGATCAAAAAGACTCCCTGCCTTCTACCCATGACATAGTTCCTTTGCACCATGCTAGGGCATTCTAGAAGGTTTTGGAAGGAAAAGCTAGGCCTCTGAGGATCTGAAGCAAGAATTCATGAATCAGCAGCACAAGCAGATGCTTTATTTCTGCTCATCACTCCTCAGTGACTTCTAATTGACAGACAGTAGATAATCCACTTGGCATGGGGCCGATAAGCATATTCCTGAGATGCAGTTTGTTTGGGATTTTTTTTCTTTTAAGCGGTCACATCAAAAGCTCTCTTGGTTGCTCCCAAGGCATGAGAGTAAAGCCAGTATGTCAAAGGTTGCTGTAGAATGAGAGCTTTAACAAGGACTTAGGAGGCTGAAGCTTGAAAGTCTTGAGCCTATTGATTCTCGGAGCTAGACTTTATTGAAGACAAGTCAAATTTTGATCTATGCAGTCAACCAGCTGACCTTTTAAAATCAAAGAACAAGCTGTACTTGCAGGCTCCAAGCACATTTGAACATAAGGGAGGGTAACCACACTCATTACTTAAGACAAGTCCATGTGGCCGCTTCATAGAACAAAGAAGCACTATCCAACAGAAGAGTTCTTGAAAGGACCAGGGTGCTTAGCAGGACACCCATTTGCAGCACCAGTCAGACATAGTAGGAGTTCCTTTAGGATGATATTAAATTGCAGCTTGATTCATTGCAAAGGCCAAATAAAATTCCAATTGTATGGCACACTCGTTCTACTTCTCATGGGACACTGTCTAGATTGTACAAGATGCGTGATAGGTCAACGGTGATTCATGAACAGGTCAAGGGAACTCTCTGCCCTTGAAATTTTGGGTAAGGTGTCCTCCACCCCAAGCTGTTTTAGGCATGAAACTGGAAAAAAAAAAGGAACAGATTTAGAAGAGGGCAGCAAGGATGAATCAGGGGGCTGGAAACCAAGCCCGGTGAGGAAAGACTGGAAGAACTGGGCCTGTTTAGTCTTGAGAAAAGAATACTGAGGGGCAATATGATAGCACTTTTCAAATATTTGAAGGGCTGTCATTCAGAGGAGGGGCAGGATCAGTCGTTGAACAGTGGGTTCAAATTAAGAGAACCCAGATTTTGACTGAATATCAGAAAAAACTTCATAACTGTTAGTTAGAGCAGTACTGAAATGGAAGCAATTGTCTTGAGAGGTGGTGAGTGCTCCAACACTGGAGGTATTCAAGGGAAATTTGGACAACCACCTGGCAGATATCCTTTCATTTGGATTCCTGCACAGAAACCCCTTCCTACTTCACTATTCTATGACTCTATATTTGGCTGGAGATAATAATGTATGCGTGAAACTTCAATAGGAAATTAGTGGGCTGAACAATCATTACTGGAGATATTACTTCCATTACAAAATAAAAATGTTTAAAGTGCAGTGGCCAGAGTTCTACTGGTTAGTTACACTGGTATACATGCAATGATGTGAACTGTGGTGGCAAATTGCAGCTAACAGGTTGCTGCTTGCACCAACTCTAGTGACTGGCATACAATGAGGGTTACCAGTGGCACCTTGTTCACCAGCAACAATTGACTGCTATAGTTAATGGCATTTTGCTTACACCACTACAAGTAACTGCAGTGGCACCTCTAGATACGGAATTAATTCGTTCCTCAAGACACTTCGTAACTTGGAAATGTTCATATCTCGATCCGAATGGGGTGCAATGCACTCTGCAACATTTTTGTATCTTGAGTTTTCCTCTAGAGAATTTTCGTATCTTGAGTTTCTGCAGAAGTTTTTTGGAAGACTTCCATTTCCAGGGTACATTGCGCCTCAGGCAGACTTCCCTTTGTATCACAATTTTTTTGTTACTAGAGACAATCATATTCTAGGGGTACCACTCTAATAGGGTTTTGGCCATTGTTCATTTTCTAAACTCGGCTAGACCTACTGCACAGAATATGAAAACATGAACCAAGTAACTACTGCTGTGAGTCTGGGCAATCTTTTTACTTCTGGGGGTCACATGTAATAATGGGTGACATCATAGGTTCCACCCAGGTACATATTAGGTACATGCATATAAAAATAGGTGTGCATACTCAAACATACAAACTACCTTCATCGAGAAGAATGAAGAGATGCTTTAATCACCCGGGCTCGCCTGCCCCACCTCCTCTGAAGGATGAACTAGCAGTTTGTGACCATCTCTGATGGTGAACCTGAAGGCAAACTGCCACGTGGCTTGCATGGTTTCCCTTACTATGTGTGGTGTTCCCCAACAGAATTGTAGTCAGTATGTCACATGGATAATACCCTGTTTAAATAAAGTATTGCCCATTATGAGGCAATTAGTGTAGTGTAGTGGACAGAGTAATGGACTAGGACTCATAAGGCCTGGACTTGATTCCCTGGCCCTGCCATGGACACTCACTAGGGGTATGGAACTGATAAAAACACTCCTTAAGTACCATATATACTCGAGTATAAGTTGTCCCAAGAATGTCAAGGCCCCTAATTTTGCCTTTAAAAAGTGGGAAAATTGATTGACTCGCGTATTTGCTGATCTAAATGTTTTGAGCTCAGCACATTTGCACACGTTCCTTTTTTCTTAACATCATATTGTATTGCTTCTTTGACTGGAAAACTCTAAAATAATAAGCAGATCAATCAGATCATGAAATATCAAACATTTACTCCTTCTTCATTCCTACGAGGAGGTGCTGACCCAGCTCAAGATGCAGGGCTGGATCAGAAGCATTGCTTTGCTAGGAGAGACCTACAGTGGACCCTTGTATAACATACAGCTTGTATCACATAAAATTTGTACAGCATAAAAAATTCCGGAGATAGGGAAAATTTGCTTAACATAATCGTCTATGGGGCAAATCTGTACAACATAAAAATGGGATCACTCTGTTTTTAATGCATTCCTATGGGAATTTGTATAAAGGAAAATTTGCTTAACATAATTTCATTTGGAACGAATTAATTCCTTTATACAAGGTACCACTGTAAATGCTGAAAGGCAGGCAAAATTTGGTCAAAAGATCTTTCTTTCTTTCTTTCTTTCTTTCTTTCTTTTCTTTTCTTTTCTTTTCTTTTCTTTTCTTTCCTTTTCTTTTCTTTCAGAGATAGCATGGGTAAAATAAAAGATATTTCTCTTTCTTGAGGTGGCATCATCATTAAAGTTAATCTTCGCTTTCTAAGTAGCCGAGTGATCTAGTACTGGTGGAAAGCTTGACATCTAAAGGCATGCAAAAGGTGCCATGCTGTGTGCAAGGCAAAGTGGCAGATTGTGCAGCCCTAGGTTTAGAATCTCACATAATATCTCTGAGCTGCTGGATGCTATGACTCCACCATCTGTTATTTTTCTCTAAATATGTAAACTAACCAAGCCTGCTACAGTGGGAGTTTATCAGTTACCATATCCTGGTTTTAAAAGTTGGGATACATTTTAAATACATCTTTATTCTTAATACTTATGTTTCATTTTAAAAAAACATCAACAATAAATTGTACAAATACTGTAGCTCTAAAAACAGGAACATAATTGTTTAAAAAAATCTAACTTCCATGGATATATTATTTTGGAAGAGTGGGTTTATGTAAGGGTAAGCAGGCGATATAGAGCATCAACACACACCTCTCCAGAGTGATACTGGTGGTGTGATTTTATTGTCTCCCTGGTTAATGTAGTTGATGAAGCTACAGCATGGCTCAGTGAAGTCATCCATATATTGATTTGATCATCTTGAAGCCAGCTAATTAAATTTAAAACATTATCCAGCAATGCAGCAATACAGTTAGGACACTAACTTCTCACTAGCTTACTTCCACTTCATCCACCAGATTCACTTGGCTACATGATCATTCTAAGGTTGACTTTTTGGCAGGTAGAAGCGGCCTTCCTTTTATTCATGTCCTGCTGGCAGACAGACCTCATGAGGTTAATGATTTTGGCTTCACAACACAGCTGGCACCGGAAATGCAGACTGATTGCATGGATACTCAAAAAAATGGGCACAAATTAAAATTAAGGCCAGTGTGTTCCAGAAGTTCCATAGAGATTCTCTGGCTGGATGTTCTACAAAAACAGGGCCAGGCCAGAAAAATGTCCTACTACTGCACCCCTCTCTTGGCTCTAGAGGGCTTTCTTGTTTTTAAATGCTTATTACAAAAAATGGACTTTAACAAATATTTGAAATATAAAATCAGCATGCTGGAGGAGAACTGTAGGATAGCTCAGTAAGTTAGGTATCTAGCTATGGAGCCAGAGGTTGGAAGTGGGAGAGCAGGAGATACTTGATGAAAAGTCCTACAAAGTCCCTTTAATCCAAAAGGCAGGACATTGCTGTCTCTCGGAGTCTTCTTTGAAAAAAGGATCCAAGGCACAGCACCAGTTGACTCCCAGGGAAACGTCTGGAATGGATGTAACTGAGAAATCAACTATAGCCATATCTGCTTTATTTAGTTAATTTCTGTTTTTTTCATAGGGTGAAGTCACAGCAAGGTGTATACTGGGGTAGAGGACATGATCTGTTGTTTCAGATTTTGATGGTGGACTTGTTCTGCTCTCACAGAAGGGTACTCTTTTCACAATGCTTGGGAAAGGCAGCAGCATGGTGTCTGGTGATCGAGTCAACCAGGATGGACTAATATGGAAACAAAGTCAGCAGTGATTTTCTGAATAATGATCTAAGCCAATGAATTACTGAATGCTCCTTTCTGGAAATAGACCAAACTAAGCCAGTTAACCTGTCACTTTATTTTTGTTTAAAGCCTTCTTTTGTTTTATAGACCTGATAGTACCAAAGCTTTGCAATAGATACATTTTGGCATGGTACTGTAACAGTATAGTATAGTATAGATAAGTACTATTTATTTACAGTGACCCCCCCACACACCTATCGCGGGAGTTAGGGAACCGAGCCAACCCGCAATAATTGAAAATCTGTGATATGCGGATGCAGGTTGGATCAGGCCTGGGTTTCTAGCTGGGGGCTCTTGTACTTACCCCCAGTCTGGCGCTGCCCTGAATGGGCCTGCGAAGGCTTTCCTGGGCCTTCTGGAGGCCCCAAAGGGCCTCCCTGGGAACCGGAACTGACTTCTGGAAAACTGGAAGTGACTTCCGGATCACCAAAAATCATTTCTGAGGCCTCCGAGGGACTTTCCCCCCTTACCCCACGGGGCCTTTTTTTCATATATTGTGGTGCCGCAATATAGCGGGACCGCAGTACATGAACCGCGAAAGGGTGGGGGACCACTGTATTTATTTATTTATTTGTTAATCACCCGACTTTCCCTCGGGAACTCTGGACTGTGTACAACAAATTACAAACACAACCTCCCCATCTCAACCCCCGTAATAAATAAAACTAAAAACAATAACAACAATAATAGTACCACAACAGAGAAAGTGCAGGGACAAACAATGCAACCATCAATAACACACGGTCAGTCATACACTCAGCAATCACCAAAGCAACACCAAAATGGACACTCCTGCTGAGTTCAGCCACTGGCTCACTGGACCAGAAACGTCAGAGTGTTAGGTTATAACTTACATATGGTTTAGACAAGGCATGAGGAAACTGGAGCTGGCATCCTGGATCACAGAGTCCATAGTACTATGCGTGGGATGGATTTGGTGTAGTCACCTATAAGTTGTGTATTTCTGAGCTGTCACTGAATATGCCCATAGGTCAGCCATTCATCTTTTTTCTTTTGTTGCCTTGACTCTTGAAGTCACCCCATTGTTTGTGGGAAAAGCACAGCTCTCCCTGACAGTCAATTCTCCCAAGCACAGGCTACTTTTTCCAACGCACAGGATTAGAATAGTACAGTACTTCATTCTGAAGGTTACATTACTACATGCTCTGCAGCACACAGGCCTGTCCTGAGTTGCCTGGCAACTGTTACATTCCTCTTGGTTGCACTGACAGAAAGGCATTTGAGATAATAAAAAAATGTCTAGAATCGATCTTCTTTTTCTATCTCTTGTCTCTTTTCGTATTTCCATAGTTTGTGGTCTTGAACAGCCTTCTGTGACTGCCAAGGACAGAGGTGGAGAGTGGGCTTAAAAGATGCAGGTGTCTCTCAGTCCCTGCCGTTTCCCTTTTGCCAGTCTTCCATGGCTGGAGCCAGGGCCGGCGCTAGGGTTTTTCGCGCCCTAGG
>JAHTLZ010000198.1:6755677-6770483 GCA_023846285.1 Phrynocephalus versicolor | reverse complement strand
GGGCGGGGGGCGGTGGCGGGTGGGGGTCCGGGGGCGGGGGGCGGCGGCGACGGGCAGGCGGCGGCGATGGGCAGGGGGCGACGAGGGGGGGGACGGGCGGCCCTTTCCTCTGTGGAACCTCATTGCCATCTGGGACTGAATTCTGGTAAGAGCACACCAAAAGAAGAAAGAATGAACATGTGTGAGTCATCTCTCTTGTAAAACAAAACAAAACAAAAACCACAAAAAAACCCACAGCTTCTCAATGAGTAATCGGCCAAATTAGTACAGAACCATGGGAAACAGAAAAAAGCAATTGGTTCTTCCATGAGATACATCACACTACCAAGTGAACTTTCAGTTGACTTATTTTATTACCCCCCCCCCTTTTACATATGAGTCCTCCCCTCATATGCTAGCACAGACAAGCTCACCTACCTCTTCTAAAACTAACAAATACCCCCAACACCAAAAATTATTTACAGTATATGCCTTGGGTGCCCATTCTGATATTATCCGAAATAGTCCTCTGCCAACTTGCTCATTCACTCCCTTGTTCACTTCCTCCTGAATATGTCCGTTTCACCAAGGGAATGAATGTCTCAAAGTGCCAGTACAGCAATTTAACCTGTATACAGGTGGCTATGAAGGGGCAATTTCAGGTGCCCACAGAAAGGGCTCTGAGTGCCACCTTTGGCACTCGTGCCAGAGGTTTGCCAACACTGGGGTAGATTATGAGGAGATTTCTCCCTTCACATACTGGTTTTTTCTTCTTCTTATGTTCCTTAAGTCAACCACCAGCACAAAGCAGAAAGTATCAAAAATAATCCAGAAAGGAAACAGGGTAAAAGGTGGGGGAACCCGCCTGCTAAAAAAAAGTCCAAACACAAATAAAAAAGAGATCAGATTTAAAAAACCCTGTCATTTATTCAGCTGGATAATCAAGAAGAAAGAGACTGACAATTGATACTCCAGGAAGAGCCAGCCCCCCAACAACATAGGGTGATACATTTTATAGGTAAAAAGTAACTTTTGAATAACGCATCAAAACACCTCATTTTTGTCAGAATACAATTGATCCAATAGGTTCCCATTTCTTTCCTCTTCAAAGGGAATCCACCCTTATTCCTTCTCTGCTCTACTTCAAAGTAATACCGTTACCTAACCCCTTGTTGATGGATATCAACCTTGGGGTTCCGCTAGTGCTAGGCATTCCTTTTACTTTCCCAAGTTCCATTATCTGTATATTCCTTTAGAAGTTTTGAAACATCCAACTGAACAATACAGCCTCAGTTCTCCACTAGCTTTTCCATGTTGTTGAAGACTTACAGATGTAACATAATGAGTGATCCTAGCCAAACAAGTGTTAGACTTCAAAAGCTGGCAATAAGGTATCCATTACAAAGAGGCAATTATGGTATGTACCTCACTTCTATATTTGTGTGTTTAATCCAAAGTGAATATTAGAGTAAAATATATTACTATATAATAGGCTGTGGTGTGTGGGGGGGGGGGGGGACTGAGTGGAGCAGGCTTCACTTCAGTCTGCCTGCCCTGTATAAAAAGAGGAAGGCACAGCTGCTCCAGCTGTTCTGTGCTTTGGTGGTCTGCATCAGGGATAGGACAGCCAGGAGAAGCAACAGCAAAATCAGGATGATGAAGTAAGAGCCAGTGGCAGCTCAGAAAGGGATCACTCTCTGTGCTTGTCATCGTCACCCTTACATAGCCATAGTTTAAGACTTTGGCTAAAGACGACTTTAAGATAACTATTCCGGACTTAAAAGTGGAGAAATAAAAGTCCTTGGATTTCCTGCCAAAACTTTCGCTGTCCAAATGCAGAAAAGGGTCTCTAAGCATTTCCTGTTGGCATATTTGCTCCCCCCACAAGCTCTCTTATCTTGTTGTTACCTGTGTTACTGTCATGGTTGTTTATACAGGAGTGCAGGGAAGTGGGCGATAATTCTGAACTATTTCATAAGAATAGTTTTTGTACTTCTATGGATTGATGAAGATCCCAAGAAAAGAGCCACCCTCCCTATGTACCATGAAGAAAGAGTCACATTCTTGACACCAGAGGCCTTGACTGCCGCCACTAGGTAAAATTGCTTCTTTTTTATCTAGCCCTGATTATTACTAGTAAGTTTTGCTAATTTTTTCCAACTTTCAAATGGAATACATGCTATTTGTATCACCTCCCCCGCCAGTTCCTCAGGCCAGCAGGGACTTGTAGCCTTGATACAGTAGAGCCAAATTGCGGGTGGGAAGTGGGATGGGCTAGCAAGGACTATTGCTGCTTTGTTTGATATGCTGGGTGTTAAACTGTATCTGGGACTTTGACGCAGTCTTAACATCAGCCGTGCCTCCTGATACCATTGTCTGGTGTACTCCATCGGACCAAAAAGATTCTCAGTGCCTGATAGACTATATCCTCTATCAAGATTGCATTTTTGGTACAATGCTTTGATAAAGATAGCAAGTTGCCATCAACAGTTTAGCTTACATTTTTTGTTTTAGTAGTGACCAATAAAGATATCATATAGCCTACTATAGCAGTGGTGTCCAAAGTTCAGCCCTCCAGATGTTTTGGACCACAGCTCCCACAGTCCTTTGTCATTGGCATTCTAGGCTTGGAATTCTGGGAGTTGTGGTCCAAAACATCTGGAGGGCCAAAGTTTGGACACCCCTGTACTATAGGAAGAAATTGTTGGGCATATGGGAATAGTGAACCATTGGGAAACTCAGGAGGAACTTTGAGTGCTATCTTGGTTGGATAGAGTTTCATAGACTCATAGAACTGTAGAGCTGTGAGGGGCCTCAAGAGTCAGTAGGGTCCAACACCTTGCCAAAGCAGGAAATCCACGTCTAAAGCATTTTGGTCGAAGATCTTGCCAAAGTGCAAGCATATATGAAATTTGAAAGCAGAAGTGTGCCCCCCCCAAAAAAGTGCAGTACCTATGCATTGCATTTATGAACAGGAAGCAAATGTCACTGAAGAAGATTCTGAGGAGCACACAAAAGGGTCTATACTATAGTTCTGGTGATGGATGTGTCGACCTGCCCCCTGATCTATTCCATGCCTAATCTATGCCCTTCTGGAGGTACTCCAATTTGATATTTGTTGTGTCTGTTTCCAGATCATAATGGAAAAAACACAGTACTATCAAAAGTATCTCCTGCAGAATTATTTCACCCAAAGACAAGGAAAAAGAGAAGCAAGTCACCACTGTTGTTGATATTGGCAATCATGCCACCACAGCAACAAGCAAAGTCACCTTACTAACTGCCTGCACTCTGCTGTTACAGCTGTGTGACAGATTCCTAGCAGTTTAGGCACCATTTCATGCTGTGCTGGTGCAAAGGGGTTTCTCAGCTTTATAAGAGGCTATTAGAGTTTCAAGCAGAAAGGCTCCCCAAAGTCACAAAAAAATTTAAAAAAAAAACTCCCAACAACGTTGAAATCTGGCTTGATAGTGTGAGGGGTTCACCTAGTTCACCTGGAAGTTTTCCAAAATCCATTACGAGTGTGAAAAGTGGGTTTATGCACACAGCAAGTGGACAACTGTGGCCATTGTCAAACCTGGAGATGAAATTGCAAATTCGGAGTTTGGAAGGAAACCAGTTGAACCAGGAAATGTCCTGCATTTCCCAGCTTTTGATCAGAATGTACTAAATGCTTCCATTGTAACTATCCTAGACTTTGATTTGCATTTCAATGGCATAATGTGATACTGAGAACACATGAGCAAACAGATGGGGGTAGGAGGCGGCAGAAGTCCAGGTTATATTTGAACTAAACCAGGCATGTCCAAACTTCGGCCCTCCAGATGTTTTGGACAGCAACTTCCACAGTCCTTTGCCATTGGCAATCTAAGCTTACAATTTTGGGAGTTGTGGTCGAAAACATCAGGATGGCTGAACTTTGGACACCCTTGAACTAAACACTTCATTTTTTGTGTACAGATGAGCAAGCAAATGTGATGAGATGCTGTAGATATGCAGGGAGTCATTTTGAACTATACAAGGGAGTCTGAGCAAAGACATGAACAAAACGGTGTGTACCAGTAAGAGGAACAGGTTGTTGTGTGGCAAAAAAGGGAAAGGAACTGGGTCATCCATTCCCACAAACTGGGAAAGCTACTCTCAGCAGCCTCTGGCAGTGGTGTGTGCTGACCTGTGTGGTGCCGCTTTGGAATCTTTGGGTTTCTATTTGGATTGTCATTCTTTGTATATCATTATTCCATATGCTGTGTGAGCTACTGCTGAAAAACCATGCAACAAAACACCAGACCTAACAAATGCTGAAAAAAGTACTTTGTGACCACCACTAATTGTTCTGACAGAAAGCTTCAAGCTTGTTTGACAGAAGGAGTCACACCTGGCACACTTAAGGCACACAGTATCCAACACGCCACATGGGTATTGCAGAGAGAAAGAACAGATGGAGACAGCCACATGTATATGGCTAGATTCTAAGCTGTCCACGCAGTGGAGGCAATGGGAAAAGACTGTGATTGCAGCCAAATACCTGCTGGACAGCACAACCAATGAAAGAAAATGGTAGTTCTATTTGAACTGAAGCACAGACAGCAGCTGAACAAAAGGTTTCAAAGCATTTGGGTCCAAGGTCTCTGCTCATGTACCAAAGTAGAGAACACCCAGGCTAGGTGGCAGAACTGGGGAAGGCATATTGATTGACTCCAGAATCCTGGATCAATGAGCAACACTGTATACTTGGATGAAAGTGACAGTGCAAGGACAAGCTCTGCTGGGATAGAGTGACTTTGGACTGGAAACTTCTTCATCTGTGGTCAACTAACCTTAGCTATTTCCTGTCCATCATAGCATGCTTATAAATATTGTTTTGAAATGCCTGTTCTTGAGCCATAGGCTTATCACAAACTTCTGTTCCTTTTGCAGCCAGCATGAAACTGTTGGTCTGCGATCTTAATATTCCAGTGAATATAAACATGCAAAATGTTATATTCCCACTGTTAATTGGAATTAGTCAAAGGCAGTAAATTTGACTTTGACTCTCAAAACTATGTTGCAGACACTCTTGACAGCCTGGTCACCAAGTTTTTCATTCTAGATTCAGATCTGTAAGATTCAAGAGAGTGCCACGGGTGCCTATAGCCCTATTCTGTCATTGGGTACACCTGCAGCATCTACACACGAGGGAGGTATGCAGGACTGATTTCTTGCCAGCACTGTTTTAGTCACAGGAAAAAAATAGCATCAAGAGGAGGAGATTTGCTTTTCCCCAGAAAATCTTGCCATACAAAACAGAATCTGTTATGGGAGAGGGCAGTTCTGGACCACACTAAGGGGTTCCTGGGACATAGAAACCCCCCCCTCCTTTTTAGAACTGTTTTTTGCCCCTGTGATTCAAGTGACAACCAAGGAGCAAGTGTGCTCTTGTCATGCATGAATCCAAAGACGGAATGGAGCTGGGACAGGGAAAGGAGGGACCTGACTCACAGAGTCTGCTGGTTGTTGCCAGGGTGCCAAGCCATAACAAAAGACAATATCAGCAGCCAGGTGCAGGTGAGGAAACAGTGTCAGAGGCAAGGTGTTGGACCCAAACCTATAAGCGTGCCCAGACAGAGCACGTGGCTCGGACCAATCCGGACCGCTGGGAAGGTATGGCGTGCTCCCAGGGGCTGGGCCAGCACCGAATTCAAAGGGGAGGCGGGAATCAGAACCCGCTTTTCGCAAGCAGGAGACAGAGCAAGGAGGACTGCAGGAGCGTCGACACCACTGGCACCACCTTGAGTGACCGCATGGTCCCGTGGCCAACAGCCAATTCCACTGGAGGGCTGGTAGTATTTGCCCACCCTGCTCTTTCCTGGCTTTCCCATCCCCTTTAGCGAATGCAGGAGTGCCAGACCACATCATGCTGGTCTATCATGTCCAGCAGAATATTTGGCTGAGTAGAACTAGGGAAACAGCTTTCCTCAGTCCTAAAGCAACAAGCAGAATGTCCATGTGAGATTCCTGTGGTGTTGCTGATAAGCCCGGTGTCATTTTAGCAGTGGTCACAAGAAGAAACCTGTCAAGGCTTCCAGCCACCGTGGCCAGTTGTTTCTGCTCTATCCCCTCTTTCTGCCTTGTGCACCTGAATCTGTTTTGCATGACATCATCGCTGTTGTGGAATGTGTAGCTGTGTAGCATTATTGGATGGGGGAACATTTATTCACTTTTATGCCTTGGTCCTTTTTACCACTAATGACTTGACCACAAGAAATAACTATTGTGTCAGCAAAGCAATTATCATAAAACATACTATAGACTGAACCTACAATGGGAAGGGCATGCAATACTGGCATGTCTTCAACACTTTATATAAAAACAGGAAGTGTTGAAGCATGTCTAATATGTAGGAGGAGAGTTTATTCACCAGATGTTGGAATTTTTAATATGCAAATAAATTAACTTTGTACAATTTATCCATTCAAATTCTGCATAAGGACAAGCTATCTTGCACATCTTTTTGGCCCCAGAGTACAATACACAGAAATAATTATGTACCAACCCACAATTTCCCTAATCTAGACAGCATCTAGTAGCACATGCTTTTTCACTACTCTACATGCGTGAAAGAGAGGGAGTGAAACTAAAAGATGCCTTTTGGGAACCAATAAAGCCTTGGCATTTTCTATTCCTAGAACTATACAGGTGGTTTTAAAAAATCTGCTTGCTCAAGATGTTTTGGCGTCAATCCAGTTTTAACTTAACACTTTTAATTCATTTGATTAACAGTAGAGTAAAGGGTAGCTGTGTAGTTCAAACAAAATAAAATGCAAATGCAAAAATAGGCAAAACTTTTATAGACCACTAAAAAAGATCATCGTACAATATCTCTCTTGCCATGTACATTTGGACTTTTAAGTTCTACACACTGGTACAAACCCATTAAAGTGGTGTTTAATACACAAAAGCTTATTTGCTTTATAATGATCTTTTAGTGGTCTATAAAGGTATCACCCATTTTTGCATTTGTATTTTATTAACACTGTAAACCAATTCATACTCCTTTAGGAAAAATCAGTGAGCTTTAATAAGAATAATAATTGTGTGCCATCAAGTCAGTTCTGACATATGGTACTTTACATCTTAATAAACCTGATTAGATCCATTTAACAATTGGTTTCATTTGCACTGGACTGTGGCTTTTCTACTATGTCCTGGTGCAAAATTCTTTGGAAATAATAGTAATATCTGGATATCTTTCACCATTATACAGAGTATTGGATAGTTTTTAAAATACTTCAGGATGTCTGCTTCTCTACCCTGAAGTGATAATAGGGAGTAGATCTGATTCAGGGGGTTCAGGAAATGCTAAGCAAATGTATAGATGACACAAAACTGGGTGGGTGGAATAGCTAATATTCTGGAAGACAGAAACAACATTCAAAATGATCTAGATAGACTTGAGTACTGGGCTGGAAACAACAGAGTGAGATCCAACAGGGATAAACGCAAAGCATTAGCACCTAGGATAAAGAAACCAAACAGTTACACTGTGGGGGTATCTGGCTCCACAGTAATACAAGCAAGAATGATCTTGGAATCATGGTAGATCACAAGCTGAATATGAGCCAGCAGCAGTGTGATGTGACTCCAAAAAAGACAAATGCTATTTTAGGCTGCATTAACAGAAGCACAGTCTCCAAATCCCACAAGGTACTAGCTCCCCTCTATCTGGCACTGGTTAGGCCTCATTGTGAGTACTGTATCCTGTTCTGGACACCACTCTTCAAGAAGGATGGTGACAAATTGGAACAAGTTCAGAGGAAGGCAACAAGGATGACTAAAGGACTGGAGACCAAGTCTTATATGAGGAAAGACTAAAAGAACTGGGTATGACAAGTGTTGAGAAAAGGAGACTAAGGGGGGATATTGTAGAACTTTTCATATACTTTTCAAATAAATATAGTCAAACAGAGGAGGGGCAGGATCTTTTCTTGATCAGTCCAGAATGCAGGGCACACAATAATTGTCTGAAGTTACAGGAAGCCTGATTTTAGTTGAATATCAAGAAAACTCCCTTAATTATTAGAGCAGTATGGCAATGGAACCAACTACCTCAAGAGTTGGCAAGGGTTCCAGTGCTGGACGCATTCAAGAGAAATCTAGACAACCACCTGCCAGATAGCCTTTGATTTGTATCCCTGCCTTGAGTGGGAGGTTGGACTTGATGGGCTTATAGGCACTTTCCAACTTCACGATTCTATGATTCTATTCTATGAGAACACAGATAACCTGAGTCTATACTTCCTATCATAATCCTGGGCCAGATGGTCCCTGGGCCAGATGAGCAGTATATACAATGAATGAATGAATGAATGAATGAATGAAATGCCATGGATCTAGGATTTCCATGGTAATCTCTCTAGACATGTTCTGAATCTAGAAATGGGATTATAGGATGAACACATTTACAAAGTGGGCAGTCCGTCCAAAACTGAGGCCAAAGTCTAACTAGTAATTAGGCAAGAAGATTTGGACCACAAACTTAGAGGCATATCCTATTGGAGCTTTGCAACCTCACATGCTGCCTCTAATAGGTGGGGGGGGGGGCTTTCTGGCCTTGGGTGACTGTTAATAACAAACACTACTTACCAATAATTCTTTTCCTGCCCCTGATACAAAGAGATACCCGCCTTCCTACTATGAGCCTTTCCTCTCCTCTCTGCCATTCTGTTGAAAGCACTGAAGTCCGCCAACCAGCCATGTTTGTCAGTTTTGCTGTCAGTCTGTTCAGTTGTAAGGAAATGAGATCTTACATCAGGTGTCCTCAAACTACAGCCTGTGGGCCAGATCCGTCCCACCAGGGTCCTAAACCTGGCCCACCAGCAAGTGAAGACACCCCCCCCCAGTGATGGGGACCAGGCACAGGCCCACTGCGAACACCCAAGACAAGGCAAGGCAAGGCGAGGCAAGGAGCCAATGGGTGGGCAGTTGGAACAGCCGGACCACCTCCTCTCCTTTTTGGCTGCTTTGTGCAACCAGTTCGGCCAGCAGGGCTGAGGAAGAGGCTATGAGGAGCCCCCAGCCAGCCAGACTGATCGCCGTGCCCGCTGCGCTCCCTTGCCTGCTTGACTGTTTGCTGCCTCTAGAGGTGGCTTCAGGGCTTGAATGCAGCAGTGGCGGGGGCTGGGGGGACGACAGTGGCCCAAGCAGTAGCGGCAGCTCCTTGGGAGAACTACAACTCCCAGTGTCCTCAACACCCAATGTTACCCTCCCCTTCCAGTGTGTGTGTGGATTGGAGAAGGAAGAGGGGAGGGTAACATTGGCTGTTGAGGATGCCAGGAGAAGTAGTTCTCCCAAGGAGTTGCTGCTACTGCCTGGGCCACTCTCCTCTCCTACTCCTCCTTCTCCCCTGCACACACCTGAAGAGCCGCTGCTCTGATCAAGTCCCGAATTTCCTCTGCTCAGGTTGCAGAAGGGCCCACCAGCACCACTACGCTGAACCCCACCATGGCACTGCACCTTGCCTCTGCCTCCTCCACTGCCAATCTCAGTGCAGGTGGGCACTCCAAAGCAATGCAGGCCCCACCTCTGCCCCAATATTTTGGGCAGGCACTCCCGAGCCACAAGGCCTCTGCCTCCACTTTTGCCAGTCTCATGGGTGGGTGCTCCTGGCCCCACACAGCCCTCTGCAGTCACCTCTAATGTCCCAGGCAGGTACCCCTGGGCCATATGGCCTCTGTAGTCACCACCACTGTTGTGCTTCCTGGGTCACTCACTGCTGGTGAGTGAGGGTTGGAAAGAGGTGACCTTGGCGGTCTGGGTCTCCCTCACCATCCCCACATAACTCAGGTTTTAGGCTGACCATAGAAGCTGCAGTAGCAGTGGCCCTGACTCTCCCCCCCCCCCGCACACTCGCTTTTCCACTCCATTCATATTTTTTTTAAACTATAGTCTGGCCCCCAACAGTGTCCAAGGGACAGTGAACTGGCCCCCTGTTTAAAAAGTTTGAGGACCCCTGTCATATATTCTTTCACCTAATAAGCGAATTATTGATACTGTAAGTTCCAGTTGAGGAGAAAAGGGGGTTGATCACCCTAGGGAATTTGAGGCTAAATCTGTTGTGTGAATCTCTGCATTTCTGCTATGCAGCTAAAAGAATTTTACTAAAATGTTAGGAGTAATTCAAAGTTAAAATTACTTGTTAATATTCACATCAGGAGAAGGGTACAATGTAAGGGTGGATTTGCAATTCCCAATTTAAACTGTACTATTGGTTAAAATATACCAGGTAAAGCAAATGAGAACTGGTGATGGAGTTATCCCCTGGACTAGCACAGTGCAAGTAAACAACCAGTGGAAAAATACATTTTATTGCCACTACTGTGGTATAACAAAACAACTATAATCAAATAGCGTACCTGTTCTTTAGAGCCCTGGTATAAGCCTGTCATATTTAGACTGCATTTCTTTCTCCATTTTGTCTGCCGTGATGCTCAGTACTGAACCACCCACAAATTGTCTTCACTGATAAAAAAAAATGCCAATTCACAGAATGGTATATAAGAGGAATTAACACTACCTGTTATCTCTGTTGCCGTGATGTGCCACCACATTAGAACAGTTGGAAAACTGGAGAGGACAGTGAAGCTCAAGGCTTCAGTTTGAGCAGCTAAGGGTATGGCTATGCTAGCAGCAAGGAGTCAGCTAGTGCTGGCTTCTTCAGAACAGTTGGGCTTGATTAGAACAATCTGATCAAGCCTGACAACTCACACAGAAATGGCTCCTGCCAATATCCTGAAGTGGCTTAAAAAGCAAGACACTTCAGGATATTGGTGAAATGAAAGAGGAAGGCTCGCTTTGATTCAGTTTTAACAATCATACACACTGAAACTGATCCAAAGCAGAGCAACACCACCCACACCACAAATGCAGAATCCCTTTGAGAGGGACCAGAAAGGTGTGGGGGTAGACTGAAGCGCTATAGCATAGACACTGTCCAATTTGCATCTTTAAGAGCCACAGTAGCATGTCCCTACAGCACTCCAAACAGTTGGCTAAACAGCCCATGTAGTCAGGCTTTTAGACATTTTGATGATGCTTTACTACATAGTACAGATCCAAAGAGAGCCCTCACTACCTTCAAAAGATGCTGCATTGCTCTAATAATATTATAAAAGAGTGTTTCTGGAAATGTAATTAAAATTTAAAATCATATTAAATATTGTATTTTAATTCATTCTTTTAAATTAAGTTATTTAACTGATCAGCTTTATGGCAGTTTGGCTAGTTCCCTATGGTATGGAAGACTGCTTTTTGGATTAATATATCTAATGGAATGAACTCTGGCCATCACGCCCCTTTAGGAATCTCTTCACAGACAGGAGAGAAAAAGTATATAAAACAATCCACTGTTGGCATTATAGTCCTATGAAGCTCTTTAATTAAAATATATCTTCCAGCTCCTGGAAGCTTTCAAATGCAAAGGATCTCTACTGCCTATGTAGTTAGAGTGCCCTGGGGTGTTACATGTTTGTGGAAAGATATTAAAAATCATTGTCAGAGCTGTATATCTCAGTAAGATGGGATGCATACTGTATCTAGATGGTTCTGGAGATCACTTTGCCTCCAGGAGAGGGGCCAGCCACGATTACTTGGAAGCAAAGTGTGCTGCTTATATGTAACCCCACTCTCTGGGTGGTTTAGAATTTAATTATGCAGGCTATACATTGTCTCCTGGAACAAACTGGGTAAATTAAATGATCTCAGAAGGATGGAAGGCTGAATCAACCTTAGGCAGCATGAACCTATCAGGATGTTTAACCACAAGACTCTTGCTGCTGCCACAAAGCTCTTAGAACATGTATTACTAATGGTGTTATATATCTTACCATTAGAGATGGGCACGAAAAGAACTTTTAATTCGTTTCGTTATCCGTTACTAACAAAATGAATAACGAATCAACCCACCAAAGAAAAATGAAACAAAATGAAACAAAACATTTTGTTCGCTTTGTTTTTTGTTACCCCCCCTCCTACCTTGTCGCCGCCTTCCTGGTCCTTGAACTCGGGAAGCTGCTGCCTGTAAAGGTGCTGGCTGGAGACTTTTTTAAAAAAAAATATTTATTTCATATCATCGGGATTCCTACATGCTGGAGACTTTTTAAAATTAAAAAGAATAAAAAATAAAAAAGGAGCACCAACCCGGCCCCAGGGGCTGCTTGGTCAGTGCTCTAAAATCCAATAATAAATAAATAAATAAATAAATTAATAAATAAATTAATAAAACGAGTGCCAAAATGGCCCCAGGAGCCACACAGTCGCCGCTCAAAAAAAAAAAAAAGGAGCGTCAACCCACCCCAGGGGCTGCTTGGTTAACACTCTAAAATCCGCCCGAAAAATAAAAAAAATAAAACAAGCACTGACCCCAGCCCCAGGAGCTGTGCAGTCAGCGCTTCCAAAAAAAAAAAATGAGGTGCTGGCCCCAAGCCAGTGCCTAGAAAAGCCCCTGCCACTGCCTCTGCTGCCACCACCAGCACCAGTAAGGAGTCAAACTAGTTCAGATGGTTCAGGTTCATACAAATTTTTTTTAAAAATTCTTATGAACCCAAACCAAACCAAAACAAGGGTGGGCCTGAAACAGAACAAATTGAACCACTGGTTTTCTGTTTCATGCCCACCTCTACTTACCATTCTTGTGGCCTTGGACACTCATCAGAGTCCAGCAGAAGAGGTTGTTAAATCATTTTGGAGTACTTTCTACCTAGGAAACTGTAGAAGGATTGCTATAAATAGGAATCAGATTAGAAGTACATAATTATGTTCGTTTTGTTGTAAATAAACCTTATTGGTTTAATAATTAAAGAGCACATAAAAATGTGTGAAGAATTACTACTGCTCTGAGTATAAATGAAGGTACCCAGTGTGATATAGTAGATAGGAAATCACTAGGCCATGGAAAACTTCCTTTAAAAGTCAGTATTAAAACATGGTTTTAATACAAAGCCTGCCCAAACATTTGTTATGCATGATGAATATTATAAAGGGAATCAACACCCAATAGAATTTGGTACCCATTTATTTATTCTTAAAGAGAAATTTGGAATTCCATGACCCAACATCATACCAAGTTTTGGGAAGTATGTTTGCTGAACATGTTGGGCATTGGTGTAATGTGGAACTCAAATACTGACTAAATTAAAATAAAATGGAAGACTTTTGATTATATAACTACATGATCATCACTCTTATCTTTTATTTAGGAATAATGTATTTTCTATTTATTATATATTTTCTTCTGTTTTTTATGTTTTTTAAAATAAACTATCAAATTGCTGTTTTATTTTTAAAATGTTTTCTTTAAAAATTTCTGTACAATATGATAAACACATGAAAAAGCCCAGAAAATACTTTCCATTTCCACTTCAGTTCTCAGTCAGTAACAGTTAAGCATTCAAATTCTAGCAATCTATAATTCAGCTGATTTACTAGATTTTTAATTTTCATGATATCAGGTGTAACCAAAAGCCTCTGGATCAAAAGGACAGAAAACAAAGGAGATCATGCCCATTTCATTCATTTTCCACATGGATATTTTCTAGAGATCTGAGTTTCAAGTACCTTCAAGTCTTGTCCATGTTTGGGTATACCAAGGGTTTTGTGAAAAAATTTCCCTGCCATCTTGCAAAGGGTAAAGCAGATCATAGGCATAGATCTTGCTTGGTAGAGGACATGGTGGATCTTGATGGTAAAATGCTGCACAACAATGAAACAGAAAGACCAGCTGTTAAACCATCATATACAAAATGAATCAAACACAACATTTGGAATGCTAGGAAAAACATTTGTCATACAAACTGTACTGGTTGCATGCCATCATGCTTGGGAAGCAAAGGCTTTTCAGAGTCTTATGGCTCAAAATGGGTAGTTAATTTTTCATGACTCCCTCTGCACTAGAAATAGTTTCACCTTCCTTGAGCATGCTGTAAATCAAAAATTGCAGCTATCAGGTGTTTACATGTTTTCATTTTGTAAATTCCATTTAAATGCTAATTCTGTCATTTAAAGGGGAGCCAGATGTGCTTTGTTGCACTACAATTACCATATCTTTCCTTACCAGACATGACTATAATAAGGTCATAGGTCATTTGTTTCAAAACCTCGACAAATGGAACCGAAATTAAGATGTCATCACCTGCTGCGTTAGCAAATGCAAGAGAATTGTGAGAAGAAAGGCCTGAAAAATAGTTCCCTACCTGTTTGCAGACTACCAGAAGCATTAACAGGTTAGCAGCACCGCCTTCTGAATTATTCAGGGCAAAAATCTAAAGCCACAGAAGGGGACCTTGTGATGTCACTTCAATTGTCTGGGTAAATTGTCCCTAAATTTGCAGAAAAGCAGTTCACCACCTAATTTGGCAACCTGGAAAAGCAGAGTTGCAGTGCTCCACTCTCTTCTTTGGTCCAAACAGCAGGAGAGGCCTGCCACCTTCACCCACTGGTTCTCTTCCCAGTCCGCTCTTCTTGTGGAAGCCTTGTGGTGCAATGGCTAAACTTCTGTACTGCAGCTATAACTATGCTCATGACCTAGGGCTCAGTCCCCGGTAGCTGGCTCAAGGTTCACTCAGACTTCTATCCTTCTGAAGGTGGTAAAATGAGTACCAAGCTCTCCGGGGGGGGGGAGCAATGTGTAGCCTCCATAATTCAACTAAAAACCACCCAGAGAATGCTTTAAGCGCTATAGGGTGGTATATAAGCAGATTTTGCTTTGTGTTCTCATTCTGGCTTTTGTTGTGGCAGCATTGCACAGGCATAACACACACACACACACACACACACACACACACACACACACACA
>JAHTLZ010000198.1:6725002-6745395 GCA_023846285.1 Phrynocephalus versicolor | reverse complement strand
CAGTTATAAGCTTTATTAAATTATCATTCCCATCAATGCCTTTTATTTATGCACTCACTTAGTTTTGTGAAGCTTAGCCGTAGGCAACAATGTTGTTTAACATGGTCCCCCTATTCTAACAAACATCTTGTTTTGTTTTGTTTTTGAGTGAAAATGGTGTATATTTAAATATAGTACAGGAGAGATACAGGTATGAGGAGGTAAGATGAAATCTCCAGTACATTATCTTCCAGAGCAGTAGTCAGATTTGCTGTGTTCACACAAGAGAAATCTCTCTCCTTTATCTCACAATTTTCTCTTCCTGGTATGTTGCGTGAACCCTTCACATGATCGGTATATCATGTCAAGGTTTTCAGATGCCCATAGTTCCACGTAGCCAGAATGACATTCAGCTTTCATCTAAATGATTCAAAGATGAGTCGACACACCACCAAATAATTCATTTTTTTCTTTTAAAGGCTTCACCACCAAATTAGTGCCAGCCAGAGCTCTGTGCTGTTGGCTACTAGGGGATCAGCAACATACAGTATTAAAGATGGGCAGGAACCCAAAAAAATGGCAATTCTTTTTGGTTCGGTTGGTTTTAAGGTTCAATTCATTACGTATCATTTTTAACAATTTTTTTGAAATAATCATTTTGTTGGTTCATTTTGATTTGTTATTCATTTTTTTCTTCTCAAGCACTGATCACACGGTCCGCACTCCTTTTTTATTTTTTATTTTTATTTTTATTTTTATTTTTATTTTTGTGTTTTAAAAGTCCCCAGTGGGACTTCCAGGGCAGTAGATCTTTTATTTTATTTTATTTTATTTTATTTTATTTTATTTTATTTTTATTTTTATTTTTATTTTTTTTTTACTGCCGACCATGGCCGCCTACCAGCTGTAGAGTGGCTAGTCAGCTTTTTTTTCTTCCTGGATGCCCCCTCCCTGCAGCCAGGAGGACCCACGGACCAGGAAGGACCATCCAGGAGCAGCAGAACCAGGTAGGAGACACTGCTGGAAACAAAATGAAATGAAACAAAATGGAAATTTCTGTTTCATTTCGTTTCATTTCTCTTAGAGGGGGCAGTTTATTATCCATTTTGTTACGTAATGAAACAAATAATGAATAACGAAATGAACCAAAAGTTTGTTTCATGCCCATCTCTGTACAGTTTATATCCTGACAGCACCAGTTCACACTTGGATTTACCTTGTTTGGGGCAAGGAAATGCAAGATCCCACATGTGTCATCTGTACCACCACCACCCCAAATGAGTTTGATGAGGGACACCCAAGTTAACATTTTGGACATCTGAGCACTGCCCTTGTTGCAGCAAAAACAGCAAAAGAGCCTTAGCCTTGAAAAAAGAAAAAAATTGATCATAGAATGTTTGATTTTAACATGATGAATAAAATATTTTAAGACAGGGTGTTCAAATATTTTCCAAATCATTTCTAAAAGATATGCATAGTATCAGATTATTCTAATTTTTGTGCACTGAGAACAAGCAAATCCTAGGTTACAAAATGAACTCTCCAGTGCAAGAACAAGATGCATTACTTCCCTTTAGGAGGCGCTGCTATTGTCACAAGGAAAAAAAAGGTTTCACTTTTGTTTTTGCACGTGGGTGGGTATGTTTGGTTCTGTTCTGTCTTCTTCACTAGGCTTCAAAGCACTGGAAGGAAATACAGTGGTACCTCAATTTACAAATTTAATCTGTTCCAAATTCATGCTCTTAAGTTGAGCTGCTCTTAAGTCAGGGTACCTTCTCTGGATGTTCAGGTCCCTGCGCATGTCTGGAAGGATCACTTTACAAACATATTCTTCAATCCTCAAACTTCTGATTAAACTCCTTCACAGCCAACCTCTTTAAACTTACCTAAATGGGACCCAGTAAATATTTCAGAAATCAAATCTCTAATTATGAACTTAAAACTGGGAAAAGCTGCCAGACATGATGGAATTCCTCCAGAACTCTTAAAAAAGCATCTGGACTGGTGGGCCACACCTTTGGCCACTCTCTTCACATTAATAGATCAGACTGGAAGGGTACCTTCATCATGGACTAAAGCTATCATAGTACCCATCTTTTAAAAAGGAGACCCTCAAGCTCCAGGAAATTATCGCCCTGTTAGCCTGCTGTCAATCATGGGGAAACTTTATGCTCAACACTTAGCAAACAAACTGACAGCCTGGATGGACAACCAAAAGATATTGGGTCTGGAACAGATCAGGTTTTGTGAAAACAGACATACATTAGATCACTGCATAGTATTTGGACCATCTTGCAGAAAAGTATAATACTATGGGTGCGGGGAGACTGTTTGTAGCTTTTTTTCGATCTAAAAGGGGCCTTTGATTCAATCTGAAGGAAATTACTGCGGGCCAAATTGGAAAAGTCCTCAATTGAGAGGAGATTGCTGTTTCTTATTCAAAAGTTTTATCTTAATGCGAGCTGCCAGGTTCGTTATGGACCTACTAGTGAATTGTCTGACATGATCTTGAACAATAAGGGGGTTAAACAGGGATGTATCTTGGCACCCTATCTATTTAATCTTTTCATTAACGATTTGAGTGATTCTCTAAAACAAGTCCAAGGCCATCCCCCCAAGCTTGGCCCTCAGCAAATCCCATTACTCCTGTATGCAGACGACGCTGCAGTTCTATCTCTAACCCAATTGGGTCTAAAGAGGCTTATAACTGCCTTTGCAACTTATTGTGACAATAACTGTTTGCCCATCAATGCCCCAAAATCAAAGATCCTAGTGTTACCAAAGAGGTGGAAAAGAATGTGCTGGTCCTTACAAAATGACATCTTGGAGCAGGTTAAAGAATACAAGTATCTGGCGATTTCCTTTAGATATAATATGAGCTGGGTAGCCCATCGAAATTATGCCCTTAATCTTGCAAAATGTAGCTCACTAGCAGTGGCCCAGTTTTTCTATAGGAGTGGAGGATGCTATGTTCCTTCAGCCATACAAGTCTTTCATGCAAAAACAAGGGCACAATTAATTATTATATGGCATCCTCATCTGGATCAATGCATATAATCCCGATGTTGAAAGAATTCAATCCATGTTTTTGCGTCGAATCTTAGGGGTCCCTAACTGTGTAGCCTATGCAGTCCTGTTCCATAGACTAACAACGCGCTGGGTGAAAAAATATTTTCTTTTGTCAGTTCTAACTCTCCCAGCCCTCAGTTTGAGTGTATGCCCCCTAGTCCTGGTATTTTGGGAGAGGGAGAAGAGCTTCCCTCTATCCACTTTACTCATGCCCTGCATTATTTTGTATGTCTCAATCATATCCCCCCTCAGGTGCCTTTTTTCCAGACTAAAGAGGCCCAAATGTTTTAGCATTTCCTCATAAGGGAGGTGCCCCAGCCCAGTAATCATTTTAGTCGCTCTCTTCTGCACCTTTTCCAGTTCCACTATGTCTTTCTTAAGATGCGGTGACCAGAATTCTACACAATACTCCAGGTGCGGCCAGGACAGAGCCCTGGGGCACACCGCTTTTCACTTCTCTCCATTGTGAAAATTTCCCATTGACACCTACTCTTTGTTTCTGGGATCTCAACCAGTTCTCGATCCATAAGAGGACCTGCCCTCTTATCCCCTGACTGTGCAATTTTCTCAGCAGCCTTTGGTGGGGGACTGTGTCAAAAGCCTTTTGAAAATCCAGATAGACTATATCCACCGGTTCACCCAAATCCACATGCCTGTTGACCTTTTCAAAAAATTCTAAAAGATTTGTCAGACAAGATTTACCCTTACAGAAGCCATGCTGATTTTCTCTCAGCAAGCCTTGTTCTTCTATGTGTTTTAAGATTTTCTCTTGGATGAGGCTTTCCACCATCTTTCCTGGGACAGATGTAAGGCTATTACCGGTATTTAAAAAGTAAATTCCATTTGTAATAATTGTTTGGATACACTATATTTTACATTGCTAGTTGTGATAATGTTATGCCAAGTCAAATTGTCCATAGTCATATTTTATGTTCCTAAAGTAACAGTATGACTTTCAAGCTGTAAAATGGGTGGGGGAATGCTAATGTAGCAAATTTTTCATTTTTTCTGAAAATTTCTGTTTTTTCCCCGGGGGGGGGGGGAACAGGGGAAAAAACAGGGAGGAAGTTTCCAAAATTTCTGGGTTTTTTTCCCAGGGGGGAAAAAACAGGGAGGGAGTTTCCAAGCTTCAAAATTTCTGGAAAGTTTACATCTCTAAGCAGGCCACTAAAACATGCATGTGGCAAAAGCCCAAATACTAGCTATGTGAGCAGGACAGAGGGAAATGCATGGAATATCAGCCAAGAAGAATGGAGGCAATAGACAGTGGGATCTGCAGTGTGGTTGTCCTGGGGTTCTTATCACATGTTAAGTCTGCCCTACCTGTGGAATGCTTGCACATGGTGTGGGAGATCTCAAGGGTGTGAGAGAAAAATTATGTTCCCAGCACCCACCATTAGGCACATCAGGCCAAAAGTGGCACTTTGGGGCACTTTTAGGAAGAAAAAAAACAGGAAATGGCCAGATTTGTGTTCGTTTTTTGTTCTGATGGATGGGGAGACCCTGGGGACCACCCGCGTCCAGTGAAAACCACTGCTTCTAGAATCTTCCATGAGCATAAACCAGCGATTAGCACAAATTATGCTTTGTACTGCATAATAATGGCAGAAAAATGGACTCTCTGTGTGTCATTTTGGTATGCAGAGGATATAGCATGACTCTGTCTTCCAGCCTTCAGACCCATACTGTGGGGGAAGAGGACAGAGAACACAGGTTAAGTGATGTAATCAATGTAATCATTGTATATTGCTTGCTGACGATTGCTTTCCATGAATTATTGCTAAGGTAAGCAGGAAAGGCTCAGAACATCTTGCTAAAACAACCTAATTAACTGTGAAGTGTTCAATTTTTAAATATTTGGTTAAAAACAAAGAACTCAGAACCTGAGTATCTGGCGGAGTGTATCTCCCTCAGATCAACTTATGCCTGGCCCACTGGGGCTTCCCAAGCACTCGCTCTTCGGGTAGCTACCCCTAGAGAGGCCTGCAAAGCTTGCACGCGGAAGTGGGCCTTCTCTGTGGCTGGCCCAATGATTTGGAACTCCACTCCCAGTGAGGTCTGCCTGGTGCAATCCCTTCCTGCCTTTTTGTAGAAACCTGCTTCTACAAAAAGGCTTTCGGCTGATCCGTGTGTTGTTTGTGTTTCTATCTGCCGGACACCTATATTTTTATGTTTTTGTTTATATTTTTGTTTATGTCTATATTTTTATATTGTTTTATTTTTATATATATATTGATCTCTTTGTTTCTGTTTTATGGTTTCTGTTTTTATCTCTTGTTTATGCTAATTTATTGTTCACCGCCTTGAGTTGCTTTTGCAAGCGGGTGGTATACAAATCATAAATAAAACTTAAGACTAAATAAATAAACTAAACTAAACTTGTCTTTCTTTGGGGCAGCCTTGAAATGATGGTGATGCAGGATCATTTTCACTAGCCTACTTCTTTCTGAATGGGATGCTGGGGATGGGTGAAACTCTAAAATACTCAGGGACAAGGGATATACTCTTCCACCATCCTCACGGGTGAAGGATAAAAGTGATGTTAATCCAAGGGCGAACGGAATCTGACAATACATCCTTGACCCAGTAATTTGTTTTAGTGACAAAACTGAGTAATCGTTTCACACAAATCCATACCTAGTTACATCTGTTCCAGCACCAACAGCGTTTGCCCCCCCCCCACGGCCGAAACTGAACACGTGAGACACAGATATGGGATGAACATGGGGCCAGATTTATTAAACAACAAGAACACAAACATTGGGCAAACCAAGATGAAACCAATAGAGGAGGGGGCAGCCGTAGTGTGGGAATTTTCCGGGTCCAGGGGGGCCTGGGCCCAGCCCCCCCCTGCAATGAGTTGTTCAGAAAGCAAGTGCCACCAGGGGGTGCCATAACGAGGCTGGCACCCACCCCAATCCTGAAGCTGTTTACCTCCCAGCCAGGTGTTGGGGTGCCATCACTTGGCTTGGGCCCTGCCCGGCTGCGGTAAGCTGAACCTTTTCCCCTCCCCCCGGGCGCTGTAATCTCCTGACTTGCAGCATCCGAGGGTTCGGGGTTGAAGCTTCTTGGTGGCTCTTACTCCCCGCCATATTGCTTTTTCCCACACTACCCGCCACCACACGGGGCAAGCTTGCTATGCCCTGTGACCACCCACCAGGCTGCTTACCTCAGCCTGCAGCCCCCTCCTCAAGTCATCCAGAAATAGTGTCAAGGCAGCATCTGAAAGGTGCACCCCGTCTGGTCTATACAGCTCTGCTTTCCTGATGTTGATATCTGCGTGGCCCACCACCAGTCCACCCATACGCAGCACATGGTGACAGACCTCCCGATTCAAACACCTGCGAGCTCTGTTGATGGGCACCTCAGCTCCTGGCACGCCCCAACAATGCCTCGGGACCACTGTGGACCATATCACCTTGGAGGCCGGGTACTTGCTCTTCCAAGTTGTCAGGTCTCTCGTGATTTCCATGATCAATGATTTGCCCGTTTGCTTCCCAAGGTCATTACCACCGGCATGAATGAGGAGGATATCCGGCGCTCTTCCTTCAGCTAGCTGTAGCGCCATGGGCAGGACTTCCGCCCACCTCAGACCCCGTCTGCCCCTCCACTCCACGATGGCGAAGGCACCCAGGCCGAGCTGCGATCCCCATGCAGACCAGGTTGCGAAGCAGGCCGTCCAATAAATGAAACTGTGTCCAATGATCAGGATGCGCATCCTCTGACTGGCTACATGCAAACCTGGAAAAGAACAGAAAGAGAGAGGGGAGGAGTATGGGGCAAGTATGACCTCTCACAGCGTAGGCAAGGGGCGCACGTACACCTTATAGCACTGGGATCTCCAGTGCCTGATTGACTGGATCCTGGCCGGCTCGTATCTGAGCGATGCTGCCATTGACGCAGCGCCTATGCAGAAAGAATGTGTGCTGAAACGGGCCCCATGAACACCGACCCTCGCCAGGGCTGAAGTTGTAATCTTCCAGAATTGATACCTGGTGAGTGGCGAGCCATCTTGATGGCAGAACAGATAGCCATCCTCCGAGCCCCTAAGACGTAGGTACGCCCTCGTCAGCCACACTGGGCAAATCTCCTTGATGTGACACGGTCCCAATTCAAGCAAGGACCCCTTACCTTCCTGGTCCGTCTTCGATCTGCAGATCCTCAACAACAAGCCTCTACTGCTCACCTCCATGTCCGACACTTGAAGGGCCAGCTTGGATTTGTCCCTTTTGCCGCCTGCCACCAGTTCCCCTACTCTCAAGGCCGCGAAGAAAGCTACAGATGAGGCTGCCCTAAAAAGGGCCTGCTCGAAGTCATCCTTACAAACCATTGGCCACGTGTCCGCCAGTTGCTGCATGATCTTGGGTGTGATGGGCGACCTGTCATCGCCCCGCATACACCTCTCCCTACCATAGCCCTCCACCATCTTCCGGACCCTGAAGTCTGTGGATGTGTCCCAACAACCCTTTGCCTTCGCTTGGAATGCCAGTGCAGCCAGTTTCCCCTGTATAGACCTCGGGGCCAACCCTTTTCTGTACAGGTACACCACAAACTGTTGATGATGTTCCACCAGGACTGGCCACTGATGCTGCAACCCCAGACCCCCCCGGAAAGCCTCGAACTCCCTGACTACCGCGTCGTAGCCTCTCCTCGTCCGTGGGGCCAAGGCTAGGCCTATGGCCCGGGCAGCCTCCCTTCTCCAATTGCCCAGACCGCTTCTGGCAACTCATCAGGGTGAGGGTGCGCTCCCGGTGCCAGTTCCCGGAACCTGTTGAGCTGGTGGTGGGAAAGGATGTCAGCCAAGCTGTTATCCAGTCCTGGAATGTGCTTAGCATGAACAACAATGTTAAACTGTAGTGTTTTCAATACAAAGCCCCTTACCAGCCGCATAACCCGTTCTGATTTCGCTGACAAGTTGTTTATGGTGTGAACCACTGACATATTGTCACACCAGCACATCACAGAGGAGTTGACCCACGACTCTGCCCACAGCCAAAGGGCACCCAGAATGGGGAAGAACTCTAGAAAGGTCAAGTCCCTCATTATGGCCCTATGATGCCAGCTTTCTGGCCAAGAGCCGTGGGCCCACCTGCCCCTGAAATAAATCCCATAGCCCACTGCCCCCGCTGCATCTGTATGGACTTGGAACTCCCCTCGTAGAGCAATTTTGGACCGCCAGAATGACACCCCGTTATAGTCCTGAAGAAACCTGAGCCACAACTCCATATCCGGTCGCATGCTGACAGAAACACTGAAAGAGAAGGGAGTCCAAGATAGATGGGAGTTCCTGAAAAGCGAGATATTAAAGGCACAATTTAAAACTGTCCCAACAAGAAGAAAAAATGGGAGAGGTCTAAAGAAACCACAGTGGTTTACTAAAGAACTTTCAGTTCAGCTAACTATAAAGAAAAACAAGTACAAGGAATGGAAAAATGGGAAATGCACCAAAGAGGAATACAAACAAACAGCTAATATATGCAGGGGGGTGGTAAAAAAAGCTAAAGCGCAAAACGAACTTAGACTTGCCAGGAAGATTAAAGATAGTAAAAAGGGTTTCTTTAGTTATGTCCGCAGCAAAAGGAAAAATAAGGAAATGATAGGCTCTCTGCGTGGCAATGGTAACCAGTTACTAACAGGAGACAAGGAAAAGGCAGAACTACTCAACACCTTTTTTGCCTCTGTTTTCTCCCAAAAGGAAGAAAGAGATCTGCTGGGACAAAGAGTAGATGAGGTAGGATGGGAATTGCAACATAGAATAGGTAGGGAGGTAGTACAGGAACATCTGGAAACATTAAATGAATTTAAGTCTCCTGGGCCAGATGAATTACACCCAAGGATATTAAAAGAACTGGCAGAAGTAATTTCGGAACCATTGGCAATAATCTTTGAGAAGTCCTGGAAGACAGAAGAAGTCCCCATCGATTGGAGGAGGGCTAATGTTGTCCCCATCTTCAAAAAGGGGGGAAAAGAGGACCCAAATAATTACCGCCCAGTCAGCTTGACTTCAATTCCCGGAAAGATCCTAGAGCAGATTATTAAGCAACCAGTCTGCAATTATCTAACAAACAATGCTGTCATTACAAGAAGTCAACACGGGTTTCTTAAAAACAAGTCATGCCAGACTAATTTGATCTCTTTCTTTGATAGAATTACAGGCCTGGTGGATGAGGGGAATGCTGTGGATATTGCTTATCTGGACTTTAGCAAGGCCTTCGATAAGGTTCCCCATGGTATTCTTGCTAAGATGTTAGTAGAAAGTGGGATAGATAGTGCTACAGTGAGGTGGATTTGTAATTGGTTGACTGATCGCACCCAAAGGGTGATTATAAATGGCCTCTCTTCAGCATGGAGAGACGTGACCAGTGGGGTGCCCCAGGGTTCTGTTCTGGGTCCAGTGCTGTTCAATATCTTTATTAATGACTTGGAGGAAGGAATAGAGAGTATGCTAATTAAATTAGCAGATGATACCAAATTGGGAGGGGTTGCTAATTCCCTAGAGGATCGGATGAAAATCCAAAAGGACCTTGACAGATTAGAATGCTGGGCCAAAGGCTAATGGAATGGATTTCAACAGAGGGAAATGTAGGGTGCTACATCTAGGTAAAAAGAATGAATTGCACAGATATAGGATGGGGGACACTTGGCTAGAGAATAGTACCTGTGAAAGGGATTTGGGGGCTTGGTGGACCACAAATTGAACATGAGCCAGCAGTGTGATGCGGCGGCCAGGAAAGCCAAAGCGATTCTTGGTTGCATCAACAGAACCATAGTGTCTAGATCAAGGGAAGTGATAGTGCCACTCTATTCTGCTCTGGTCAGACCCCACCAGGAGTACTGTGTCCAGTTTTGTGCGCCTCAGTTTAAAAAGGATGTTGACAACCTCGAGCAGGTGCAGAGGAGGGCGACCAGGATGGTTGAGGATCTGGAGGAAATGTCTTATGAGGAACGGCTTAGGGAACTGGGAATGTTTAGCCTTTCAAAAAGAAGACTGAGAGGGGATATGATAGCTATGTTTAAATATTTGAAAGGATGTCATATTGAAGAGGGAACAGGTTTGTTTTCCATGGCTTCAGAGACTAAGACTCGGGGCAATGGTTTCAAACTACAGGAAAAGAGATTCCATTTGAACATTCAGAACTTCATGACAGTTAGAGCTGTTCAGCAGTGGAATATGCTGCCACGGAGGGTGGTGGAGTCTCCTTCTTTGGTGGTTTTTAAGCAGAGGCTGGATGGCCATCTGTCGGAAATATTGTGAAGGGTTTCCTGCATGGCAGGGGGTTGGACTAGATGGCCCTTGAGGTCTCTTCCAACTCTATGATTCTATGATTCTATGCCCCGGGTCACCCTGGTCCTGTGCGTAGGCTTGACCAGACCATGCATGGTGGCACACAGACGCCTACAGAATGCGTGCCCAGGAGCTATGACCCTGCAGGCAAAGTTGAGGTGGCCTAAAATTTCCTGCAGTTCCCTGAGTGTAACTTTTTTGGCGTTCTGCAGACCCCTTAGGCGCTGTTTGAGATTCTCCACTTTAAGGGGGGGAAGCCTGGAAGACTGTTGCCATGTATCTAGCTCAATCCCCAGGAAGGTCAGCACGGAGGCGGGACCCTCCATTTTCTCTTCCGCCAGTGGGACACCCAATTCATTAGCTAGGTCCTGAAAGATCGCCAGCAGTCGCTGACACCTACCTGAGCCCTTCTGCCCACAGAAAATAAAATCATCCAAGTAATGGGCTGTGGTGGACATACCTGTGGTACTTCTGAGCTTCCATTCGAGGAAGGTACTAAAGCGCTCAAAAGCTGCGCAGGAGACCAAGCAACCGAATGGAAGGGACCTGTCCATATAATATGCCCCCTCGAATTGGAAGCCCAGGAGTTCCACGTCCCCAGGGTGTACCGGTAGGAGGTAAAAGGTGGACTTTATATCGCATTTCGCCATCTCCGCCCAAACCCCGCAAGATCTAATCATGTGAACAGCCGTGTCAAGTGAGGTATAGCGAACAGTGGCCAGCTCTTGTAGTATTGCATCGTTAATTGACCCCCCTCCGGGAATGAGAAGTGGTGGGTTAGTCTGAACTCGCCTGGTGTCTTTTTAGGAACCAGCTCGAGGCGGGAGATTCTAAGGTGCGGCACCGGGGGATGTTTAAATGGTCCCAGCACTCTGCCCTCCTCCACCTCCTTGCTGATTTTTTGCCTGGCTACCCCCTCCATGCCCTTCAGAGATTTGAGGTTGTGCGCCATGCTAGAACTTCTCTCCCCTATGGCTGGGATTCTAAAACCCTCCCTAAAACCCTTCAGCAGAATCGCCGCTGCTACCCTGTCTGGGTAGGTCTCCAGCCATTGGCTGAGGACCGGGACTCTAATTGGACTGGGACTCTTTCGAATTTGAATTTCCCCCACTGCCCTGGTTGGTTCGGCCGGAAGCCCCCTGATCCCTGCTTTGCCCCTTGTTGGACCTGGATCTGGCACAGCTGACCACTGCATGTGGGACACCACAGATTGAGCATTCGTGCTTAAACTTGCACGATTTCCTCCCACACCCCGCGTTACTGCGGGGTGTGTTGCTGGGTGTGGGCTTCTTAATAAGGTGGCCGCTATCAAAGCGGTCGCCCATTGCCGGGCGTGAGGGAGTCATGAGCTGGAGCCATAGTGACGTACGGGGGACGTCCCAGCGGAGGGTGGGGTCAAGGGCCGCCCTTTTCCTAAACTGCTCATCATACATGAGCCACGTGTGACCAGGAAAATCTACATGAGCTTTGTAAATCAAGTCCTGATATTGAATGAGGGCCAGTGCCCGCCACGGTTGAACCCATGTAATAACTGACATGTAAATAGAGTACGCCGGGAGCCAGTTCTGCCAATTATGCTTCGGCTTCCTTTTGAGTCATCTTTCCTTATCTTTCTCGTCCTCCTTCTCCCCATCCTTGTATTCCACCTCAGTGTTTAGGTGGCTGAAAATATCCACATACTCATCCCTAAGTATACGATCCCTGGTTGAGGGTGCCAAGTGGCCGCCCAATTGGAGGGCCTGATCTCCATAAGGGATGGCTTGCACCGGCACGCCAGTCATGCCCGTATACACTGGCTGCTGTGTTGGCCAGGGGTAGGCCCCATATACTGGCGACTGACCTGAGGGCCCGGCACTGAGTCCCATGGGCGCTACCCATCCTGCCCATCCTGGCAACTGCTGTGGCGCCGGTTGCCCTGCCTGGTTAGGCTGCTGGGGCTGAGCGTTTGGCAGCTGAGCGGGCAGGTTGGGATGCTGGGGGAGGGGGTTGTGCTGTTGGGCCGGGATATTCTGTTCTTGGACGGGGCTGTAAGCCTGTGGGGCAATGAGGTTGGGCTGCTGAATAGGGGGATACGCCAAGGGTTGGGTGCAACCAGGCCACCTCCCTGCCTGCTGCTGCGGTCCCACCCCTGACATACAGGGTGCCCCCTGCCCCCCTGACACACCAGGCATGCCCAACGGTAGCTGTCCCAACCCCAAGGCATTGCCTGCCACCTGGTGGCCCGAGGCGTTCTGGGATCCCGAACAACCTGACTGGTTAACTGCACCCTGAAAACGTGGTACATTATCCTAAGGCCAAGGCCCAACACCCGCGTTATGCAACTGTGCTTGGGAGAACTCACCCTGTTCGCTGCTCGACCCTGCGGCCTCAGGCTCTGCAGGTTCCTGGGCGTTGCGGTTCTCTTGCACCTCCTGAACTGCCCGCTCCTCTTCCACGGCTTCTTGAACTTAGCCCTGGTTCCTGATAGAGCTTGCCTCCCCGTTTGCTCAGTCGCGACCTCCCGTCTCCTCCAGAGCTGTTAAACGAGAGGAAAGTTCTTCTACCAGTTCTCTAATCTTGGCCTTCTTGCGTGATTTACAGCTGCGCCCCGCCTGCCTCTCTTGGATGGAGGTCCCCTCTGCGGCAGTCCTGCCACCCCTCCTCTGCTCAAAGGCGTCCACTCTTGCGCTCAAGCGCTCCAAGGCTGTAAGATTATCATCATCCGAGTCGGACTCTGGGGGAGATCTTTGTGGGGCCGGGTCCCTCTTTGCTGGGCACTTGCCCTTAGATTTGGGGTTCCTGTTGGGGGGTGCCGTGGCCACCCGTAATCAATGGCGCTTATGCCTCTGCTTAATCTCCCCAAGCGACCTCTGGATGCCCTTGTACCCCACAATCCAATCCCCCCTTGTGTCCCCCTTTGCTAGGATTATACCCCATATTGGGTCTGCAGCACCTCTCTTACCCTGGCCGCCCCCCACGCGGTCCCGGGGTCCTGACGCTACTCCTTTCCTTCCCCCGTGGTTCCCTCCCGGTGCCAAGTTCTCCCCCTCAGCTGTTCCTGTCCCTCTGCCTATCCTCCCACTAAGAGCGCGTGGCTCAAGGCCTCCCCCCGCCCCACACGGTCCCTCCGGCGCCTTTTCCAACCCCCCCGCAGGGCCGCCGGGGCCCTGCGCCTGCCGCCTTTGGCCTCCGGGCCATCTGCGTCCGCTGCGCCTTGGGCCTCCTTGCTGGTGAGTCTTCGGTGGTGTGAGGCCCTGCCGCCACTCGAGGGTCGCCGCTGCTGCTCGCTGCCACCCCGGGCCGCCGCTTCTCCACGCTGCCTGGCTCCGATGGCTCCGCCTGGCTGCCGGCGCTGCTCCCGGCTGCCGAGGACCGTCGCCGCTGTGTGCTGTTGCTGCCGTTCACCGTGCTGGGCAGCACCAAAACCCTCCGCCGCTGCCGCTTCGAGCCGCCGCCGATGTTCGCTGAGCCGGGAGCCGCCGCCACTTCTGTCCCGTGCCGCCACCTATCCTCGCCGCTGCCACCGAAAGGTAGGCCTCCACACCGCACTTCCTCCTTCTCCACGTCGCTCACGGACATCCTGCTCTGTCGGCGGCAACAGGAAGAAGAGGCCGGGGCAGGGCGGGAGCCCACTTAAGTAGCGGGGGCTCTTGCGATACCCCCCGGGCTCGTGAGACGTCAACCTCATGTCTCGCGTGAGTTCAGCCAGGGGGGGGCAAACGGGCCCCGCCTGCCGATTCCGGTGGCAGAGCGGATACTTAGCAGTAAGTTTAACTCAGCAACAGAGTTTAACTTAGAGATGGGCCCAAACAAGAAAAATAACAAATTGGAGTGGTTTCTGCCATGAATCACCTCTCAAATCCCAGGAGGGGAAAAAATGAACTGGTTGGGGGGGGGGGGGGGCCGGAGAGTTGGTTTGTAGTTCACTTCATGCCCATCTCTAGTTTAACTTAACTCCAGCACCTATGTGTAACTCAGGCATGTCCAAACTTTGGCCCTCCAGATGTTTTGGACCACAACTCCCTCAGTCCTTTGTCATTGGCAATACAGCCTTGGAATTCTGGGAATTGTGGTTCAAAACATCAGGAGGGCCGAAGTTTGAACATGCCTGGTGTAACTTGATAGTTTCTACGGATGTACTCATAATTTGTTCTTTGGGTACAAAAAATAGACCCAAATCTTATTACTTAGTGTATCTGGAAGTTGAGTCATGACAACTGGACTTCTTTTTCTTGAGAGATAGAAACATTTCGCTGCTCATCCAAACAGCTTTATCAGTCTGAATACAGATAGTGCAAGTCCTCCATCTTACAGTCAACTTTGATCTCTTGTCACCCTGGTCTGAAATAGGCTCATAAGATGAACGATGGCCTGAATAGGCTTGTTAGGTAGACAATAGTATCCATAGCTTTAAAGTGAACAATGGCCTAAGGTGCTGGGTCGTTATGGCCTTGGTGTTGAAGGCTTTTTGAGCAAGCTCCACCATGGAGAAGACACTTGGTGGCGATCCAGTCAACCACCTCATACCACCTCTCCTTCAGGGCTTCTACCAGATCATCAGTCAGACTGTCAGGAAGGTCCCCAAAGGCCTCCAGGAACCATTCAGGGTCCAGAAGCCTTCGGGGCAGGCCCAAACAAGAGGCCGAAGCTCCCCGTGGGGTAGAGCAGCAATTGATAGCAGGAAAGACAGCAGATGATGGTCTGACCATGACACGGGTTGAGGAACAATGTTCCCAACCCTCAGATTATAATCCAGCGACATGGAGGAAAAGATCAGGTGCAAAGTATGCCCTGCTCTATGGGTAGGACACAACATGCTGGGACAGGTTCATGGAAGCCATGGACTCCATGAAATCCAGAGCCGCTCCTAAAAGCCCATCCTCGGCATGCATGTTGAAGTCCCCTACCACCAAAAGGTGGAGGGACATCAACAATCCAGTTGTGATGAACTCAGTGAGCTCTGGCAGGGACTGTGCACGGTTGTGGGGAGCACGGTACCCCAGCACAATGCCAAACCTGTATCCCTGGCCCACCAGTAGATAAAAGCATTTTAACTCAAGACTCACCAATGCCACGGATCTGGTGACAAAAATAGGTTATCTGTAGATGATGGCCATCACACCCCACCCCCAACCCTCTGGCCTCTCCACGTGATGGACTTGAAACCCTGGAGGGCACAATGGGACACCCCTCCCTCTGCCCCCACCCAGGTCTCCGTTAAAACAAGCCAGGTCAGCCTGCCCATCCATGATTACATAATAAAGGACAGGGATTTTATTGTGGACTGACCTGGCATTAACCAGCAGGCAGAACTGGCTCCCTGGTACGTGGCAGTGAGCTAAGGGATCAGAATGAGGGACAGACAACAATTGCCTGGCCCTAGTTCTTCTTGCTCAACTAATCTCCCAGCCCCCAGCGTACCTCCCACAGCCAGACGCCACCTCCCATGGCCAGACACCACCCTGCAAACATTACTGACCAAGAAAATAAGGGAGAGGGAAAGAGAGAGAGGAAAAAATACAATAGCAAACAATAAAAATAAAGTAATTAAACAATATCAAAACAATATTACACCAATTAAACAAGATCAAAATGAATAAATAAACATAACCCAAACTCCCAGCCAACGATAGTAAAATGTCAAAGATCGGGCTCCCATCCCATACCCAGGGTCCAACTAAATTCACTGTCCAAAAGGCATGGGCATCCCAGTCCAAATGGATATGGTCTGTTCCAGTAGGGAGATGACACAACCCGCCCCCAGGAGGCATGGTCCCCTCATTCCAAATGAAGATGGTCTGTTCAAATGGGGAGACAGGATGACACAGCCTCCCCCACGGCCAGGCATAACTAACCATGACAGGCAACAGCTCCACACGTCTCCCAGATTTTCTGCCCCTCAGGCAGGGCAGCGAGTAAAGCTTGTCCAGCCAGCCAGGCAAACCAAAGGCTCCTGTCATGTTCCATAGAGCACCGAGGACGCACCCATCTTGGCTGTCGAAGCGTCAGTGATGTGAACTGATGATGCCATCCAAGAGCACCAGCCAAGCCCCACACTGCAGCCACCTAGGGAGGTGCCGCCGTTGTCAAAGTTGTTGCCTCCACCACCACTGCTGCCCACTCCACAGGGACTGGAACGCCAGCAAAAAGCACACTGGAGGGGGCCAGCACTGCCAATGCATATGTTGCCCTTACCATCCTGTCCCCCAATGTCACTCCTCCACCACTCGAGCCACCAAACAGAATGAAAATAAAAACAAAATAAAACAAAACAAGCAAACTGCCTTTCGCCATCTTGCTGGAAGTTTGCAACCTAATTTACACATAATTTCTTTTTCTTTCCAAACTATATATACTGTTTGTTCATCAGGAAGCTGAAGAATGTAGCATCACCAGGCCATTGTTCATCTTATGAGCCTATTTCAGACCAGGGTGACAAGAGGTCTAAGCTATAAAATGGAGGACTCGCAACTAGCTTTTTCAGACTGGTGAATCTGTTTGGATGAACAACAAAACATTTCAATCTCTCAAGAAAAAGAAGTCCCATTGCCATGACTCAACTTCCAGATAAACTCACCTGGATGACTGAGAATCTTCACAGACATATCACCATAAGGGTTATACAGTTATGTCACAGATTCTTCAAGGTGAAGCAATGACCTTCAATGGACAAAGGCATTCTGGACTTAAAACCATAACCCTTAGAAAAACATAAATGAAGCACACAAATAGAGCCCTGTTGCACTTGAGTAGAAGTGTACCCTATGTAGTATGTAGAGTGATGAATTGGGACTCTGGGATCAGCATTTGAACTTGTTTCATTTGGGGAATGAAACCAGTAAAACCACTTCCTAAATGCCTCATTTACTTTGAAAGCCCTATTAGTGCCGTGACAAGTTGTTTCTGACTTGATGGTACATAAGTAAGAACTGAAAGCTCCAACCTCATCCCGCCTTGCTTTTCTGCTGCTGCCCTTCACTCTTTCATTCTTGACCTCCCAACCTTCCAATCTTTAGCAAGGAAGGATTGGAAGAGAGCTATAACCACATCAAGATGAATATGAAGAACTATAGTTCAGAAACCAGATCAGGCAGAACTGCTAATCATGTGGAGTTCTGTAGGCACATGATTGCTGCTACCTTTCAGAACCTTCCCCATGAATAACAGGAAGTAAGGAATTAAGGCAGGAACCTGGGTCCCTGGTCCATTTCCTCATATACAAAATAAGATCTCGAGTAGAACCTAAGTGCATTATTTCAGAAAAAGAATCTGTGCACGCACAATCTCTACTTGTTGAACATTATGCGTGAACAATTGCACAAGCATGGACAGATCAATAGTCCATATGTGCATGTACACAGATGATGCCTATGTCCAATATAATGTGCAAATTCATTAAAACAGGCCACTTGGGAGAGGGTAAACAATTACACAGTTAACTGAGAAATAGCAGTTTCTCCTAATTTTTCCTCCCATGTTCACCAGGAAGAATTCATAAGAGTAAGTGAACCTTTTCTCTGGATCCCTGTTGTGATGGCCATAGGGTGAGAACTAGTCGACAGTAGAAGCTACTACCTTTTCTTGTGTTTTGCAAGTAATTTTCTGGAAGATAAGCCACAGTCCTTCTGCCTCCAGAGGCCATTTCTGGGTAGACTCCTCTGTCTTTCCTCAGAGGTGGCAACGTTCAGAGGAGATGCCACCATGGGTGATGACTGAGGCCTACCTCACTGGATGTCTTCTCTCCTATGTGTTTCTAAGCTTGGCTGAAGAGGCAGGGGAAAGATAAAGAGCAAACAGTATAGTGCTTATAGCTCACGTGTTTTGAAGAAGTGGGATCATTCAGTATCAGGAAAGATAAGGCTTCACCAGCTGCCTCATAATCCAAGAAGACTAAGAGCATTATCCCAGAGCCAAAAGAACCGGATCCTAAGCCAAGGTGGATCCGCTCCGCCAACGATCACGTGATTTGGCATGGGGATTTCTGTGTCCTCACAGATGCTGTTGTATTATCTGCCTGAGTTTTGTACCCACGGCCATGATGTGCATCAAAACACCAGTTTCTGTGATGTTTCCTTGCTTTTCCATTGCAAAGATTTTTTAAAAAGTTTCTGTGCTTACATATCGCCTTCCTTGTGTCACTGCGAAATCTGCAGTAACATATGCAATTATAATTATTCTTACATCATGGTATTTAATAGGGAAATTTTCAGTAATAGGGAAGTTTTCAGTAATTTCAGCAAAATACAGGCCAGTGCGTATGACTCGGGCTTGCTGGCATATCTATACAGTATCCTGAAACCACACATTTAAAAAAAAAAAAAAACCATGGGAAGTAAGCACAAAGGGGGCCAAGAGAAAAAACAACAGCATTTCGGAGTCCCCACTTAAGTTTGCATCACCTTAAAAGATGCATTGAAAGCGGCTCCAAAAACAGCACCCCCAGAGGTGGTTGCTGGAAGACCCGCCAGGATTCGCTTAAGGGGGCATGGTGTTTTTTAAATTTTTTTTTAAAAAGTTGGCTGCTTGTGGGGGCACAATTTTTGAAGACAGTTTTTTCCTGCATTTACAAGTGCTTTTTAGCAGCCATGGGACAACGCTGCAATTGTCACAATGCTTACCTTAGAATCATAGAATAACAGTGTTAGAAGGAGCCTATAAGGCTACTGGACCCACCCCCCTTCTCAAGGAAGAAGTCTAAATCAAAGCAGATCTGAGAGGTGGTTGTCCAATTTTCTCCAGAATCCATTCAGTGTTAGAGTGGCAATTGGTTCCATTGTTGTACAACTCTAACAGTTAAGATGTTTTTCCTCATTTTCATTCTAATTCTGGTTTCTCGTAGCTTGAGCCCATTGTTGCGCCTCCTGCACTCTGGGATGATAGAAAGCAGACTTGCCTGTCCTTTCAAGTCTTTGAAAAGTGTTATCTTGTTTTACCTGTCTTTTTCCCTTGAGATAAAAATAGCAGTATTAAGCTCCTTTTACCTGATATATGTTTAATACCATTTTAGTTAGGTTCCTGTAAATCAGAACACACAACTCTATGCTTTTCTTTGGACATGAGAATAAACTCATCTGAACATTTACATCCTCAGTTTCTTTAACCCACTTCTATCGTTTCAATTACCTTTACCTCACCTCATTTTGGAAGTACAGGAAAAATGTGACTTTCAAAAAATTATTGCATTTAGGCATCATTAACCCCTAATTACATCTTAAGACAGCCCATTTTATTGCTAATCAGTATATTTTTTCTATCTCTTCTGCAAGTATTTTATCTCAAGCCCTATATTTGCCTAGTAAATGTTTTTTATGTTGAAGGCAAAGTCTGCTTTCCAAAATACATAGTTACATAAATACTTAATGTTTACATTCATAAGCATGCTGAATAATTTAAAAATGTGCATCTAGCTGACTTAGCAGCAATAACTTTGCATGTAATTTTTATTAGGTGCACTTTAATTCTTTATTGTGTATTTGGCGACAATTATGAACAATAAAATTTAGAAAAAAAAGTCGAGAAGATGCCAGAATTCATCTTCAGATAAGACAAATTCAATACTGCAATTTACAAATTACAAATTGGAGTAAAACTAGTAAAGCTTGTTTTTTTTTCTTTATTCTTTTTTGTATTTCATGTACCTTTGAGGTTGTTAGCTGGTTGCTTTCTTTGCTATTTACCCACAAGTATAATATCTGGCTTATTAAAATCAACCTTTTTTATCCAGTGACTTGCTTGTCCTTATACAGTAGTGCAGTTTCATTTTCCGAAACTGAAGACAGCTGGAATTTATAATTTGAAGGAAATATTGTGAGGAATCCATAAGATTTAGCCAACTGTTTAAAAATGATATTTGCTACTGTACTGTATTTGGTTATAATCCAGTGATGGTACTTTAGGGCACCTAACTATGATATGATGAATTGCTGCTTTACATTCATGAAAGGTTCTACATAAATCACTTATGCTTTGCTTCATAATTATGTTCTGATAGTGTGTAGTGCAAACATCATGGTTATTTGCACTACACACTATCAATCTCAATCTCTGAGTTTGAGCCTAATTTAAGACACGGGTTCAGTTG
>JAHTLZ010000198.1:6620369-6707032 GCA_023846285.1 Phrynocephalus versicolor | reverse complement strand
GATGCGTTACTCGAAGAACCACTGTTACAGGTAGGTAACCTGTCTTTCTTCTTCGTAGCATCTGTGAAATCCCACTCTTGGGAGATTAGCAAGCTAACTTACAGGCGGCGGGCCGTCACGGGAGAGTGTAGGAAAGGACGGCTCTGCCGAAGGCTGTGTCGGCCCTGGCTCTGACATCCAATTTGTAGTGCTGCACGAAGGTAGAGGGAGTAGACCAAGTGACAGCTCTGCAGACGTCCAGCAGTGGTACTCCCTTAAGGAAGGCCGAGGAGGAGGCCATCGCTCTCGTGGAGTGGCCCTTCAGCGCCACCAGAAGCTTGGCGCTTGACAGCTGGTATGCCAGGTGAATGACTTCCACAATCCATCTGGAGATAGTCTGGGATGTAATCAGAGTGCCGACGACCGGTCCCGCCACATGAATAAAAAGACGTGGAGAACGGCATATGGGAGCTGTCGTAGAAGTATAGAAAAGGAGGGCTCTCCTAACATTCAGCGTGTGTAGCATCCTCTCTACATCTGTAGATGGGGATGGGAAATAAGTCGGCAGTATCAGTGGCTGGCTGAGGTGGAAATGGGAGACCACCTTCGGAAGGAATGACAGATCTGGGTATAGCGCGACCTTCTCTGGATGGAACTGCAGAAAGGGCGGGTCGGCTCTCAGTGCCGCGAGCTCCAAGGCGCGCCGGGTAGATGTGATAGCCAGAAGGAAAGCGAGTTTGATAGAGAGCATATGCAGGGGAACCGAGGCCAATGGTTCTAAGGGCGGCCGTGTCAAGCGCTTCAAGACAACGTCCAGGGACCATTGCGGCGGGATGGGCGCTCTGTCTGGGCGGAGGTGCCACGCACCCCTGAGAAATTGTTTGAGGGTAGGATGTTTGAAGTAGTCAGCAGCCTCCGAAGCAGGAGGTTGGTGGGCAATGATGGCTGCCGTGTAGACTTTGAAGGTGGATATAGAGAGACCTCTATTAAAAAGCAGTAGCAGGAAGCGGAGGAGCGTATCTAGCGAAGCAGGGGAAGCCTGCAGACGGTGGTCTCGGGTGAAAGATAGGAAGGCTTGCCACTTATGATGGTATAGCTTCGTAGTGGACTGCTTCCTAGAATGCTCCAGGACCTGTTCTAGTGATAGTGGATGAACCAGGCCGTGAGATGCAGAGAGGTGAGATTGGGGTGGAGAAGGCGACCGTGGTGCTGTGACAGAAGGTCGGGAGCTGGCGGAAGGTGTAGCCAAGTCGATGTTAGATTCTGTAGGGTAAGGAACCAGTGTTGGCGGGGCCACCAGGGTGCGATCAGGATCGCCTTGGGACGTTCCTGTCGAAGCTTGATTATCATCCTGTGAAGCATGGGAAGGGGCGGGAAGGCATAGAACGTGAGTCCTGTCCATCGGAGGGAGAACGCGTCCCCCCGGGAGTGACATCCCTTGCCCGCCCTGGAGCAGAACATCGCACACTTGGAATGCTGTGCAGTTGCAAAGAGGTCTAGATGAGGGGTCCCCCATCTCCTGCAGAGGTCGAGGAAGACGTCGTTGGAGAGACACCACTCGTGGTCGTTGGTGGACATCCTGCTTAGGTGGTCGGCCATGACGTTGTCCTCCGAGGCTATGTGAATTGCTGAAAGGAGGATTCGCCTGTGATAACACCAAGTCCAGATGTCTATCGTCAGTTTGAGCAGGGAACATGAGTGGGTCCCACCTTGTCTGTTTATGTAGTGTCGGTATTGTCTGTAACTATCTGGACTACTCTCCCGCTGAGATGGGGAGCGAAGGATTTTACGGTGTTGAAATTTGCGTGGAGCTCGAGGAAATTGATGTGTTTGGTCTGGAGTGTGGTGGGCTAGGTGCTGTGTGTTGTGATTCCCCGGCAGTGAGCCCCCCAGCTGATAGGACTCGCATCTGTAGTGATTTGAATAGATGGGTACCGTTGTTTGAAGGGGCGGCCCATGGACAGATGTGATGGGTCTGCCCACCATTGAAGAGCGGCATGGAGGCTCGGTGTGACTCTCAACCTCATCGACTGTGGGTGATGTAGCGGGTTGAACCTGTCCATGAGCCATGCCTGCAGGGGCCTCATTTTGAGCCTGGCGTAGGGCAAGATGGACGTAGTCGACGCCATGAGGCTTAGTAAATGTTGAGCTGCAAACGCCGTAATACTACAGTGCAGCTTGAAGTTGTGCAGGGTTTGGAGGATCTTGTGCTGCCTGTCCTGCGGGAGGAAGGCCATGCCCTTGATGGAGTCCAAGGTGGCTCCTATGTATTGGACGATCCTGCACAGGGTGAGGATGGATTTCGCAGCATTGATGGTGAAGCCGAGCAAGGTAAGTAAGTGAATTGTGTACTTGACGTCCTCTTCTGCCTTTTGTCTTGTAGGTGCAACGACTAGCCAGTTGTCTAAATAAGGGAAAAGATTGACCCCCTGGAGGCGGAGGAAGGCGGCAACCGGGGCGAGGCACTTTGTGAAGATCCTCGGAGCGGTGGACAGGCCGAAGGGAAGAGCCTTGAATTGGTAAGTTTCGGGGCCAATCTTGAAGCGGAGAAATTTTCTGTGTGCGCGTGTGATGGTAATGTGAAAGTACGCATCTTGTAAGTCTAAGACCGCAAACCAGTCTCCCTTCTGTAATAAGGGGATGATCGATTCCAAGGTGGTCATCCGGAACCGCTTTGGTCTGATGTAGGAGTTCAATAACCTGAGGTCTAGGATAGGTCGACGAGTGTCGTCCTTCTTTGGGATGGTAAAGTAGCGCGAGTAAAAGCCGTAGGTGTCTCCTTGTGGGACAGGCTCGATGGCATCCTTGGACAGAAGTGTGCGGACCTCGTCCCTGAGGAGAGTGGAAGGGTTGGTAGTGATGATTTGACCTACAGGTGGTAAGGAATCGAATTCTATGGCGTATCCGTCGCGCACTATCGTGAGGACCCAATGATCTGAGGTTATTGACTCCCACTGGCGAAGAAAGGGTTGCAGTCTGACATCCGTCCAGGGGGCGTGTGCTGGCGACTGCCCATCAGGAAGAATGTTTGGGCTTGCGGTCATAACAGCGGGCAGGCTGGGATGCCCTCGGGCGCATCGAGGGAGTAGGGCGGTAATACTGAGACTGATGGTAGGATTGTCTGGCCCGGTACTGAGGGCGCTGTCCTGAGGACGCGTAGGGGCGGCGCCACTGAGACGGTCCCGGCCGGGATGCTGTCTGTGAAGAAGAGCCTTGATAAGAATAGGAGCGTGCAGTCTTCTTCATCTTCAAAATGTTATCCAAGGACTCATCAGTTGTGGCCGCAAATAAGCCGTCACCTTCAAAGGGGGCACCCTCAATCCGGTTCCGGGCATCGTCTGTGATGGTAGCCGTGCGCAGCCATACATGTCGCCTGAGGAAGACCGCATTAGCCAGTTGTCTAGCTGCCGCATCAGCTATGTGAGTTGCAGCAATGGCCTGGTAGTCCAGCAAGGACAGGACTTCCTTGTGATAGGAGGTAAGTTTGGCCCTGGCATCATCAGGTAATTGCCCAAACAGCGACGGCATCTTGAGCAACAGGTGTCTGGTATAAATGTCCATGGCACACAGGTGGTTTGATGTGCGTAGCACGAAGGATGCGAGAGAATATTGTTTCATCCCAATGAGGTCTAGCTTCCGTCCCTCCTTGTTACTAGGCACTGAGGTGGAAGTATTCTTAGCCCTGTTCTGGGATGCATTAACAATGAGAGAATTGGGCAGAGGATGTTGTGCCAAGAAGGTGGTTTCATCCCCATGGGTACGGTAGAGGTTATCCGTACGCCGGGGCATCAGAGGCGTGGAGGCCGGCTTGGAGAGGCATGACTTGGCGAGTTTAAGCAGAGATGGGATGAAGCCCAAGCGCAGTGGTGGAGTCTTGTTCTTACGCAAATGTCCTAGGTACTTGCAGGATTTCTCTGCATCTGGCTGCTGGACCTGGAGGTCCATCACCTTGGCCACTTTGTTGATCAATTTAGAATAAGCGGCATAATCCTCCTTCGGTGGAGGACCTGTCTCCTCTGCGTCCTCAGAGTCATCAGCTGCAAGATGCCTCTGTGGGGAGTGGGCAGACTGTGCCGATCGAGAGTCCTCATACATATCCGACAGGAGGGATCTGTCCATTGAAGCCGGGGTGGAGGAGCGGGGGCGCTGCTCATGGCGTGGAGAGCGTTGTAAAGAGTCGTGCCTAGAAGCCGGTGACAGAGAGCGTGACTGAGATCTGGCTGACATGGCTGCAGAGGCATGGCCCGAGCCCATGGTGGAGGAGTGGGCATGTGAGGCAGGGGCAGCTTCCCTGGCATCCTTTCTAATCCTCTTTGGGGGCGGAGAGGCAGACCTGAAGCGCCTAGCTGAGGATCGACGATGGCGCAGAGAGCCGTCGTCCCCCGAAGAACAAGAGATCACTTGGATATAGCGCCTGTGGCGCTTACTGGCCCTGGAAGGAGAGGCGGAGTGTCGGCGGCGAGTCGGAGATCTGCTGCGGTCCCTTCTGTCAACACCCACATCGCGCTGATGATCAGAGCGCGAGTGGTGGGCGGAGGGGTAGGGCTGAGCCGAGGGGCGGAGCACCTGTCTGAGACCGATGAGAGGGAGTCGGAGCGGTAAACATAAAGGGTACGCCTGGCGCGATGGTGCCGGTCCTCAGGCGACCTAGACTCCCTCAATGCAGGCTGGGCTCTGGCGAGGTGGGTCTTCTGCCGATGAGCCCGAGAGGAGGAGGACCGGTAGACGGTTTCCACCTGGAGGCGCGGCGCCTGGGTTGCCCACTCGGCAGAAGCGTGGTGGAGCCGATCCCTGTCGTCGCGTGGGGAGGCTCAGGAGTCCCCGGAAGGTCAGGGGGAGCGCTGCCGCGCTTCAATCATTGTGTTCCTCGATTGGGATGTTGCTGCTTCGCTCACTGACAAGCTGGAGGTCGGAGAGATCGGCTGCCTCCGTGGGGAGCGGGAACGATGAGAGCGTTCCGTCCTGGCAACCTCGGGGATTGCCGACTGCAGGGCGGTTGGTCGGTGGCCCTCAGCAGCTTCCTCCCAACGCAGGGGCAGGGGGGCGGTCTTGTCACCTTAACACAAATAGCATCCAAAGTGGTCAGTCCTGTTCTTTGCCTAATAGATGTGATGGACTGCTGAACTGACATTAAACCTCTTGAGACAACCAAACTCAGCAGCTGCTGTTGCTGCTGTTCCCTTGCCATCAGAGGCCAAGCATCATCCTGGCTATGCTTGCCTTAGAAGGAGTACAGCACCTCTAAGCAATGTTATTTGTCTCAAATAAGCAGGCATAGTAGTGTTTCAGCATCAAATTAATAAGTAAAAAAGAGCATTGTGACATATTTGAGAGGACCAGATTTATAACCAATGAACCTTCATCCTAAGATAAATATAATGAGCCTTAAAGCCAACACATGATTCTTATTCTCTTGGGTTCTTTGGGACTTTTGAGAACCATCATTTTACTAACTTCCTTGAGTACAGCTTAATAAAATGACCCCAATACTCTGTGCTGGTTTTCTGAAGTGGGAATATTAGACTTTAAAGTCTTTTCTAGTTTTGTACCATCCCATGGACAAATCACAATTGGCTATTTGCTCTCTCAATGATAAGAGGGGGCCCCTATTTCTTCCTGCCTTTTGAGTTTCATGGTCGAAGCATGTTACTGTAATTTTGGACTTGTTCCCACCTTGCAGTTTAGTGGATAGAGCTGTATAAGCATGATCCAGATCCGCAGGAGTTATCTGAATACCTGAGAGATGTCCCATAACCATAATTTTGAAAACCAAGTCCCACAGCTTGTCTCCCTCAGCAGATTCCCTGCTCCTTCTCCTTCTTAAATTCAGTGTTCTGGTAGCTGCTGGGAATCTACTGGGCACTTTTGCTCTCTTTTTCTATCATGCACAAGTTTGCCTAACATCACGTATCCTTTTTTTTAAGAGGACAGAAAACATCAACCCATTTGTGATTCAGCTGCTCGTTACTGCCACTGGACTGATATTCCCATATAGTCAATTTTCACTGCCTCTCCCCCTGCCATTCTCCACTTCAAGTTGATGCTGCCTAGACCAGTGTTGATGAACCTGTGGCATGGGTGCCAAGGTGGCACTCGGAGCGCTTTCTGGGAGAATCTGACATCACCCCATCATAGCCACCTGTATTCAGGTTGAATTGCTGCACTGGCACTTTGCGAAAAATTAGTGGGTTCTGAATCACAGTTTGGGCACTCGGTCTCTAAAAGGTTCGCCATCCCTGGCCTAGACCTTTCACATATCTTTTCCAAATGGGTGATACTTGTCAATGTGCAAGCCTTTCAAAGTTGTTTGTTTGGGTTCCTTTCAGCTACTTACAATAAAAATAAGGTTTTACTGGTATCCAGGGAGAAGTGTTTGAAACAGATGCAAGTTGTTGCTGTCAACTTGTGAAATGTCTGGTGTTGCCACAAGTGGATATGCATGTTTTATCCTACAAAAGCATCAAGGGTGGTGCAATGGATATGAGTAATGGACTGGAATTCAGGAGATTTTGGGTTGAATCTCACTCAGCCATGGACATCCACTGGTAAAACAATGACGTACTTAAGTATCTCACTTACCTTGAAAATCCTACTGAGATCGCTAGAAGCCAGATGTACCTCAACGGCACATTACACCATCATCCTCCATAACTCTTATTCATGCTGTATAGATATTACGTCTTTTCCTATATAACATCTATTTAATGGAGAGCACTGTTTAAACATTTTAACATAAAATAAAAATCTTTAAACATCTAGCAGAACTGCATATGGATCTAATGCCAGCCTATTGTAAGGAGCTACATAAATTACAGTTTTACAGGAGCAGAAAAATGTTGAATAACGTAGACTCAAGAATGCTGCATAATTCTACTTCCAAAGAATGTCACTTCAGTTTGTGGACAGCAAACTAGTAAGATAAACCACGGAAATATACTTTCAAATGTTTTTGTGCAGTAATATTCCTGGAGAAGGGACAAATCACCTCTCAGCTGACGCAAGCCAGGTAATGCTAACCAAGTCCAGAATATTCAGAAGAGCCCATCTGGTAGGAAGGAAGGGTATTTAGGGTTTCTCATGTATGTCTGTGAAGATTCTCAGTCATCCACATGAGGTTATCTGGAAGTTGAGCCACGGCAACTGGATTTCTTTTCTCGAGAGTTGGAAATCATTTTTCTACTCATCCAAGCAGCTTCGTTGGAATAATGAAGCTGCTTGGACAAGTAGCGAAATGTTTCCATCTCTCAAGAAAAGAAGTCCAGCTGCCATGACTCAACTTCGAGATTTATCATGTAGTTCTAGAGCTGTTAAAAGGGTCTTGTTTTCTCAACCCTCTTTATGGTAACTGAACCTCTCTGTAGTTTGATAGGCTGCCTCCCCTCCCTCACCCCTTGCCATAACTTCTCATAGAATCATAGAGTTGGAAGAGACCTCATGGGCCATCTAGTCCAACCCCCTGCCATGCAGGAACCCCTTCACAATATTTCAGTCTCTTTTGGGTTGGACATGCAGTTCACATGCAACATCTAATTCCTTCTTTTCACTATACCGTAATCCCCTGTTTATCATGGGGGTTAGGGGCCCGACTTGACCTGAAATAAAGAGAAATCCACATTATGAAGATGCTGGGTCGGCTCGGGGGCCTGTTTGGGGTGTGGTGGCTCAGCGGACTATGGCTCTGAAAACTGTTGGCTGCAAAGTCGGCAGCCAACGGTTCGAATCCTAGCGAGCTCCTGCTGATAACACCAGCTCCTACCAACCTAGCAGTTCGAAAGCATGTAAATACAAGTAGATAAATAGGTACTGTTGTAAAAAGCGGGTAGCTAAAACAGTGTTTTCTTGCAGCCATGCCGGCCACGTGGCCAAGGACTTGTACAAAACTGGCTCTTCGGCTTGAATACGGAGATGAGCACCGCCCCTAGAGTCGGATACGACTAGCACGCATGTGCGGGGGGAACTTTTACCTTTACTTTTACACTTACCTTAGGCCTGGCACTGCCCTGAACGGGCCTCCGATGGGCTTCCCGGGAAGCGTACTAGAGGCCCGCTAAGGGCAGCGCCAGGCCTGGGGTTACTGCAGGAGGCCCCAAGCTGGTCCACACAGCTTGCCCCAGAAGCCCTTGCCTTCATATACTGTGGTCCCATGATATACCAAGACTGCAGTATATGAACAGCAATATAGCAGGGGACGATTGTATCACAAAGCCATTTCAGGAAAGGTTGAGGACTCAAAAACCAATATGGCTCTTTTTCAAATCAGATTTGGTGCTCAGCAGATTATGGCTACCTGTACCTTGATGGGAGTTTATTAGAGACCTCATGATCTAAGAAATGACAGCATATCTCCTAATATTAAAGCTGATAAATCAGCAGAAATGATGCCAGAGAGAAGCTGCCGAAGCAATTTTTCTGAAGATCATCTTTCCCACTATAATCCAGTGGCAAGTATTACTAAGGATTGAAAGACATTCACCAACACTGTTATCTCTGGTTTTCTTTCTGTTCTGCAAACAGACAGAACATCCAGCCACATTTTGCATGGAAACTACGCCATTGTTTAAAAGCTGCATTTTTGTATACCAGCCTATCTGGTATTCTTTTAATGAATCTTGTGTGTGTGTGTTGTGTCGTTACAGTCGTGACCGACCCTTCATGACTCCATGTCCATGGAGTTTTCTTGGCAGGAATACTGGAGTGGTTTGCCTGTTCCTACTCCAGGCGCCTACAGCACCTGATATTCCCTGGTGGTCGCCCATCCAAGTACTAACCAGAGCCAACCCTGCTTAGCTTCTGAAATCAGGTGAGATCAGATGTACTTAAGGCATCTAGGCAGCTTTTAATGAATCTTAGTAATCCCATAATCTTGGAAATCACAACAGAAGATGCTTAACAGTAATTTATGTTGCTATAGCTAGATCAGGGATGCCCAATCTTGTGTCTCCATGTGTTCCTGAACTGAAGCGCCCAGAAATCTTGGCCAGCACAGCTCTTGGCCAGCACAGCTAGTGGTGAAGGCTTTTGGGTCTTTTAGTCCAAGAACATCTGGCGACCCTAGTTTGGGAACCACTGAGTAACTGAATGAAGCAGCTCTTTATAAAACCCCTCAGGATGCAGAACGCTAAAAGATTCTTTGACAAAACCAAGACAGAGACTCAGCAATGGAAGGCATTCATGATGACATTTCACAAGTCCTCTTTTTAAAACAAATAGCAAACAGTAGAGTGGGTGGGGATGTGGTGCTGATTAAGGCTGGGATCACAGTATGCAGAAAGTGGAATGTTCTGATCCCATCCAGCTGACATTTGCATTGATAGTAAGAGAAGCTTCCTTCCAGAACAAGTATCAGGAGGCAGAAAGTATTCCCATATAGATGATATCCTATGTACCACAGTCCTAATATGGATCTGCATTTTCCTTTTCAGGTACAAGAAATGCAAAATGCAACCATACATTCCTTAATTTGGATAGTTTGGCTATCCTTGTGGTTGTCCTAGTACAAAACTATTCGGGGAAAATGTGCAACCTGCAATTCAGTTTGTTTTATTGCCCAAACGACTAGCCTGCTGCTTTAAAGCTGTAAGGGAAAACAGCCCTCTTAACTGTAAACCAAGTCATTGGCTCTTAACACACTGAAGTGAACCGCAGTCCTGGGCACCTCTGTTGGCTAGACAGGTTGCAGAGGCACCGGCCAAGTTCATTTTCTCACAGCCTGCAAAAGGTCAACGGACAGTCCTCTCACTTCATCCACCCGGCTTTTGTGAATCTGGAAGGCAGGAGTCACCCAGCAACCACAGGAACACTGCTCACCCTGCCAGTGAAAGGAGCCCAACTTTAATGTGCACTTTGGACACAGCAGCTGCAAGAAAAAGAGATGTCACACTCCATGAGCATTCGGTCTCATCTCTTATCACTAGCATAGATATCCTTCACAGCTAAATTACAGTCTGCGGTTCTATTTGTTTCTAATAATTTTAATAGTCAGTTCAAACACATACAAAAACTGGCCTTCGCTGCCTATAATTTTGCTTCAGAGGCACAGTTAACCAATCGCTGTCTTCCTGGAAACTGTACCCAAAAGCCCATTTATACAGTAGTACCTTGTATAACGTAATTAATTCATTCCAAATTAAATTATAAGGTTATACACATTTTACGTTGTACAAATTGAAATTTCCCATAGGAATGCATTGAAAACAGATTTAATCTGTCCCCCACCACTCCCCCTTTCCCTCGAACTCAGACTTCCCTGCCGTCTTTTTTACTGGTCCCGGCGTGGCCGCGGTGTGGCCTGCTCCTTTGGATGTCGCGGCCCTGCGGCCCCTCATCGTCCTTCTCTGCCGGCGCGGGGATCTCGGGTTGTTGCGACGCCGTGGGTCGCCGCCGCCACCGCCTTGCAGCCCCCTGCTGGATGCAGCCATCTTCACCGGCATGGGGATCCCGCCCTGGGAGCCCCTGCCGCCGCCGCTTGGCAGCCCCCCGCCCAACACTGCCTTTTCTACCGGCCTCGCAGGGCTGCCCCGGGAGCCGCCGCCGCCTTGCATTCCCCACCTGACGCAGCCACTCTCACCGGCCTCGCGGGGCCACCCCGGGAGCCACCGCCGCCGCCGCCTTGCGGCCCCCGCTGGACACGGCCCTCCCCTCCCCTCCCGCCCCGCGCCCTCTTCCCGGGCAGCCTTGGACGGGGCCGCGCCGAGAATTCCCCCCCCCTCACCTCTTGCCGGAGCCCCGGAGGCAGGCCCGCCGGGAGGAACCTCAGCATCCGCGGCGGCGGCAAGCGGAGGACCCCTGCACAGGTGCCAGGTAAGGGCACCCCTCCCTGGCTCGCCCCCCTCCGTGTCTGCCGCCCCTCCCCGCCCCTCCCATCTTTCCCCGACCGCCCCCCTGTCCTCTTCCCGGGCGGCCGCAGGTGGTGGACGGAGGTGGTGGTGGGGAGATTTTTTTCCCTTGTACAGATTTTTTGTTGTTCAAACCCTCCATTATACGAGGGTCTACTGTATATGGATTCACGGAGGGTTTCCCAAAACCTCCCATATTTTTCTACCCAGAAGTGACTTTTCAGCACTACATGTTGTGTTGTCCAAAGCCTTTTCTGTATCAATGGGGGAAATGATGAGGATTCGGGGAGTTAAAAACAGTTCTACTGGTAAAAGTGTCCTGCTTATATACCGCCTCATACCACTTCAAGTAGTCTCTGGGTGGTTTAGTTTTAATTACAGTATGCAGGCTACACATTCCCCCCCCCCCCCCCGCGCAAGCTGGGTAGTCATTTTACCAACCTCGGAAGGATGGAAGGCTGAGTCAACTATGAGCCTGCTACCTGGGATTGAACCCCAGGTCATGAGCACATTTTTTGTTGCAGGACAGGCATTTAACCACCACGCCACGAGGCTTTTAAAACTCCATCTCGGCCACAAAGGATAAATTTGGGCTGGGAACAAATTACCACCTGCTCCTCAGAATGGCCTGCTGTCCCTTTTCATTTCAAATGAACTGCATCCAAAACTGCAATAGAGATGGCAGAGAGGGCACATTACGTCATGTGAAGAAATATGTATTTTCCTAATAAAGCTCAGCCTCTGGCCACACTGCCATCAGAATGACAGAGTGCAGAAGGGATCAGGTAAACCTATACTTCCACACACACGCTATGTGTATGAACACCTCTCTGGGCCTATATGGTAGAAGCCTACAATGCAACTGAACCTTTCAATCAAGGGGATAGCACCAAGTATTTATAAAACATATCTGTATTTTTCCACATTCAGCAATGCAAAAAGCATTTAAACACACTTTTAAATATTAAGAATGCCTTTTTCCTCACCTGTCCCTCCATGACCCCTAAAAGTGCTGGCTCCATCCATTGTACAGGCTCGATGAAATAAGAAGTACAATTGGATCGACCACCATTGTCGTGGGATACAGGTTGTGAAAACCTCTTGCGAGCAAATGTTGCAGGTCTTTTGCTCTCGTCGTGAGACAAAATGCTTGACTCTCGAAAAAGCTGCCGCCTATTCTCCAGAGGCAAAGATGGAATAACTTTAAAAGATCAAACATCAAAGCTGCAACTGCAATTAACAGATATATGCTTCATTGCATCTTTTGTTATTTACTTATTAAAGAGTATGAAGTGACAGCAGAAATATATCAAATACAAAGCAAAAACATGTTGCATGAAAAGCATATTTCTTATTGTAAACCCCCAGACAAGGGACTTAATAGAAGGTTGTATTGTTTGACTTAAACTCACAAGGCAAAGGCATTTTAGTATTCGATTGCTTTTGGTGTTGCTACATTCTGATATTCACCAGTCAATGAGAACAGAAACAAACTTCCATTGCTTGTTGAAATGAGCTTCTTGCCCACTTAAGTCCTCATGCCAGAAATTCAGTTGCTGGCTTGCTTGCCATTTGGGGTGCTGGCTTCTATAATGAGCACTGAACCGTTTGTTTGTTTGTTTGTTTGTTTGTTGTGTCATTACAGTCGCTTTTCCTTGGGCCATTGTGGCGGGCCCCCAGCCCGCCTCTGGCCGCCAGTGGAAATGGTGGCAATAGTGGGCTTGATCCGCAGATGGCAAGTCAGCAGATACGGGGGTCCTCCTGTAGTTCTTTCTTTTTTTTTCATTGAGCAGAGGGGGAACGAAATTCATCAAGAAACCCCATAATATGAGAGATTCATTAGTAAAACAAAACTCAAATTTTGATTCAAGCAAAAAAAGAAAAAAAAACCCTTGGGAAAAACTGCACCTGCTGATCTGGAGCACTTTCCTAACTCAATTAATTTAGCATGGGGAGGGGAAATGCATGTTGGATTAAATCAGAACAGGTTTCAACAGCCATGGAGAAGCAGTGACATTTTCCCTTTTCCTTCCTCATGCAAATTTTGGCACTTCCTCCTTGTTCTTCTTAAGCTTCCCAGTACAAATGCAATAGGGGAGGTGTGGCTTAAAGACATCAGCAGAGAAGGGTCAAAGTCAATACCTAACCAAGACCAAGACCCAATTCTGATCTTCACTAACTAAGACTTGGTGATCCAAGTTTTGGGGAGACAGATCCACGGACAACCACAGTTATCTCTGGCAGTGAGCGCTGGTCCTCTCTACTCTGCAACCGAACTGCTGGATAAAATCAGTGCTTCCGGTATCTGGTTGCATATCCAGGGGCTGGGAGTGTCATTCCCCACTGTGTCTCGATGATCTACAAGGTCCCTTCCAGCTCAACAGTTCTGTAAAACTATGGCCTTTTTTTTTACTACCACTGACACTCGAAGCTGCTGGAGAAGTACCTTAGGACCTGGTGAGAAAAATCGATGCATCTTAAAGGAACAAGTTCCATGGTGATTATAAACACTATATTTGAGGCTAAGCTCTGGCCATCAGCCCATTCTTAAGCCCAGGGGTGGGAAACCTTCAGTCCTTCAATTGTGGGAGATGCAATCCCAAACACCCAGAGAGCCAAAGGCTCCCCACCTCTGATTTAGCCCTTCCCACAGTACGCTTTTACAGGCTGTGAGCCTGCTCAAGTACAGCACACTGTCAGGACTGTGGTTACATTATTTCATTCTTTTTTAAAAAAAAAAATCTGTGATCAATTCAATTACTTCTGGGGTTCATAGTGTTGTACAGTAAGACCCTCCAAATGGCTACAGATCTAATAAATGTGCATGTGGAGCTCCATACCTGCATTTTCTACACTTGTAAACAACTTCATGGCTCGGAGTTTGATGTACGTTATTTGGATCAGCTGCAAAGACTTCTCGTGGTAAATCTGCTAGTTCTGAAGAGAAAGCAGCAGCCTATTTAGGGCTTTGCAAGCAAGCATCACAAAATGTTTGAAGTACTCTGCTCTTGTTTGTGTTTTTCTACAGCAATCTTTAGATACCAGTTCAGGGAAGTTTATAATAAATTCAGCTTTTCCAAAAAAAAAGGTTCGTAAACCTTCTATTGAAACTTCCTAAGTAGTTTTCATATCATAATTAAAAGAAGCTATAATTTTATCTACTCAATAGTCTTTTCCTGAAATTCAGGTGATGGTTGACAAAGCCAACACTTATATAAAATGCACCAAGCTGTTCCATTAGAAAATACCATGAGTGTAGTGAAATATCTTTATTATCCCTCTGGCAAGTATTAGGGCCAATAGCCACTGACAACCCTTCCTCCATGAATCTAATTCCCTTTCGCAGTATCTGAGTTGCCAGAAATCCTCATGTAACTCTGTGCTATATAAAAACAAACTTTCTCCCCATATTTTGGTATTATAAGTGTGGGAGAAAACATCTCCCTATCCAGTTTTGCCACATAATGCAAGATGTTATACAGCTTTGCAATGCCTTCTTTCTAACTGAAAAAATAATCACCAAACATTAACCTTTCCCTTGTGTGTAAATATTAGTCAGTTCATCTGATCTGTTTGGGTTTCCATTTTCTGCATTTTTTAGTCCTAAAGCTCCCTTCCCATCTGGAAGTGTAGTGACGATCAAGGATTCCAAGGGCAGCAATGTCACAAATTTACATAAATGCTTTATTATATTGGCAGCTTAATTTCTGATTGATCTCCTGATGACTTTTTCAGTGCAACCGCATGCTGAGTAAATGTTTCTAACCAGGTTTTGCACTGCCAGCTGAGATCCCATCACCCTGCCTGCAAAGTCAAGATTTTTGCCCCTTTGTCTGGATTCACACATGCTGATCTGCATACTCTGTATTATTGCCCATTTTAATGCCTTTTCCCAATTTGGAAAGAAGCCTTTAGAGCTTGCTCAGTATTCATTTTTTGTTTTAACCACCCTGAATAATTTGGAATTGCCAGCAAAACTGACTACCTCACAAAGCATTATTACTCCAAATTAAAAATCATATTTTGAAGGAAACTGCAATTTATCACACCATTTTGTTTATCGTTGTTGAGTCATAACTGGGCATGAATAGGGAAAAACAGCCTAATTTCAAATCTATTTTAATACAGTTTGCTCCAACATGGAATAAATCTGTATGTAATCATTCTAGTTCCCTTACCAGGATATTTTTCTGTAACCTTTTGTAGACGGTACTGTTTGTAAACAGGGCTGGTTACATCAACCTCACAGCCCATTTTTTCATACAGTTTCAGTTGCCATTCGAAGCCTTCATTTATTCTGGAATAGCAAGTCCAAAGAATTTGTCTCACATAACACAGAATGCTTATGTTCTTCGAGAGAAAAGGAAGGAACTGTTACTAAGACAATAACCTACTTGGCGTCAGGCTTGATATCTTGGACAAAGGCATAGGCCTCTTCAAAAGACAGGTTATTGGCTTTCATTAAATAGGCAGTCACAACAGCAACACTTCGGCTGACTCCTGCTTGACTGAAAAAAACAAAAACAAAGAGGGCTTGATGAAACTAAGTCACCCATGAGCACAGAGTGAAACCAGGATCTCATTTTCTTCAAAATCTGAATTTAGAGATCTACTTTCCCTTCCAATCTTCTTTTTTTTTTCCTCCTTCCCAATCCCTCTTCTTTGCTTGTATTTTAGATTCCGTGGGTGCAGAAAGCCTTGTTACTGATAACTGTGATCCACGCTAGGATACTCTTTTGGAGGCGAAGAGTGATTACAATGAATAAATACTTCTGCAGAATTGAGATCTGCACATATGGTAGTTGTGACACTGTACCAGCACATTTGTTTTACTCTTAATTTAAGTCTCATTGAGTGAGGAAAGTCCAATGCTGTTAAGTCGTTTACATTAAAAAAAATAACCCTGCCAATGCAAATGGTAACATAGATGTAATCCATTATCTTTACATGGACAACTGGGGAGAAGGCTGATCATAAAACAACCATGCCATATGGAAATATTACAGGTCAACAGAAACTTGAGACTGGTTTGAACTTCCTGCCCAAAATCCCACACATAAAACCAAAATCAATGGGATAAAGCCGTGCTAACCCTGACTAAAGCAGATGCACTGAATAAATTGGCACCTGCATTAGGGCTGCTATTAGCCAGATAGGCCGTTCATGTTTGTATAGGAAATCCCTATCTTCTCTGTCCACAGAGAAGACACGAAACGTGGTTTGAAAGAGGGGTCAGAGAAGCCATTCATGTGTGTATTGAAAACCCCTCTCTCAACCGAGGTGGGGGACTCAGGCACAATCTGTCTGGCACTTATCATACTGCCCTTTCATCAATTCCCCAGGCAAATCAAACACACTTCACACCTCCACCAGCAAGTCCACAGTCAACGGCCCATACTGTACTTAATGGGTGTTGGGAAGAGCTGCATAGGTGGGATTTTTATACACCTTAGGCCATTGTCCACCTAAGGAGCCTATTCAGACCAGGGTGATGTGAAATCAAGGTGAACTATAAAATGGAGGACTTGCTACTAACTTTCTTCAGACTGAGGAAGCTGTTTGGATGAGTAGCTAAACATTTCAATCTCAGAGAAAAAGAAGTCCCACTGCCATGACTCAACTTCCAAATAATAAATATTTAGTTAAGACATGTTCAAGTAATGATGGCCTTCCCTGGGTTTTTGATGTATGAAGAACTCATTTGTGGTATGCCATTGTCCTCTGGATGGCACTCCAGATCTATCTATTAGATTCAGACTCGCTGCTCTGATTCCAGGCTCTCCAACCTACTGAAATGTACTCCTCTTTGTTATCCTCTATTTCTAAACCTGTGACACATTTAATAGTAGTCATGAACCATCAAGCCAATTCAGCCTTAAGGTGGCCCCTTCTCAGGGCTCCCCAGATAGAGAACACTCAGAAGCCGTTTACCCTCCCCTTCTTTGGGGGGGGGGGCGGGAGGGAATCCTAACACTGTGCAGCCACACAGGCTGCAACTTCTGGGATATATGGTGAAGAAATGAACTCCCAGCCAGACTCTTAACTCCCTGAGTTGTCTTGACAGACATACCTTGACCTCTGCCCATTCTCCTTCATCACAGCTTGGAAGCCTGCCTCGCCTTGAGAAAAAAACAAAGGGCACTTTGCCATTCGGAGCGCTGGCCCTCCATCCACCTGCACTTGCGCGGGTTCCCTTCTTTTTCCTACTTCAGGGCTGCCATGCCTGTTTGAGAGTCTCTGGGTAAGGCGTGAAGCCGAAAACCCTTTGGAAGTCCAGGCAAATCATGTCTACGGGCGCTGGGACTCTCAAGTCTGGCACTCCCAAAGAACTGCTAGGGCCAGTGCCACAACATACAGTGGACCCTTGTATAACAAACAGTTTGTATAACATGAAATTTGTACAACATAAAATATTCTGGAGATAGGGGAAATTTGCTTAACAGAATTGCCTATGGGCCAAATCTGTACAACATAAAAATGGGATTACTCCGTTTTCAATGCATTCCTATGGGGAATTTGTATAAAGGAAAATTTGCTTAACATAATTTCATTCGGAACAAATTAATTTCTTTATACAAGGTTCCACTGTATAACAGTGTTGGCGAATCTATGGCACGGCCCTTTCTCACCCGACATTGCCCCTTCACCGGCACCTGTATTCAGGTTAAATTGCTGTATGGGCACTTTGCAAAAAATTAGTGGGTTGTGAATCGCAATTCGGGCACTCGTTCTCGAAAAGTTTCGCCATCACTGATATACTGTATAGCTTGAGCAGAGACTAAGTGGGTTCTTAAGTGCACCAGGGATGGCAACCAGTGGGGCTCCAACCCAAGGAAGCACACCAGCCTTAGCCCTAGTGTGCATAACAAACCTGTGCTTAAATAGGTCATTCTTTGCCCCCTCCCCCAACGCCAGATGCTGCGGGCTTGCCCTCTTTTGCTTCAATCTCATTTCAGGGGCTCCTTTGTGACACACCCCCACCACCATCACTAACCCCACCACCACCACCACCCCGGTTCTCCTCCCGGCCACGCCGCCTGCCACCCACCCAGCCACCCACCGGGATCCGCCCCCCCCCTTATAATACCACCGCACGAGGACGCTGCCGCCCCGCTGCCGGGCTCCGCCGATGAAAGCCGCGCAGTCGTCCAGGCGGCTCAGCAGGTCGCTCTCGGGCTGATCCAGCAGCGGCACGTGCAGCACCGCCGCCGCCCCCGCCCCCAGCCCGGCCACGGCGGAGGCCTCGGGCGGCTCCGAGTCCACCTGCAGCAGCGCCGTGAACGACGACGACGCCTCCCCGCCGCCGCCGCCGCCCAAGTGCAAGCCCAGCACCACCGCCGCCGCCGCCGCCCTTGCCGCCGCCATCACGCGCGCGCTCCTCGCGCCACCTGGTTTCCCCGGGCAGGCCCCGCCCTCTTTTCGACGGGAGGGGGGAAGGAGCGCGCAGAACCACGCCTCCTCTCTCTCTCTCTCTGCCGAAGGGGGGGCAGTGCAACGAGCGCCATAAACTTATAAGATATGGTAGAAGTGTTCGCTGCCGATCCAAGGACTAACCAGGGCCGACCCTGCTTAGCTTCCTAAATCAGGCGAGATCGGATGTGCTCAGAGCATCTAGGCAGCAGCTATAGACGTATGCATCTTACATGCTTTTCTAGTGTGTGTGTGTGTTGTGTCGTTGCAGTCGTGACCGATCCTTCGTGACCCCATGCCCATGGAGTTTTCTTGGCAGGAATGCTGGAGTGGCTTGCCAGTTCCTACTCCAGGCGCCTACAGCACCTGCTATACCCTGGTGGTCTCCCATCCAAGGACTAACCAGGGTTTAGGCCATCTAGGCAGCAACAGTTCAGTACCTATTTACATATACAGAAGGTACATGTCCCATATCTGTGCACAACTGTATCCGGCATTTTTCCTACTGAACTCATAAAGCACTTTTAAAATTCCCTTTCTCATACAGCCTTGATTACATAACATTACTCATGTTCCTACCAAATGTTGAAGTAACATTGAATTAAAGGTGTTAACCATAACCAACACCCCCATAAACTGGATGAATATACTTTACTCAGAGGCAGAAAAGAAACGGAATGCCTTAGGAATCAAGGAGGTTTGAGCCCTTCTGCTTTTACAAAAGCCACTGCAAAACAAAGACGTCCGTTTAAAAAACCCTGTTAACTTTGGCCCGTTCTTCCATATATTAACCTCTAAGGGCTTGTTTTCTGGATGGCTGGGAGATCAGAGACGGGGGAGGGGGGGAAGTCGAGGCGCTATTAAAATTGATCCTAGCAAGAAGGCTCTCGTTCCCATTCCGCCCAAAAGGGAATAATGGCCAGCTAATCATTTTATAGTTTACACTATAATTTACATGTTATATTATATGCCCTAAGCACATCCAATCTCACCTGATTTCGGAAGCTAAGCAGGGTCAGGACTGAGTACTTGGATGGGAGACCACCAGGAGGTGGTGCTGTAGGAACTGGCAAGCCACTACCAGGGCAGTATTCCTGCCAAGAAAACTCCATGGACATGGGGTCACAACTGTAACGATACAACTAAAAATAGGAAAACAAGTTACTTTTAAGATTATTAATCTAATCATTAGAGTCTAATGTAAGGAGCTATGAATAAGAGCAACTTTCAAGCTACAACAGCAGCTAATTTAGGTGGTGATTACCTGGATCATAGGTTTCAGCAGACTAGAGCGATGAAATGCCCTGTTTCCCCAAAAATAAGACATCCCCCGAAAATAAGACCTACTTACAGTTTTGCCTCTTGCTGAAAAATAAGGCATCCCCCCCCAAAAATAAGACCTTCCCGATAATAAGATAACAATAAATGTGTTCCTTTTCATCGAAAAATAAGACATTTCCCTTAAAATAAGACCTAGGGCATATTTGGGAGCAAAAATTAATATAAGACACTGTCTTATTTCCGGGGAAAACACTGTGATATCTCCGGGGTTGGAATCCCAGGTCATCCCCATTTCCAAAGATTTCCCTTCGTATCTCAATTTATTTTTATCTATAGGCATGTCTCGAGGTGCCACTGTATTGTGTTATAAAACCCAGAGGAGGTGCATCAGTGAGGAGCCTGTGGCAAAAGCTAGCCCAGGTTTAACAATGATTTTAAAAGATGAGAAGTTATTTTTATGTGGCAGTCAAGGAAGCATCAGCATCACAGAAGAAAGAAAAACTTCTTAGACAAAGCAGCACGTAGTCATTGCAAACAATGAATTGTGGTTTACTGTCACTATGGTAAAAGTGCTCCATCCTGCTGGTAACTGTGACTACAATCAGCCACTACACCTAAGACTAGTCCTATGTAAGGCAGGCATAATAATAAGCTTAGGATCTCATGAAATGCTACCAAATGTCAGAAAGAAACCCCAACAAGTTAGCTAAGCAGGTTAATTTCCCCAAATATTCATAAGCATGCCTTCCCTTGCATTTGGTTGCTTTGTTGGTTGTGAAAATGATGGCATATGAGCTATTATAATAAATAATAACAATATTAATTTATTATAATATAAATAATATATTAAATATTATAATATTTAATTATAACTTTTATAATATTTGCAGTGGTGTGGTGGCTCAGTGGACTAAGGTTCCGAAAACTGTGGGCTGCAAACTGTTACCTTGACATTTACCTGGATCCATAGAGCATCTGTACTGCTGTAGCTTTGGTCTGGTTAGCTTCTTTTGCTGTGGACCAGGTGACAGCGTGAACCTGCCCATCGCCCAAGTGTTCCTACTTCAGCTTGCTGCTGGAGCTTGCTGCTTTACATTTCCCATGTGGGTTCACTTTCTCAATCTATTATTTTTATTTTTATTGATTATTTTTTACCCCGCCTTTCTCCTTGGGAAAGGACCCAAGGTGGCTACAGTAATGAAGGACAATATACAATCCAGTACATTTAAGACTTATTTAAGTTTGAGAACAGGAAATTGAGGGGCATCTTACAGCAATAAAAGGCAACATGAAAGCTAAAAGAGAATGCAAGCAGCTAAAGAAAAGAGCAAGCATTCCATCATGAAAGATGGTGCTAAAATTGAAAACACTGGTATATTTATGAAGACAGTGCAATCATGTATGGTGGACCATCCAGAAGTTATGAGGGATGAAAACTTAATATTGAAGACATAGTGTCAATTCAGTCACACAAGGACACATAATTGTGCAAATGCACTCCTGGCTACCACTGTGACATTGGCATCTAGGCTTAAGGAAGAGTCCAGGAACATCCCCAAGCTGGACAACTTTTTTTTCAATTGAAGGGTGTTCCCATCCAATACAGGTTACATCCCTATCCCTTGATCTCCCTTTCGACTGACCAGAAGCACCTCTGTCTTGTCTGGGTTTAGTTTCCAGTTCATTACTGCAGCAGTAAGCACTCCAGTTCATTAAGATAAGATAAGATAAGATAAGATAAGATAAATCTTTATTGATCCCACATCTGGGGAAATTTACTTGTTACACAGCTCCCAATATAAAAAACAAGTAAAGATAGCTAGGTGCACAAAAAGTGTAAAGTGTGTGTGAGAGAAAACAAAATAGCTAATAGAGATTAAATAAAATAAGACACCCAATATACAAATATTACACTAAAATTTGTATATAAAAATAAATATAAAGAGAAGCTACAGTATATATACCCCATATGAATATGTCAAACTGTAGAGTTGAAGAGTCTCACAGCAGTGGGAATAAAAGGATCTGCAATAGCGCTCCTTCCCACACCGGGGATGTCTGAGTCTGCCATTGAAAGAGCTACGCAGAGCCTCCACTGTCTGGTGCAGTGGGTGAGAAGTATTGTTCATAATGGATGTCAGCTTGGCCAACATCCTCCTTTTACCCATCTCCTCCACAGAATCCAGAGGGCATTCCAAGACAGAACTAGCCCTCCTGACCAGCTTGTTCAGTCTGTTCTTATCCCGTTCAGTACTACCTGAACTCCAGCAGACTACAGCGTAGAAAAGAGCAGAGTCATAAAAAAATCTGTCATTCCAGTTCATTACTGCAGCAGTAAGCACTCATGTAAAGGAGAAATAGCAGCTCCCTTAGAATCCGGAGGTGACAAGAGGTAGAGTTGGGTGTCATTGGCATTCTGGCGCCACTTAACCCCAAAACTCCTGATGATCTTACCCAGTGGTTTCCTATAAATGCTAAATAACATAGGAGACAGAGCAGAACTCTCAGGGACTCCACAAGTCAGCAGCCATGATATCAAACATGAATCACCTCATACCACTTTCTGTGTTCTTTCCTGCAGGAAGGACTGGAGCCACTTTAATTCAGTGCCCCCAATTCCCATTTCAGAGACAGACTAGTGTGACAACACCCTGGAAGCAAGAGAAATACATATGTAAATCATCAGCCAATCCCAGCAGGAGGGCGGGGGATTGGATAGTATAAAAAGGGTGGACCCTGGTCTGTGGGGGAGTTGTTAAGAGTTTAGAGCTGAGAAAGCTGAGAGAGCACAGCTCTGTTAGAGTACAGTCAGTCAGGTTAGGGGTGAGGGCTTTACTGTTTACTGTTTATTAAAGACAGGGAGGCTTGAAGATTTGATTTAATCTATTGTATGTTTAAGGCAACACATACCAACTTCAGTCATTGTTGTATTTATTTATTTTCTCAATAAACATCATTATTATTTTTATATTATACATCTGAGTCTGTCCCAGTTCATAAGGCGTCGATTTTAAAAAGTGGCAGCATTACCAAGAGGACCCTGTGAAGATTAATAACTTGATTCTTTACACTTCACATTTTCATCACAATTACACGTTTAAAAGGAAGGTGTCGTCACAACTAGTTAGGAGGATCCTGTTGTCTATAGTGTCAAAAGCACCTGAGAGTTCTAATAAAACCAAAAGGGACAAAGATCCCCTATCCAATTCCCTGTGTAGGTCATCTACCAGTGCAACCACTGTCTCCTCAGTCCCATAGCCAGGCCTGAAGCCAGAATGAAATGGGTCCAAGTAGTTTATCTCACCCAGAAACCTCTAGAACTGTGAGATCACATCCCACTCTGGTAGTTTAAAGTGCACTTTAAAGGCATGCAGTGCTGGAACATCTTCCTAAAACACCCCCCGCCTGCCCGCGCAATGCAATGCAAACATGGACAAAAGAAACCAGCAAGACTATTCCAGCCTTTCCCCATCAAAAATGGAATGGGGAAAAATGCAAACAGACAAACATAAGCAGCAAGAGAAATCCAGCCCGTTTTTGCCTGCAGAGCAATGGAAAAGATTACAAACATGGAGAAATGAAACCAGCAAGACTACCCCAGCCTTTTCCTGGCCAAAATTGCAGTGGGGAAAATGGACACAGACAAACATAAGCAGCAAGAGAAATCCAGCCCGTTTTTGCCTGTAGAGCAATGGGAAAGATTACAAATATGGAGAAATGAAAGGAGCAGGACTACCCCAGCCTGATCCCACCCACAGTGCAATAGGGAAAAATGCAAACTTACACAAACACAAGCAGCAAAAGATCCCCAGTTGGTTCTTGCCTGCAGAGCAATGGAAAAGACTGCAAACATGGAGAAAAGAAAGCACCAAGACTACCCCAGCCTGTTCCTGCCAAAAATGCAAAGAAAAGCAGTGCAAAAATGAAGACAGCCCATAGGCAACATTCGTTTTCTGAGACAGCCCCATACCCAGAAATTTCCTTTCATTATCCGAATCATTTGTTATCACAGCCATTCATTAGCCGAGGCACAGTATTACTGTATTGTAGTCCAGGCCTGTCCAACAGGTAGACCGGGGGCTATCAGTAGCCCATGAAGGGTTCAAAAATAGCCCGCCAGCCACCAATAAACAATGTGACGGGATAAGTTCTCCACCTCTACCTCCCCCAACCCAAGTACCACCACTGCCCCAGCAAAGCTCTGGGTCTGCCAGCCCACTGTCTCAGCCAGGCAGAGCAGTTCAAGGGCCATGGCACAGTCCCCTGGTCTCCCTACCGGCCAGATGATTGGCGTGCCACTGTCTTGTGAACAATTGAGTTGTTGGTGCAGAGCAAAGGAAGGGAAGTGGAGGGGACACCGAGGGGTGGGGTCATAGGCGTGCCCACATCCTTTGCGTGGTGACGTCCCCCTCTTTCCCCCCCCCTGGAGAATTCCTTCCTCCCATATTTCCATCCTCCTCCTCCCACCCCCACAGCTGCCTCACAGAGACTGTGACCTGCCACTCCTCCTGCTTCCCTTCTCAGCCATTCCCTCCTCCTTGTGCCACAGTGGCGTTGTGATTGCCCCGCTGCTGGCTTGGCCCATTCCAGCTGCGCAGCGAACATGGCAGAGGTGAGTGAGAGCTATGGGTGGCAGCAGCCATGGCAGCAAGGGGGTTGGAAGGGAGAAGGGGGGAAACAGGAGGAGAAGTAAGATAAAGTCAAGCCCCGGGCTGGTTGGGAGGGAAAGTGCACCTTTTTAAAAGAGTCTTCCAGCAGCCTGAGCAAGCAGAAGGGGTGATCTGTGCAAGCATGCACGCGCCTCCCTTGCATCCATCCACAACAGCTCGAGCAGGTGTAAGGGAAGCATGTGTATGGTCAGCCTTACCAGAGGAATGCACTGAAATATGTTCCCTCCAGAACTGATTAATTGATTTTCAATGCGTTCCTATGGGAATTCGCTGCTGTACCTACAATTTTTTTTTACTTATGAGCAAATGCTTGGAACAGATAAAATTCATAAGTAGAGGTTTTAGTGTAGTAGCCCCCAGGCAGTTTTGTCTGGAAAAAGTAGACCTTGGCCTGTTCTCAGTTGGACAGCCCTGCTTGTAGTCCATATAAGAGTTGCTCTATAACTAGTTGAGCTAATCACTCAGTCATGCAAACTCAAGAATGACTACTAGAAATTTGCCACCTGGTACAGCCATATAATGAAAAATAGCATTAGTTGTTACATTAGCTGTTAATGTAATTGGTTTCAAATACAGTAGTGCCTTGGGTTTTGAGCATAATCTGTTCCAGAAACATGCTCATAAACCAAAATACTTGTAAATTAAAGCAGATTTTCCCTTAGGAAATAATGGAAACTTAAATAAAAGACGATGGCGGCTACAGCAGCAGAGCCACCGGCTGGGAACAGGCGGCCATTGGCTACTCACCACCACTCAGTGCCCCGATTTTCATTTTGTAAGACAGATCTCATTAACCAGAACAAAATTGTTTTGAAATTTTTGCTCGCCTTACAAAACACTCATAAATTGGAGCACTTGTAAACTGAAGAATTACTGTGTAACAGAAACGGGTTCTACAGTTATTTATACAAATTAACTTACTGTAGTTGCCTATTGCCCAGCTGCCATCAACATTTCTTATTTCTCATTATTTTAGTTTTAGAATAACTAGCCAGGGTCATATTACTTACATACACTAGTGTAAATCAAAGTGTGCAAATCTCCGCCCTGAATTACCACTAGTTAAGGGGGCCAAGGTATTAATTATTTGTTGCAAGTCTGCTACACTATGAGGTATGCACTTGTGAGCTCCTTAACTAGTGGCAATTCCCCACTGAGTTTTGCACTTTTTGACAATATACATGCAAGTGATACAATTCTGGCCATTAATTTTGAGGAGTTCCTTGGTACAGTGTAAGACTCGAGTTCTAAGCATCGCTTGCATACAATGAAATGGCAATGTCCCTATTTTTCAGGTGAAGGGGGAGGAAATCCACACTTAACAATGTGTAGCCTGCATACTGTAATTAAAACTGTAAACCGCCCAGAGACTACTTGAAGTGGTATGGAGCGGTATATAAGCAGACCACTTTAACAAAGGAAGGAGAATACAAATTAAATAGGAGAGGTATTAGCCAGCAACCCTCTCACACACTCTTATTAAAAGGGGTGGCTTTGAAGGGACAGCTGCTTCCTGTGGCCTTTGACCTGTAGACAAGATTCTAACTTCTTCTTAACAACATTATGAACAATCTTCCAGACAGTTAGTTTGTGCCAAAGGCCAGCCTAAGATAATGAGTCCAAGGCAGCCCCCTAAAAATCTACCAAAGAGATGTAAGGGAAGCTGCTGAGAAAGAATTACTCTGTCAGACTTTTCTCTTCTGCGGCTTCTTTGAATTTCGTTTTTCATTTTATTTAACACCTGCTTAGTTTGGTTTCACGAGGCTGGTTTCAGCCATTTGGTTTCATATGTTTTCTCATGGCCTTGAAAATAGATATTTCTCAGTTTCATCCACACTCCTCCCTCCTGCAGGTATTTACATCTTCACCATATTTGGTTCCTGGCAAAGCATAGTTGTCCATAATAACACGTTTTAAAAAAAGAAAATGAAAATATGCATGTATACATTCTGTTTAATGCATTCTTTGTACAATCAGATTTGTGTGTGTGTGTGTGCTATCAAAACTCACTCTTTCAAGCCTTTTTATTAAACCAGCAACATATACAGTGGCTTAGTATTGTGAGCAAACAATAAAATCTATTAGGTGTAGTAGTGCAGTATAACGTAAGATCTGTTTACCGTACAGTGGGGCAGCTGAAACCCATGGCAAATCTTCTCATGCTCATGTTACATTGCTCTGAAGGTACACATTATAATTTTTAAAGCGATGACTTTTAGTAGCTAAGGGACAAAGGGTCAACCGTAACAATACAAGAAATCACCCCTTGACTTTCTTGGAATTCCCCTTAACATTTAGTTTGACCTACAGCCTACTTAGTATTTCAAGGTCAAACCTGGTTGACTTGAAACAGGACTAGTAACAATTTAGCAAGGGGGAGGATGAACGAAAATCAGCTGCCAGTGATCCTGCAATTTTCTTTCTCCTCATAAAAATCACCAGGCCAAGATTCTGAAATTCTTTGAAGGTCTCATAGCCAAAAGACCTTGCAATCTGATCTATCATGGCCTACTTTACTGTGAGGCAGAGGGAAGAAACTGCCCCATGCTGCAGGTTTGGGGGTATTCTCTGAAGGCAGGAAATTGCCAGCTTTTAACCTTGCTGTTACTGAATCTTCATCACCACGGATGGGAAAGGGCTGGTGGTGGAATCTAGAGATGGGCACAAAACAAAAATAAAGCATTTCATTTCATTTTGTTTCTAGGCTGTTTTTACATGACCTCTAAAATCCACTGGCAACTTAAATTTGGATCCTGCCCCCCAACCAGATATCGTGGGGTTTTGTTCTGCTTCCTGTGTTCCTACCCTCCCGCACTCTATTGCTTCTGTCTGCGGTGAGTGGAGGGAGAAAAAAATGCAGGCTCACCTCCTCCTGTTGGCAACAGCTAGTTGTAGGAGGACTGGAAGCCCATCTGTCTGTTAAAGGGGGGAGACAACAAAAGCAGAAGACGGAGGAGAGCCAGGCATTCACAAACAAACAGAAGGTGGAGGAGAGCCAGGCATTTAAAAATCACATTGGAAATTTTTTTACCTCATCAAGGCCAGGTACTTGTAAAATGCGCTCGGGCGTGCTTAAGTGGGTGTGGTCGTACTTAATTTTTTTAAAAGTCCACAGCTGGTGGGAAAACAATTTTAAGCTCTGCATCTGTGAGCGCTTTGCATCAGATTTTAGGTGTCGTGTAAAAGCAGCCTTTATTAGTTTTGTTTTGTTTTATTACAAAATTTTAAAAGAATTTTGGAATGAAATGAAACAAAACAAAATGCTATATAATGGCTCCCCTGGCTCCTAGAGACAGCAATATCACTTGGTAGCTTCTCTGGACTCTTGTCTGTAAGCCCCCCTAATTTGGAGAGGTTTGGGGTTCAGGGGCTGAATTATTAAACTCCAAAGGGGGTCCCCCTCGGAGAAAATCATTCTAATTGAGGCGGGGAAGCCACTAATTGTTCACCTGCAGGGGAGCTATTATCGGCTTAGTTCCGAACTTCTGACTCAATTAGAATTATTTTCTTCTAGGGGGATCCCCTTTGGAGTTTAATAACTCAGCCCCCTGAACCCCAAAACTCTCCAAATTTGGGGAGCATACAGGGAATTACTCTGTAATTTTGGTGCTTCTAGGACAAATTGTTTCATTCCTTGAAGAAAAAAATGTGTTTTATTTTGTTTCATAACGAAACACATTATACCGTTTTGTTGTGTAACAAAACAAGGAAACAGCATTCCACATTTTGTTTCCTGCCCAGCTCTAGTGGCATCTTCTGCATCTGGTATGATAATAACACACAGTTGGGTTGTTCTTGAACTGGGTGGACAGGGAATGCCATTTGCTCTTCTGATTTAGGCAAAGAAATGCCTAATATGGGCTTGACTGTCTATTGTCCAGCTTCCAAGTTTATGTCATTTGTGACCCAGTCAGGTATGAAGAGCTCAGCCTGTTGGGTGCTTCACAGCATCATAGTCTTTAGAGTCCCAGATAGGCAGCAGAAAACAGGAAATATTGCAGCCCTCAGTGGGCTACTGCCCAAGGCTGCTACCATGTTTGACTATGAAATCTGGTCTTAGGCCAGTCCTGGTTCAGTGTACCTACTGGTCATTCTTTGTATCAGCAATGCAATTTCAACAAAGAGAAATAACCTCTCCCTTGATAACATCAGGAATTAGAAATCTTTATAAAATTATCTACACTTCTACAGTATCAGTAAAGCCCAATCTGTGGCTTGGGGCTACACCACGAGATCAATGCAAATTCACTTTCTGTAAGTCACATAAGGGAATCTGGGGTTTCTCTGGATGTGTTCAAATTAACTGACTCCACCAGGAAAGGAGGAAATTTATCCAGAGTACCTTACATGCAGCTCATTAATGTAGCTCTCCAGTAGCCCTGCGGGAGACACCACTACATAAGAACTACTTAATATGATAAAAACAAGGGAGAATGGCAATTTCCTACTCTTTTTCTGTTTCTTGCTTTTCTTTTTTCTTTTTCTTTTTGGGGTCTAGGTGACCTTGTGCAATAGCAGTGACTTCAAGCTATTTGAAACAACTGTTTTACATACACACACCAGCCTGCTCTCTTTCCTTGATCAGATCCATCCCAAATGGAGAAGAGGGGAAGAGGCCACAAGGTAAGACAAGCCATGTGGCTGGAATGCTCCCTCTTCCTTTCCTTCTTCCTACCTTGCAAACCATGAAGGGCAGCAGCTCCTGGTTGGAAATGCAGCGGTGGCACATCCCCTTCCTTTAGAAAAGTGGCCTGGCCACTAGGGGCAGTACTGTTTCGTCAGTCAGCAGAAAGAATGCAAGATACAGTAATACCTCAGATAAAGAATGCCTCGGATAACAACTTTTTTCAGATAACAAATGGAAATTTCCAGATATAGGGCTGCCTCAGATAGTGAATGTTCCCTATGGGCTGCCTCGGATAACAAATGTTTCATAATGCCTTGCAAAAAATGTGTACCCTGCAAGGATTGCAGGATGCATAGTTTGTGAAGGGGTGGGAGGAGTTGGAGTGTTTTTAATTGTGTTTTGGACCCATTCTGGACATCTTTTGCTGAGGGATTTGGACCTTTTGAACTCGGTAAGACAGGGTGCTAGCTTTTATTAATATTTTCACTGTTTTTCTTTGCATTTTTGGCTGGAAGAGGCTGGGGTAGTCTTGCTGGTTTCATTTCTCTGTGTTTGCAGTCTTTTTTCATTGCTCCGCAGGCAAAAATGGGCTGGATTTTTCTTCCTGCTTATGTTTGTTTGCATTTTCCCCTATTGCACTTTGGGTGGGAACAGGCTAGAGTACTTTTGCTGGTTTCTCTTGTCCATGTTTGCATTGCACTGCAGTGGGGTCTTCTGGGGGGGGATTAAAGCACTGCAAGCCTTTAAAGTGCATTTTATAAAGAGGTCTGGAAACTCCCCCCCCCCAGCTTTTTTGCCTTTTTTGGACCTCTGGAACAGATTAATCAGTTTCCCATTCATTTCAATGGGAAACCACATTTAGGACAATTTTTTTTGGATAACAAATTTGTTATCAGAGGTACCACTGTATATTATTTACCCAACCATATTTTCACCCTTGATGGTACAAGTGTATTGTATATTAATAGCTTGAAACCACAGTTATGCCTTAAGTAGACCATCAGAGATGAACAGGATTCAAATTTACACCTTGTGATCAGTTCTGGTGTTATTCAGTATTAACTGAATAACTAATCTTCTCTATGTCCCCAGCAGCAGAGGCAATTCTGTAATGATCTGCATTTTTTTTTCATTATGTCAATGAAGTAAAAAGCATCTCAGACCATCCCAATCCTGTAGCATTCCCTGCATTTCCCCTGATGCAATAAATTCTTGTCCCCCTTGTTGTAGGTGTTGTGCCATTCTCTTCCTCCTTTAACATTTTGTGAGGCATTTTCTAATGAACACATCATCATTACCAAGCATCTCATGTGACAGCACTAGGCCCTGACTATCTGCATTCACTGGAAGGTCTCATCTGCACCAACAAAGTGACATTCAAGAATCCATGGTATGACTAATAAGCGAGGTTGGATGGTTTAATTTAGCAAAAGCTAGCCGGTATATGAGCTGAATTCTAAATGTCTCTAGTTTCCTATAGCATTGGAATGCCCAAATCTCTAAGGAAAACCAGGGAGCCTGCCTTCTACCTGACTTCCCAACTGCATATCAGAGTTCCTAATATTTAACTTATTTAGCCATCTACGTGCATTGGCATGCATATTCTCTGTCTCCTGGATTCTGGAGCTAACTCCTTCAGTTTTCCGTGTGCATTTAGACACATGTGCAGCTTATATATCAACAGATGTTTTCCTTGGAACCAGGATCACCATCACTGTCAGTAATGGTGCCATATCCCAGAATACAAGAGCTGGAGGCCAGATTGTTGGGAAGGGCCCCTTCAACAGTTAGGGAAGATTTAATTAAAGGAATCCACCGATGACTTCCTTCTTTCATCACATCATCTTCTGTGAAACATTTTCACTGAAGCCTTCAACTGACGTTGCAATACTTCCCACTCTGTGCTTGAGTTACTCATCAGGTATTACCCATCTTAGCGCAACTGGAAATCCACTCTGCTGGTTTATACTCTCCAAGCCTCAACTGCAGCACCCTCTTGGAACATGTTCAAAGCAGACCTCCTCCTCCCTGTCCCCTCTGTTACATCCCCCATCTGGTTTTCCACGTACAGCACAATAGTGCTTATAACTGCGTGGCTAACTCTCTGGTGTGATGGTTCTGTTTTACTTCTTTCCTTCCTTAGGTGGATGGTGCAGTTATCTTGACAATATGTCCATGCCCGCTACAGAATCCACAATGGCAAAGGGTCTGCTGGGCAGTAAGAACAACCCTTGTTGCTCTCTTCCTCTTTTGGGGGGTGGGGGGGTGGGAGAGCATAAGATCTAAATACATTCAGTAGATTAGATTAATTAGTGAAACTAATTTTATATCTTCAGAGTGCTCTTTCTCCCCCAACTCATCCGCTGAGGTCTCATCTTTACAAAGAGGGACCATAGGAGGCCTCTTCCCTAAGCAGTTTTAAGCCATGAGCTATGAGTAACTTTTACCATTGATGTAAATAAGGTTAGGCCTTCTGAGCATTGCCTCAGCCTTTTCTAAAAGAGGTCACATAATAATTGTCCACTCTAGATTCCTTCCAGCATCTGTGCCAGCAGCTACTGATCCTGGAATCATGAAGATAATGGTGACTTTTTAAATCCCTGGCCAACATACGCCCTGGATTCTGCCACTTCATGGGATTGCTGTTGAATTTTATAAACATGATGGATTCTTCATCTGGATTGTGTTTCTGAAACAACCAGGTCCTAATAGTGACACTTGTTTTGCATTGTGACATGGTGCGGGGGGGGGGGGGGGTCCTTGGTACATTGTACCAAAGAATTTAAGCCAGCTGGTACTTGCCCCACAATGTTATTCAGGCAATCTGAAAGTTTAGGTTGGCAGGGTTAATGAGGAGGTAAACATTTGCATAGTAATGTCACTTTCTTTTCCAAACCTTGCCTGGATTTCTGTTGACCACACACATTAACGGACCAGAAGCTCCTTAATGATGTCAGAGAAGGACCCTCCAACCGTGAACCTAATTGGATTCTCTGTAAGTAGGTGCTGTAGTTTAGTATGGCAGTTATGAGCTGCTCATGATGAATGGGTACTACCTCCCAGTTATTTGTTGGTATGAGAGAGCCACCCCCCCCAAAATTCTACTCCAAAATGACCTTTCGTTCTTTCGTCCAAGATCCCCAGGATCCTAACGGGCCTTCTAAAATGTCTGTTTGATTTCTCAACAGTACTAGTTCTTCCCTGCAGATATTCTGAAAGCATTGCCAGCTCATTCAGTATGTCATACAGAAGAGCTAAGTCAAGTAGAAATTGTTTGGAGCACAAGTGGTTATTACAGGCCATTGAAAGAAGAGCTAGCTGCTTGTGATCAATTTCCATCCCCACCAGCCGACCTGGAGTATAAAAACACAGAGAGGAATAGCTTTTCCGAATTGCCGGAAATAGCCCTAAAGGGGCTTGCAATCCAGCATGTATCCAAGGTCTTGCTAATTCTTCTTATCTATTAATCCAGCTTCTCAGAACATTTTGTGAACCACCCTTGTTTTTTTGTGATGACTTGCCATGAAACACATAGTTTGCCAATAAACATATGGAAATGATTCACATCAAACAGCATGCATCAAACACGGGCACCCAATGATGTTAGGACATATTGCAATAAGTTGGGATCCCCCTCCCTCCACAGGCACTTATGGGGGGGGGGGGCAGTTCGCAGCCCTGCAAGGTGGGACATCTGCAATGGCAGCCATGTCAGGTGTTTCCTTCCCAGCTGCCTTTGCACTGGAAAGGATCCAGGGGCTGTCCAATTGGGAATGGTCCTGATGTTCATCTCAATGAGGTGCCCCTGCTGAGTTTGGCCAGGATTTAAAAGCCCACCCTATGACAGACCAAGAGCACATGGATCCTTCTGTCTTCTCCAATGCCCAGAAAGCTCTTGAGGGAAAGAGAAAGGTGGCACTGGTGAGAAGAGATCAGCTATAGATGGCTGGCACAGTTTTTGGCAAGACTCCACGCGAGATGCTGATCATCTTTTGAGGTCAGCTTGTTCCACGCAACATTCACAACTGCATTTTTTCAGGGCCCTCCAGGTGAATGAAATGGTGGCATATTTCGAAGAGGACATCACCATGAAAGCACTATGCTGAGGATTTGGGCTGAGTAGGGATACCGTGATAATTTGCATCTGCAGGTCTAAGGCCAACCAGAAAGGCTGGAAGTGGGACCAAAACATCATAATAAACATAGAACTGCAAAGTTGGAAGGGGAGTCCAGCTCCCATCCAGGAGGCACGGGGGGGGGGGGGGTCAAATTCCTAAGTTCTATCCACAGTCAGAAAACTAAACTCCTGAGCTATCCAGCAGTAGTGCTAAGAAAGGCAAACCACCATGCAATGTGCCCTATTAGGCCAAGGGTCAGTTTTTTATATCTACAACCTCAGTCCATGGGCTTGTTATTTGTCCACTTGGATGGATCTCTGATAACCTGCTACCAGTAGGGGGTGGTGCAAAGGATTTGGCTGTGGGGCAAAGGATTTAGGGTTCACCCCTTTTGGATTGGGGTACCAACACTTGCAGCTGAGGGCTCAGCTACACATGGTAATACTTGAGTTTTGTTATTGTGTTCGGCATGCTTGAAATCAATTTAAAAACATCTGCCTACACAAATGTGCTAAGTGCACATTTTCTTTGGTCAGAAAGCAAGGCTTTTTTTTTTAACACACACGAGCGGATTTTAAAAATAATTAACTCAGTTATGAACGTGATTTATTTTGAATTGTTTTGGCATGTGTGAATGCCTGTGGCAGAGTAAAGACTCTATGGGGAGGATGTTGCAGGATTTTCTGAAATGAGTGCCAAGTACAAGGGGTTTTTGACTACAGGGCATCCTTCCAGTCCAAACTCTTTTTTTTTAAACAAAACCATTTCTATTTTATTGCTGCATCAACGTAGCACCCTGCCACCTCAAAACGTCTTTCAAAAATTAAATATTAAAAACGTGAGGAGACTGGTTACAAGCCACTGTTGCTTACGTCACTAAAATTTGTTGTGATCTTGCTCTTCCGACCACTTCCTGTAAATTTTGCCTTGGTGGAATGTAGATTGCACCCTCCCTCTATGCTTCACGGGCCTCCCAGTGATTAAAAAAAGTGAGGTCATTGGTCCTCGGAGCTAGCAGGAGCCACCACCACCTACCCATTCTTCACTTGACCTGAGATAAGTCTTCATGGAGTAGAAGGCTCGTGGACCTTCCCTCTCCACATCTACATGTAACTAAATAGGGAGTGCAGTTGCCACGAGGACACACACACACACAAACCCTCTACACAACAACCACATGGTATCATATTGAATATTAAGCTCCTGGAATAGCTCTTGATTTCATTCAACAGTGCAGCTGAGCCTGTAGTTAGGACAGGGTCAATGCTTTAGGATTGTGGCAATCAGCTGCATACAAGGGACACATCAAGGAGCTGGCACTTGAAAGTCCAGCACCCCCAATACTTTTCTTTCTTTTCTTCTTCAGTTACAGGTAGAGTGTGGTCCATAGGGCTGTTTGGCCCCAGTATTGTGTATTAGGGCCCAAATAGTATGTGTCCAGAGCAGAATGAGGTCCCCACCTCAGACTGGGAGATCATCAGATATATATTAGATGGGGAATGTGCTGGGCTTTGTTGATGCTCACCATGAAGGCGTACCTGCTGTCTGCGGCACTGCGGCTCCAGCTAGGAGAAAATGACCTCCCAATGTGTAAGACTCAATGTTATATGTGGGGGAAGGCCTGGCACTTCTGTGGCAGTCTACATCCACTTTCATAGGGTCAAACCTGCTGGAAAGGTGCATCTGTTGAGTTGATTTTGCATGATGGAAGGTTACATGGGCATCAGGCTACATCACTGAGGCTGAGGGTGGTTTATGGATCCATCATTGGATCAGTGTTTACTCAAACCTACGTCTCTACTTGAATGGCAGTGCCCTTAATGCTAGTAATGTGTGTATTAATTTTGGAATGGGGCTCGAGTTATTTCACTTGGTTATTTCACTCGGGCCCCACAAGGCAATTTCTAATATCCTTCATGTCATTAAACTAGCTCCATTGCTAACAAAACATCATCTTTTGCTAAAGCTATGCAAAATCAAACTTGTGGGAGGCAAGACAATTAAGAATTGTTTCTGTTAAATTTTGTTTACTTTTTCCTGTAAATTCTGCTACATCAAGAAAATCCAACACAGATTTTGTTTGTTGTAGTATTTACATTTTAGATACAGCATATGTGTACTTGCATCACTGAAGATTGTGGACTCACCAGTAAGGACTAAAATCTTGTCACTGGCATTTTATTCTGCTTTATAGATTCCGATTGCATTTGTTGATTCAATATGATCAATAACTTGAGTAGAACTGTAGCTGGAGTGCAGACCTGAAGTGAGGTTTAAACCATTTATAGGATGGCTACGTAGAAGGAAGGTCAGGCTATAAAAGAAGAGAACAAATAGCAAAGAATTACAGGGATGGTTTTAGGAAGGGAAAGGGTGAAATAGAGTTGAGAGAAGCTAACATAATCAAAAAAGTATTCAGGTATTTGCATACCAAAAGACAGAGAAAAGAAACAGAGAGGGTAGCAGTGTTAGCCTTTTCAAGAATTTCAGGCAAAAATCAAAGAAAAACAAAACAAAACAGAAGACACTAAACATGTGGCACCTTAAAGACTAACTTTCATATTTTAATGTAACGTTTCATGGGCACGTCCACTTTTTCAGACATATAGCAGCAGAATGAGATGTGTAATATAATATGTGATGGGATATACATTTCATACCAATTATTCATTGGCTGTAGTATTTGAATGTAAACCTGATTTATAGGTTCCCACATAGACAGTTGGGTGAGGCTGGACAAGGGGGAGGGGGGAGGAAGGGGGTTGGCCAGTTGTAAAAATGATGGGAAGGAGCCCAGGGTCTTCTGGTGTTTGTTCATGTAGCTTTATGGCTCCGTGGTGAATGCCTTCAAGAAAACCAGACAAGATCAGAGCAGGGTATGTGTGTGTGTGGGGGGGGTGGTGTTGGAAGAAAAAAAGGGGGAAAGGGTGGGAAAGTTTTTTTTTTAACCTTAAAAGTCCTGGTGGGAGATAACTTCCTTGAAAAATGTGGCAATATGGTATACTGTATTACATTTGATAATGACTCAAGAAACTCTGACTTAAACAGTGGCTCAGCTTCTCAATGGAGATGGGAAAATAACAACAGAGGACACAGAACAGGCAGAAGTACTCAGTTCCTACTTGGCTCTGTCTTCTCCCGAGAAGCAGACTGTGCTCCTCCAGACAAATGTGAAGTTCAGAGGGAGGGGATAGGATGGCACCCTGAAATTGATAGATGGATTGTCATGGGATATCTTACTGCTTTAAATGAGTTCAAATCCCCTAGGCTGGAGGAACTTCGTCCAAAAATATTTACTGAACCAGTTGAATCATGGAGGATGGGCAAATTGTCAGATGACTAGAGGAGGTGAACATCGTTCCTATCTTCAAAAAGGGCAAAAAGTAGGAACTGGTCAGTTTGATATCAGTCACAGGGAAAATTCTGGTGCCATTTATAAAGCAGTCAGCATGCAAGCACCTAGAAAACAATGCAGTAATAACTGGGAGTCAACACAGATTTGTCAATAATAAATCCTGCCAGACTAATTCCATCTCATTTTTGACCAGGTAACTTGACTGGTAGATGGTGGGGATATAGACATAATATATCTTGATTTCATGTCTTAATGGCACAATAATGGAACCAATTACCTTGGGAGGTGGTCAGCACTCCAATGTTTGATGCATTCAAGAGAAAATGGGATAATTAGACAACTATCTATCAAATGGTAAGCGTAGTGGCTCAGCAGGCTAGAGCTCTGAAAACTTTCAGCTGCAGAGTCGGCAGTTCAGTTATTTGAATCCCAGGTGCCACGCAGCAGAGTGAGCTCCTGCTGTTAACCTCAGCTCCTGGCAAGCTAGCAGTTTGAAAACATGTAAATGCAAGTAGGAACTGGAACTGGAGTAGGAACTGGCAAGCCACTCCAGTATTCCTGCCAAGAAAACTCCTTGGACATGGGGTCACGAAGAGTCGGTCACGACTGTAACGACACAACACACACAAATGCAAGTAGATAAATAGGTACCATCATAAAAAGCAGGAAGATGAAACAGTGTTTCCTTGCAGCCATGCTGGCCACATGGCCATGGACTTGCACAATACTGTCTCTTCGGCTTGAATATGGAGATGAGCACCGCCCCTAGAGTTGGACACAACTAGCACACATGTGCAGGGGGAACCTTTACCTTTTCCTATCAAATCTGCTTTGGTTTGGATTTCTGTATTGAGCAGGGGGTCAGACCCAATGGCTTTATATGGCCCTTTCAATTCAATTGTTTTATGATTTTATGATTTAGCTCTTGCAGTTCCAGTAGATCCAAATGTCCTGAGTGATGTCTGTGGCGAAAAGGGTTAAAACAAGTATGAATATTCATGACTCTGTTTTGAATAGCCAATCACCAAGCAGGTGAGAGTGGTTAAGAATGTTATATATTCGAACCTAAGGAGTGATGGACAGTTCAGTTTAAGTTCAGTTTGGGTTCAGTTTGTGTTAGAGCTGAGAGGCGTTCATTTAAGAGAGCTGAGAGTCAGTTAAATTGTCAGTTGGTCAGTGGGAGAACTTGCCACTGAAAAGGGTCTGGTTTATAAAGGAAATATATTATTATAAGAATTCATGATCGCAATACCATAACATTTGCTAAAGCTATGATAATATTGATCATCTAATTGTAAACCAATAAATGTTTCATGTTTATTTTAAAACTATATTACTCGGAGCCTCGTGGTGCAGTGGTTAAATGCCTGTATTGCAGGTAAAACTGTGCTCACGACCTGGGTTCAATCCCCGGTAGCAGGCTCAAGGTTCACTCAGTCTTCCATCCTTCCAAGGTCGGTAAAATGAGTACCCAGCTTGCTGGGGGGGGGGATGTGTAGCCTGCACACTGTAATTAAAATTGTAAACTGCCCAGAGACTATTTGTAGTGGTATGGGGCGGTATATAAGCAGAACACTTTTTGGTGTGACTCTCTCTCTCAAATACATATAAGTGTCCAGTGAATCTGGTGGTGGCAGCGAGTGAAAACCCAGTGTGTGAAAGGGGCATGTCACAATGTCTACCTCCTCCCCCAATTTGGAAGTCAGAAAAACCTTTGCAGGTGCTTCCTCTTAGGGAAGGTATTACAACAATTATGCTGATGTCCCTGTCTTTTAGCTAGATCTTATTTTTACTTTTACTGTGCACATATGTGGACACATGATTTGGAGTATTATTTTAACTTGTGTTTTCTTTAAGTTTTATTGTATGTAACAGAAATTATGTGCCATTCTCTTGAAAATGAAGCAAATCCTTTGAAGCCTACAGAACAGAACAGCCTATCCTATTTACATTTTAGACGTGGATGCAAACTTTTTGTTTCCCCACATTTCTGATTACAAAATATATGACCAAGGTGATATATATTGCTTCATGCTTCTATGGGCGTGTTTACACGACCCCTAAGATCCGCTGGCAACTTAAATTCAGACCAGATATCTTGGGGGTTTGTTCCTCTTGCTGTGTTCCCACCGCATGCCCTTGCTCCTGTCTGCGTGAGAGGAGGGAATAAAAAAGGGAGAAAAGAATGCAGGCTCACCTCTGCTCTGCCCTCCAGCAGCCCCAGAAGCATTCCAGTCTCTTAAAGGGGTGAGGGCCAAAAAAACCAAACAGAAGGCGAGGAGAGCCCGGCACTCACTGCTTTACAATCCACATCAGATTTTTTTTTACCTCAGGAGACCAGGTACTTTTAAAATGCGCTGGGGCGCGCTTAGGTGGGCGTGATCATACTTATTTTTTTTTAAGTGTGCAGCTGGTGGGAAAACAATTTAAAGCTCTGCATCTGGGAGCCCTATGCCTCAGATTTTAGGGGTCATGTTAAAGCGCCCTATGTTACTGTTACCACCTGTCTGCTCATTTATTTATTTGCTTGTCTGGGCGGTTTACAAAATGGACAATACAATGAATAATACAATTAAATTATATACGATGTATAGATGAATGTTGTTAGAGATATTAGAGATATTAATTGGAGATATTAATTAAATTAATTGATGTTAGAGATATTAATTGAATTGTTGATTTCAGAATTTACACATTTATCCCATGCCGTTACCAAACAGCTTGATAATGCAGAAGAAGTGCTATCATCAGGATTCAGTCTCTTTGGTAATTTCCGAATTCTCATTCTTCTCAACCTTTCTTGGGTTTTGAAGTAAGAATTAGTATAGACTCCCTTGCAATTCACATTTATTATAGCTTGCCATAACTGATTCAGAAAATTGATCTCCCCACTTTCTCTTTTCCCTCCCCCCATCTATGCAGAATATTTTTTCCAATTTTATTCCACTTCAGTTGCCAAATGTATCCCCAAAGCTTCCAAAGAAATGCACTTTGGTGCTCTCTAAAGGAGATTTCTTAACTCTTCTACAAAGCTACTCCAGAGAATTCTGTGGGGAAAGCAGTTCAAATAGAACAAACACCCATAACAGACACCAGCTTTATCTTTCTGTGGACCAAATATTGCCAAAACATTTTCATTCACTCATTTTGTTTATCCATTGCTTTCCCCCCAGTAAACAAACTCAAGGAGGCTTATGCAGACTACTGCATGAATAAACATTTAATAAGTAAATACAGCTAAAATATATATTACCGTATTAAAAGTAATTAAATAGTTTTGTACAAAAAGAAATACCGCATAAACAGTATTTGCAACTTTTAAAAAGCACGATAGAAAAAAGTTTAGAAGCATAACATTTAAGAGTGCCTTCCTCAGCAGCCACCCAGTTTTTCGAAGCCTGCTCGAACACGATAAAGGAGAACGAGAACAATGTTGCCTCCCAAACGCTACAATCCCTCAGTCTATAAACAGGAGAGAGAGTCGCTTTCTGTTTATTTCCATAGCTCCCCAAGAGGGGCAGACCGGAGGACCCTTGCTCCCCCACCTTGCCAGCCCAGTAGCGACAAGAAATGGGGAAGGCATCCTAATCCTCGTCTGAACGGGGAACATAACAGAACTGACTGCTTCCTGAGCGAGTTCACCGAGTTCCACCTGAGGCAAGGATATACCAATATACTATATTTAAATACAGAATCCCAGGTGCCCCCCCCACTCGATCTATGAGCCTGGACCTCATCGGGGCACCTCAAGGTGCCCGTGGACCAATGACTGCGCGGCATTCGCCTCTGTTTTTCCCTCCGCCGCCTCGCGATTGGTTGTTACGAGCGAGGGCGGAATCTCGATAGGATGCCGGGGCTTATAAATGAAGCCCGCGAGGGTTAAAAAAAAAAAGGCGCAAGCTGCCCGGGACAAGAGCGCAGCAGCAGGGGTCGGAGAGAGGGAGGCTGCAGGCGGGGAGGTAAGGTGTTGCACCGAGGCGCAGCCTGCCTGCCTCCGGCTGGAAAGCGAGGGCGCGTCTATTTAATGTGTGCGTGTGTGTGTGTGGGGGGGGGGGGGGGGGGAGAGACGCGTTGTTGTGAGTTTTAACAGCCCGGCCTCTGAAGGGAGACTTGTGGAAAGCTTTTGAAACTGCCCTTGCTGCAAACTTAGGTGGCAGAAAGTGGAGTGACGAGAAGGCATTACCATATTTTGAGGAGGAAAGTGGGAAATTCACCCCTCTCTAAATGCACATGGAGAATTAGCTGGTCCTTAAGCATGTGGCTTATCCACTAGTTCCATTCAGTAGCTTTCCTTCTCACACAAATGGGCTGCACCCTTTCTTTGCATATTTAATCCCTCCTTTCCCAAGGACGCGTGCATATGAGGGAATGGCTACAGGTCTACGTTTATTTTACTTGGGACTATGTCTGTGAGCCCTTGAGGGTACCCGGTGTGGTGCAGTGGACAGAGAGATGGACTACAAGGGGGTCTGGGTTTGAATCCTTGCTCAGCGGTGGAAAGTGGAAACGCACCAGGGAGTGGAGCTGGTGAAACCACTCCTTAACTACTTTCCTTATCTTGAAAGGGTAGCTGTTGCTTCCAACTGGTCAGCCCCTGAATACAATAAGAAGAGCCATTGAACTGCTTATAGGTGAATAAACAGAAGTGAGCCATGAGGGAGGGGTCTCAATGTGATCCACCATGCCACACAGAATCCTTTTTGAGGTTTGTGTGGAGCACATGGCAGTTTTAGAAAGTTGAGCAATTGTGTTACTCTGTGAGTAAAGAAGCCACATCATAGTAGTGCCTTTGAGATGGCTCCTTGAGTTGTACCATTGGAAAATGCAGCTACTTAGCTCATACATCCAGGAGGAAGGGCTAAGAACCACTGTCCTGCAGTGTATAAGCAGTGGGATTCAGGAGAACTGGCCTCAGTTGTGGAAACTCACCAGGAAGTGGCAGTGATAATGGTTAAAAGCACTCCTTGAACATCTCATTCAATTATAGAAATTCTATCTGGGTCATGGCAACTGGACTTCTTTTTCTTGAGAGATTGAAATGTTTCGCTGCTCATCCAAATAGCTTTGTCAGACTGACGAAGCTGTTTGGATGAGCAGCGAAACGTTTCAGTCTCTCAAGAAAAAGAAGTCCAGTTGCCATGACTCAAACTTCCAGATAAACTCACCTGGATGACTGAGAATCTTCAGAGATACATAAATCCTAATAACGTTATCTAATTAAGATAGTACTGTACATGATAGACCTTAACAATGAAACATGTTGCTTCTATAGGGCATGTTAGCTGCCTGCCTGCAGTAGTGCCATTGTCAGAACTGGAAGCAGCCCAGTTTCTACTGTGGTGGGTTCAGTTACTGGGATTTAGCAGACAATTTTCTCTGAAGGGAAAAGGTGGCCAGGGATCTTCACTGGTTAGTTCCCAACTTCTCTCTGCATCTTCTTGCTCTTCCAGAATAACTATCTAGGCAGCTCCCCTGAGTTTCAGGTGGCACAAAGATCTACATACTTTTCTCCAGCTTGAGCAGAACTTTCCCACCTGCTGATCTGGATCCATCCTACTGCATCTAATTATTCTGTAAGTTACTAATTAGGCTCATTGTCTCAAGCTAGTCTTATTCTGCCAGCAAAAGGCCCCTGTTAGTGGAACAGAAGGGATTGATGAGAATCATGTTCTTTAAGACACTGGAGAAAGGGGTAATTACTGAAAGAGAGAAAATGTGAGCCTTGTGGAGCAGTGGTTACACAACTGTACTGCACCTAAAACTGCTCACGACCGGGGGTTCAAGCCCAGGTAGCCGGCTCATGGTTGACTCAGCCTTCCATCCTTCCGAGGTTGTTAAAATGAGTACCCAGCTTGCTTTTTTTTGGGGGGGGTGGGCAATGTGTAGCCAGCTTAATTAATTAAATTGTAAACTTCCCAGAGAGTGCTTGAAGTGCTATGGGGTGGTATATAAGTAGACCACTTTGCTTTGTGAGGCTAAAACTTAGCATTTATTTGTGGCCAATGGGGGATACCTTATGGATGGAAGGAGTGGAACCAGTGGCCCACATGGAAACTAAGTAGGCAGGTATACAGATCCCAGTTTGGTACTGCAGAGACTTCAGCCAGTCCAGAACCACGTTTGACTTGCGTTTTGACCCTAAAATGAGATTTGGAAATGTAAAGGATCTTGCCTTTTGTTGGCTGTCGTGGAAAATACAACCATGGCTTTAATTCTTTTCTTGGTAATCATTGGAAACTTGCAGGTTTTGTTACCTTTAGATGAAGAGGATTTCATTTGTCCTAATAGGTTTGTTTGGTTTTTCACTGCACATGGCTTTACTTTTACATTTACAATTTTTGGCAGAACTGGATGAAATTTCTAGTTGGCTATTTTAAGGGTATGAAAGAAACTTTTTAGATACAAAGGATATAGGGTGTTTTTCTGTGCAAGAGAAAGAAAACACTGGTGGAACCTTTAATATTCAACAGATATCTATTTCAGTGTCAGTTTTAACTGATTTCAGTCCATTTCTTCAGCTGCATCTTGACTGTTAAGCAAGAGTACCTTCTCTGCTGTAGATAGCAAGGTGTATTTAATTTCCTCTCAGTCTTTGAGGATCACTACCATAAAGCCACTTGGCATGAAAAGGACAAACAGCATAAAAGTGTCCATAAGTAAGGAAACCTATAAAGTGCTAGAAGGAGGTGTGTGGTAGTTAAGTGAAAGGGGAGTCCAAAGTATAGGGACCCATTTACTTTCTTTTCTTAAGATTTTTATTTTATTTTATTTTAACATGGATAGTGAGGAATACATTTACATGAAAATGTCAAAGGTCATTGAGGTTTCTCCAGGCAAAAGGAGATGAAGTCTAGGGGAAGAACCTAGAAAGTCAAGGTTTGAAACCCATTTTATGGCTTTTTAAGGACTGTGGTGTTAGGAGGAAGAGAAGCAGTCAAAGTCTTAGTACCTCCGGCAAGGAATAGCAATGGAGAACCCATCTTAACATGACTTGGAAGGTGGAACTAAATTCCACACTTCTTGCCCTTTGAGTGGGTTTCCACAGAAAAGTTGTTGTTTTTCTGAAGTTGAAAGGCTGTAATGGAATTCTTAGCATTTGTATGAAGCCTCCATCTCCTTAGGAAGTGCTTGAACTCATCCAAAGAGGCAGATTCTGCTTCTCCTTTATTGGACTTTGAGGCACATCTCCAAAGGCAAGTTCTGTGAAAGCAGTAGGTATCATTTTCATCCTATACAAAAGGATTGAAATACTCAAAGCTTGTCTATGGCTATATTGTGATATGGCTACCTACCTAGTAAGTGTACTTTTAGTGATTTGTAATGTGGCTTAGTCACCAAAATTACTATATGGAAATGAAACTGGAGTAAGTGACTAAAATGTTTCCAGAGCTGTGCAGGATCAGTCACCCACTGATCGTAGCTATGTAAATGAAGGCATGGGAACTTCTCTGTAGATCTCCACTAAACTATGACTCAAAATGGAAGGTGAGATCTGTCAAAATTACCCTGAAGCACTTCTAGGAATTGCATAGGAGCAGGTGCTCTTGGGTCTTGGTTAAATAACGCAAAAGGTGTTCATTAGTCAAAATTGAAACTTATTTTTTTAAAAAATATTGAATGATAGTGGGGCTTGAATCAAAATGTGATTGAGTACAACACAAAAGGAGATACTGCTAACAGCTTCAATGCTGCTGGCATGCACTGTAGGTGGCCATCTGGTAAGGGCTGAAGTTTCAAGTTTACTTGGCAGTACATAATGGAGCACACCAATCCCAGATTCAAAATCCATGGGAGCCTCCTCACTCAGATAGCGAAAATGTACATAGTATTTTGAATCTTATACATTTTTAAACAGTGCCAAACCCATCGTGGGGAATTTGGAAGAGGCACGAGCTGCATCAGCCTACACTTAGCAAATTATATAGATTGCAACTAAAGTGGGCTCTGAATGTTGAGTCCTGGCTAAACACATGGTCAACAGGTATAGGCTTGGCTTTACTAGGTAATCATTTGTGGCTACAATCCCTCTGTAGACTTTGCAAATTCTGTTGGGGTTTGGGATTTTTGGCAGAGTTTGGTGTGAGGGAAAATTGAGTCTTTGGTTTAATTGAATAATAAACTTTCCAACTAATTCTGCAGCAGATAAAAATGGTTCTGGCAGGGATCTAGAGAGCAGACTGATGTAGTCTCCCTTAGTAAATAACTCCTTATTCATTAGTCTACCACCTCAACTGCCACTTATTTGTGTTTAAAACATTCATTCAGAGAATTTGGTAAGATTTATTGTAAACCCTCCGGAGTTCCTTCTGGAAGACTGGTCGTATATAAGTGTACTGAGGGAAGACACCTGTTCAGAAATCAGGAGTACTGAAAAGCATGGTCAAATTTATTTTACAGATATTTCATATCTGAAAACAGAAATAATTATTCTACCCTTCATAAAATGGATCATGTAACTGTGCTGTACAGGTCATATCCAGTCATGAGCAGCTGATCACAAAGTAATGGAAAGCCCAACAATGTGGACTAGGGGTGCATGTGAGGTTTCTCTGCCCCCTTTCTACCTTTAAACTGCACTTGCAACATTGCGACTTTTCCAAGTAGGCAGCCCTTGTAATGGTGTACTTTGTCTGAAGAATAGTGGCTAGCCATTGGCAAAAGACTAGGCAAAAATAAAAGACAAGGACATGTATTTTTATTTTGGAACTGCAGAGCTGGCAGGGCCCCTGTGATCTTCAAATCCAATCCTTGTCAGGGAGGAAGAGGAGTGGGAAAGCTTTCCCTAACACACGGCCTTCTACATGTTTTAGACTGCAAGTCCCATCCTTCTGCCTCATGTTGGCTGGGGCTGATGGGAGCTGGGGATCAAACCTCTGAAGGGAACCCAGACAGGGAAATGCTGCTCCGACAACACTGAATGCCACGTACCTTTAAACAGGAAACTGATCACTCCGTTACAAGTTCTACCCGACAAGCAAATCTAAGCATTACTTGTGGGGCATTTTTTCAGTCAAAGCAACATTCAAAAAGCACCAACAAGCTTTCCATCACAAGTGACATGAGTTTTAATTATCTGAACTACATAAGTCAACCATGCCTTAGTCAATTGGCTTGTAAGTTATGGGGGGGGTGGGGGGGAACATGCCCTAATCTACTGAAGGCAGCTTGCTTGGAGGCAGAACACAGAAGAGATACAAAAAACAAAAAGAAAAACACGTAAGCTGTTATGAACTCTTAGAAAGACTCTCAGGCTAGTAATATTTTTATCCTGTTAAATATTCAGCCAAATTCCACAAAATTTAGCCACATTACATGAAGGAACAAGAGGGCTTTTCAGAAACCTGCTTCTATAGAAGGGCTCAGCCTATGCTTGGTTTTTAACTGTGCTCATTAGCAAAGATTCAGCCTTGTCTCATTTTAGTATACATTAGTCCCCCCACTACATTGTGCTCCAAATATTGTGGGATCCGCCACCCCCACCCTCCACTTTGGCAATGGCAGCCCTTGCTGAAGCCTCCTGACCTGGCTGTGGCTGCAGCGGAGGCCTCTGGACCCAGTGGAGGTTCCGGCCATGGAGGCCTCAGGCCCCAGATGCAGCTCCAGCAGAAGCCTCTTCTGCATGCAGGCATGGAAGCCTCCGTCTCTCATAGAGGCCTCTGCACCCAGCCACGGCTGGAAGGTTAGGGCTCTGGATCCAGTGGAGGTCCCAACCACAGCTGCTGCAGAGGCCTCTGAACCCAGGCATGGAAGCATCTGACCCTCGCAGAGACCTCCAGACCCAGTGGAGGTCCCTGCCACGGAGGCTTCTAGCCCCAGCAGAAGCCTCCACTCCAGTTGTGGCTGGGGCTGGAGGCCTCCACTGCAGCTGGGGCTGGAGGCCTCTGAGACCAGGACCTCCACCAGCTCCGGAGGCCTCCAGTGCAGCCACGGATGAGGCCGGAGGCCTCTGTGAAGGCCAGAGGCTTCTACACCTGGGTCTAGAGTCCATTCCCAGCCACACAACCTCCACCTGCATTTCCCCTTGCCTGCCCGCTCACTCGCCACTCGCCAGCTTTCCAGGGTAGTGGTGTGGCTGGAAACAGACCCCTTTCCCTCAGGCAGCTGAGGCAAAAGAAGGAAGGGCTAGGGAAGGAGGTTCTCCAAACCCAGTCCCAGCAACAGTGGAGGTCTCTGGACCTGACCCAATATGAGGGAGCCATCACCACTGTGGAAGTTATGTCACAACACTCTATTTGTAATGTTACCGCGACAACATCCGCATATCGTGGATTTTCATTTATTGCGGGTGGTTAGAGAGCCTAACCCCCACAATAAATGGGGGACTACTGCACACAGTTACTGTTATGCCATTAGTCTACATGGCACTAGCTATCCTGGTTGGCTATGGCTTGTCAGACTACCCTATACAAGGTTTTCCCAGCCCTGTTAGTTAAAACAGCTTTAAACAGGGATTCCAGGCATGCAAAATATACATTCTGCTGCTAGATTATGGTCCTCCTCCATTGAAGGAGGTCTCTATGTGATACACTTTTTGCATGACACAGCTTTTTTTTGCCTCCTCTGTCATAGAACAGAAACTTTTATAACTTTGGAATTATTGCTCTCCTCTATAATTTATCCAGAGTCATCACTTCAACATTTATCAAGTCTCATGGCAATGTTTCATTTTACTCATGTATCTGTTGCATATATTGCACCTTCATATGATGGCTTTAAGATTTTTTTTTTTTAGCTAGAAATGACCTTTCTGGACTAGGTTAATGTCAATCAACTCAGTCACAAAAAATTATTTCCTTCTCTACCTCAGATTTTTTTCCCTGCCGTTTCTTTACAGAGTTCAGTTAGTTCTGTCAGTGTGTGACTTATGCAGTCAGATATGAACAGTCCAAGTGAAGTGATCTACCAGTCAGTAATGAAATAAATTAAACAGTTAAGCTCTCTAATGTAACAAGTTAGCATTTCTAAACAATACGACAGAATTGAAAATGAAATGTTACTTATACGCTTATATACTACCAGTCTTCCAGAAGGAACTACGTATTATTGAACACCCACAGTACTGTACTGGTTCGTTTTTTAAATGAGTGGCAGGGTCTGCATTCCACCCTGCCTTAATTGTGCATGTGCATACAACTGTGGGCAAGGACAGCTGCAATGAAAGTGGTAATATGGGTTATTAACACTACATAGCATGTCTTGGGGAGGCAAAGTCTTGTGAATGTAATGGGAGGGTGTATGCGCGCGCTAATCCTTGTGTGCACACAATCAGCGGAGCCCAGGTTTTCCATTTTGAGGTGGCAGGGATTGAAGTTGGAAAGATTTTGATATATGGACCCCATGCCTTTTCAGCCAATTCCTCTGAGCTCAGGGGTAACTCACTGTCCAAAGACAGTTCAATTAGTGATTATAATTTCCATTTACTTGTATATGATTTCTGTTTCATGTGCTGTTTCTGAGGTGGAAGGATATTGTTTGAAAAAGAGGCAGGTTGCAGAAATGAGGCAGCTGTGAAACCACTATCTGTAGCTTGTTTTAAATCCCCCGTGGAATATTGAGATTCCATTGGCAACTTCCCAGACCATAGTACAATTTGGGCTTGGAAGTGGGCTTCTTAGATATGATAATTAGGAGGAGCCATTGGTCAGAGACAGGGCACTTTGCATACAGAAAGTCTCAGGTCCAAGCTTTTGCCCTCCTGCAGCCTGCCTCATTAAAATGTATTATTTGCTTGAACTGGGTTTTCTGGTGACAAACTATTACAAGCCATTTAAAACAAGTAAAACATTTGTTTTAAAGAGGGTTTCTTGAATTGTCATTCATTGTTGGCAGGGTGCCTTTTCAAGAGTGCCTTTGCAGGCAGCAACAATAACTGGAGTCCATGGGCAACTTGCAAAACCTCCTTAGAGGTTTCTTCAAGGGCTAGATGCAGGGGAGTGGCATCAGGAGACAGATATCTAGTCTCGTGTGCTCCCAGACACATCTGGTGGGGCCACTTTGAGATACAGGAAGCTGGACTAGATGGGCCTTTGGCCTGATCCAGCATGAGGGCTCTTCTTATGTTCTTAGACCCAAGCATTTCACTTGTTTTCTCCTCAAGTTAAAGGCTGTCAGGTTGCTGGAGAGACCACTGCACAAGGCCCTCTCTTCCAAAATTAGGCAAAAGTACATGCCATTTGACCCCTTCCTGTGCCCCAAGATGACTCAGCACTTTCTACACCACTTTCTAGCTAAGAGTCAAGGAAGTCTATTTCTGGTGCTCCTTGTAGACTCACCAAATGTTAGGATCCAACTAAGTGCTTCAGAAGTCTCCTAGCTGCAGCCTCTTATCTAAGGGTTAAGATGGGCTGGGGTGGGGAATGAATGGCTCTCCAGGTATTGCTATGCTGCAGCTCCCATCACCCTCACTACAGACTGTGGTAGTCAGAACTGATGGGCATTGTACCCCAACAGAGGCCAAATTTCCAATTGTGTGAAGAGTTTTAAGACAGAAACGTCTATCTGTTCCCACAACAGGTTTGTTTGGAGTCTACTGGCATCACAATGGCAAGGAACTGCAGAGAAACATGGGGAGGTGCCACACAGCCAGTCCTTCTGTTGTAGTAAATGGATCCTGAGGAACCAGGGTTAGTCAACCTAGGGACTGCAACAATAGCACATGTCCACATTCTTGCCTCTTTATTAAAACATTTCTATCTCCACTTACTTTGAGGTTTCAGATTTGATTTATTGGCATGCTTGAACCATCTGATTAAAGCATTTCTTCCTTTCTAGTTACCTCAGACCCTAATCTACGATGGCAGACAATGGACCGAAAGCTGATGGCATCTCCTGCAGCGTCCTTAGCTGGGACCAGGTCAGTCGCCTGCATAAGGTCTTGTCAGAGGTAGTTCCCATTCATGGACGAGGCAACTTCCCTACGCTGAAGATTACTGTGAAGGATATCATCCACACCATTCGCAGCAGGCTGAGCGAAGCAAACATTCAAGTCCGTGATGTCCGCCTGAATGGTTCTGTAGCTAGTCACGTCTTGGTAAAAGATAATGGTCTCGGTTGTAAGGATCTCGATCTTGTCTTCCAAGTGTCCCTCCCGAGTGAGAAAGAGTTCCAGTTCGTCAGAGACATGGTTTTGCAGTCCCTTTTAGACTTCTTGCCTCCAGGAGTGAGCAAGGTGAAGATCGGCCCTGCGACCCTTAAGGAGGCCTATATTGAAAAGCTGGTGAAAGTGTGCACTGAAATAGACCGATGGAGCTTAATCTCTCTTGCCAACAAGCATGGCCGGAATGTAGAGCTCAAGTTTGTGGATTGTATCAGGCGGCAGTTTGAGTTTAGTGTGGATTCCTTTCAAATCATCCTGGATTCACTGCTTTTATACTACAGCTGCTCTGAAAACCCCATGTCTGAGCACTTCTATCCGACCGTGATTGGAGAAAGTATGTACGGTGACTTTGAGGCGGCTCTCGACCACCTCAAGAACAGACTCATAACTACCAAGAATCCTGAGGAAATTAGAGGAGGGGGCCTCTTGAAGTACAGCAGTCTTCTCGTGAGAAACTTCAAGCCCATGGACAAAGAAGAGATCAAAACCTTAGAGCGTTACATGTGCTCGAGGTTCTTTATAGACTTTCCGGACATCCTAGAACAGCAGCATAAATTAGAGACGTACCTCCAGAACCACTTTGCTGAAGGGGACGGAAGCAAGTACAGTTACCTGATGACCTTGCGTAGAGTGGTGAACGAGAGTACTGTGTGCCTCATGGGCCACGAACGAAGGCAAACCTTAAATCTGATCACTCTTTTGGCACTTAGAGTTCTGGTAGAGCAGAATATTATCCCTAATGCCACCAGTGTCACCTGCTATTACCAGCCAGCTCCCTATGTCAGTGATGGAAACTTTGGTAGTTACTATATTGCCGATACCTGCGGTCAGTCTTATCCCACTTGGCTACCTTGCAATTAATTTTCTACCTTCTCAATATCCTGAACTAACCAGAATGAATTATCTCTTTCATTTGTCTTGTCCATATTACCAGCAAAAAAAGCCCAACACTTGGGATTTTTAAATACCCCTTGTCTTGGTTATCTCATATTGTTGCCCTGTTGTTCCTAAAGGATCTTATACTGCTCTGACTAATTGTGTTTTCCTGCTGTCTGTCTGTATGCATCCATGGCTCCCTAAAACTGAAGGCTGAGAGGCATTGTTGAATGATGCTGGTGCTGCCTTAGCTTTTAAGCCTTGGATTGCCTGAGGTTTCTTCTAGAGAATTAAGCAACCAGCTATGGCTAATTTGATATGACTGTGGAAAGTCATGACTGCAGTCCTACACACAATTAAGCTACTCAAAATGCCCATGTAGTTGATCAGACTTTAGTAGCTTAACTGTGTGCAGCATGGCAGCTGTTATTTTTTTCCATTAGGAAGTCTCATTAGTTAGGCTTATTAGGGCAACACCTGTAGTGATTTGTTGTTGCTTGAAATGGAGAAAAATATGTCCTCAAACGATGGATTCTATTTAGAAGGTGCATTTTCTTGCTAACTCTGGTATTTTGTATCTGAAGGCTGTGAAGAGACACCTGGCCTTGGTGGTGGTGGTGCCTTACGCAACTGGGAGAGAGGCTTCTTGACTTTTTTTGGGAGGGGGGTCTGCTTGCCTTTATCCCACTCAGAGAGGTTGCTGTAGCCTCTCTATGTAGCATTGGGAGACTCTTGGAAGTCCTCTCTTCTAATGAACTGCACAGTCTAGAAATTCTGCCAGTTTACACCTCAGATATTTGGCGCTGCGGTGGTGGTGGTGGTGGGAATCCTTCAAGAACCCGCAAAACATGAAACTTCAACTTAATCTCAGATTTTGTACTGGATAAAAAAAAATCTGACTTTTTAGGAAAATCTGCCCCCCCAATGCCCCAGAATTCTGCTTTAAAAACCACATAGTTTCTCTCTCCCACCTACCCCCATTGCCTTTGAAGCGAGAGTCTCAAAAGTGGCATGCAGTCAGCAGAGACCCAGAAAAATTTGCCTTATCATGTTATGTTTTTGGCTCACAAGTATCCATGACAGGGCATCTGTGCATTAATACAGTTAAAATAAGAGTGGTAATGTTCACTCTGGAACTAACACCCCGCATCTTCTAGCTGACTTTGTCTAGAACAGATGAGTATTCATGTAAGAATATTATGATTTCAAGAGTATTATTCAGGAAGAAGAGTTTTAGTTACTGAATGGATAAAAAGAACTTCTAATGTTTCCTGAAGAGTTTCTGGTTTGCTTTTTTGAGAAATCTTTTAATCGCTTAATGAGGTGGGTTCAAGATATGGTCCTGCAAGAAAGAAGATTGTGTTGAGGGCTATTCCAGCCCCATTACTTTTCTGAAGAATGCTGTTCATAGAAAAGCTTGTAGAAAGAGCTTAATTTTACATCCACCATTCTGGTTAGCAGTGCTAGTAATGTGAAATATTCACGATTCCAGATCAAGATAACGTTTTCTCTTTGATTAAAGAAATCTGCCTTTGTCAATGAATATAAATCTGTCAATAACTAACAGTATTTGAAGGCAAAAATCTTAACATTTTCCCCACTGTCTAGCTGACAGATTAACGTTTGTTTCATGCAACTTTCAACAAGGTTTCCACTGCAGATGGTCTTCTGTTGAACTGGTCATCGTTGTATGAACAGAACCAATTTAAACATTTGGGAAAAGGAAACTAGCTTGAGGCTAGGGGCATGATGATGACTAAATACTTTCTGGGAAACATAAATTCTGAAGCAGCATAGAGATAAACCATATCTATAGAAATGCAGGTGATGGTGGTGTTTGAAAGAGCACCACCTTGGGTGAAGTGCTTGTTGAATCAGAAGGATATGCAGAAAAATGTTGAGTTATTGTTGAGTGCTGAGTAATTGTCAGTTTCAGTTACTGTCGCACAGACCTTATTTTTGCTGTATGATGTCAGAATGCCTCAGTGTTTGCATTTCATTGTTCTCAATTGCCTTATGTCTACTGCTAATTGTAATAGAAAGGCCGTTATAGGATGTTTGTTTGGAGGTACAGGAACTGTTCTAGGCTTGTTGCTACAAAAAAAAAAAGTTCAGACTTCTGTTTAGCAGTGAACTCCAACATTGAAACAAAATGTACACTTGTTCTGAGCAAAATTTAATTGCATTGTGTTCTGTGCCCATACAGTATTTAGCAAATATGCCTTTCTTTAAACTGTAATCTTAAATGTTAGTTGCTAGATGGGAGTGAGTGGCTCTCGGGAGGGGTCCCACTATGCATCTTTGGTTTCCTTAAAGCACAGCAATAAATATATATATATATCTGCCAGCTATAGTGTTTTTCTGTCCTCCATAATTTCCAGTCTCCCCATTTGAATGATGTAGCCGTGGCAGTTTACTCTTCCTGTCTAGTGGCCTGCTGCCAAATGAACAAACTGAATATCTGTTTGGTTCCTATTTTTTACACTTCAGAATAGGTACAAATGCAAAACAGGTGTCTTGTTTTCTTGGGAATCTGTTCTCTTTGCATCTCTTTGATGGTTGTGTCTCTGTCCTGCCTAACGCAGGTAGCAGGAGTAGACTGCTTAAGTTGTGTCTGGTCTTGACCCATGTTCCTGGAGCTCCAGTGCCTTTCAATACATTAAAACAGCTTATCATAACTTGGTCATTATATTCTGGAGTTGGCCTTCTATACTTCATTAGTCACGAAACAGAAACCCACAAAGCCCCACATCTAACTGGCAGAGTTCTCCTGTCCTGTTACAAGCCAGCGTAAAACATGTTCAATTTTAAAACTGGTTGGTGTGTAAATGTGTATTTTTGATCTTAATGGTTGGTGTCAATTGGCCTGTCTTGGAAAGCAGGAGAAAATTTTTATGGAGGAATAGTGGTGCTTCTCCCAGCAGTATGAACAGTCCTAAAATCCTTTCCAAGGTTTCTATACAAAGATGAATGGACTTTTTAAACTTTTGACTACCCTATGTCTAGGCTGTCAGGAACTGGTGAGTCTTTCAAGTCCTGTTATTCCATTTCTTGATCCTGTTCTTCTATGCTACCCTCTCCTTGCTAGACATTTTATTCCTCTTCCCACTACAAATCCAGATGTTTTGGACCACAACTCCCAGAATTCCAAGCCTGTATTTCCAATGGCAAAGGAATGTGGGAGTTGTGGTCCAAAACATCTGGAGGACCAAAATTTGGACATGCCTGTACTAAGATCTCAAGAACAAACAGCATGTGATCCTCCCTATACAAGTGCAAATTAGGATAGGATTTTGGCTGCTTTGTGTCCGGGTGGTTCAAGGGCTCTTGTGTTGAAGCCTCTGAGAAATTGTTGCATTGGTGCTACAGTTATATAGGTGCTGCAATTACACCCTGGTAGCTTTCAGAACAACTTGTTTTCAGATGAGGAAGATTCATCCTTTATTGTAAAGTCTTGTTTCATTTAAACACCTGCTGGTTTCAGCCCGCAGATGGCTACATTTTACATTAGTGAGAATTGTAAGAAAAGATGTAGACCTTACATCTAGTACAGTAAGTACAGTACTGTAGTTTCACTTCCTGCTTCTTTTAATAATCTTGCATTACTTCCAGAATTCATATTGAGGGAATAGCTTCAAAAACATGAAAAAGCAAGCAAGCTTTTGAAAGTAGAAATCTCATCAAGATGTTACCAAAAGTGTTTAGCAGAGACGGGGAGAAAAGCTGGTGGGGGTGGGGGTGGGGCACAGATTGCAGATTGTCTCAAATGCAATAGAGGAGGGGGGCTCTGCAAACTTCAGATTGGGTTTATCGGGGGATTCAAAAGTGTCCTGTCTCACCTGAAATAGTACAGAGACTTGTTGGGAGGTGGAAAGGTAGGAAGAAAAAATCCACTTTAGACAATACAAATAATGTCAAAGTTCAGAATTGGTTACCTCCCATCTGACTGCATAGGATCCTTAGCTGTAGCAAAACAGAGCTACAGCAGTAGTTACTATGGTTGATCAGGTACTTCCATATCATCTTCCCTGCAAAATGGGAGCAGTTGGGAGTCTATTCATGCATCTTGGCAACTCTTTTTTATTGCAACAGTTGTCAGATGTAGCAGTTCTACCTTCCGATCCTGCCTGCTTCTGAAAACCTGAAGTCTGACTCTCTACATTTGTGCTTTCTACCAAGTGATTCATGTAGAATTGCAATTATAGGGGTGGACTTGCTTTTTGTAAAACCCATCTGATCCTGGAACGTGGACTTAATGGGGAAATTCAAGTAGTTCACAAAGAGGCTGGGGGAAAGATGAGTGAAGCTATGTAGAGCCTGGTGGAAAATGGTGAGCCCAAAATGTTTTGTTGCTGTTGGTCATTTACTATGCAGTATTCAGATAATGGCGTCAAAATCTCAAGTTTTTTTGAAGACAACTTCCCCCACATATGTGCATTCATACATTTTAAGAAGCACCAAAACTTGCCAAAGAATTTTAAAGCCAAATACTGTATGGCAAATACCACAGTAGCCACCACACTCCCACTACAGTGTATCATTTGAGATGTGGAATGACGGAAACAAAACACAGGCTTTGATAACATTAATATATCTAAAGAGCAGATTCAAAACAAAATTCTATCCACAATTTCTGAATCCTAACTACTATAGCCTAACTAATCTATATGTCATTTGCTCCTATTGCAGTTCCACAATTTACGTGTTAACATCACGTATCACACTGATCACATTGTCGTTCCTCTGAAATCAGAGAGACCAGGCCCTGAAAGTGTGTCTTGTTATTTACTCTGTACAAATGTGAAATTAAACAATTTCCTTTCCTGATACATTCTTCAGCCAGCAAAGCATTCCTCTACTCAAGATTTTTTTTTAAAAAAATATCAGGTGGTTCAGTTGTTTAGAAAGGACAGGATATGGATAAACTGAAAATTCTAATATATTGCAAGAGAAATTAATAGGCTCATTCTAGAAGGCATGTTTGTGTGTGTTGTATTGTTACAGTTGTGATTGACTCTTCGTAACCCCATGTCCATGGAGTTTCCTTGGCAGGAATATTGAAGCAGTTTGCCAGTTCCTACTCCAGGCGCCTACAGTACCTGGTATTCCCTGGTGGTCTCCCATCCACGTATTAACCAGGGCTGACCCTGCTTAGCTTCCAAAATCAGACAAGATCGGATGTACTTAGGGCAGGCATGTCAAAACTTCGGCCCTCCAGATGTTTTGGACCACAACTCCCATAGTCCTTTGCCATTAGCAGTCTAAGCTTAGAATTCTGGGGGTTGTGGTCCAAAACATCAGGAGGGCCAAAGTTTGGACATGCCTGGCTTAGGGCATCATTCTAGAAGGCAATTACAAGTAAACATTGAAAGCCAACACTGCATTATTTATTTCCTCCATAGAATTATAAAAATCAGAGTAATTAGAGGACATTGTTGAGCATACCACCAGATGCAAATCAACATTCATCACACTTTTTCTTTCAAAGAAAAGTGTAGAAATACTAGGGAATAAGAGACTACAATGGTATGTCCTTCCATTTTATTTTTCAGTACAAAAGCAACAATGCTGGTCTATCTCACATCTTCCAGAGAAAGACAGAGGATCAGAGTCCAAGCTTAGCAGAACTTTGCAGTAGCCTTAGAACTTCCAGGAGAACTATGCTCAGCCTCCTAGGAATTCTACAGGAAATTCTGTTGAATGTATCTGTGCTACAGGCGGATTCAGTGTGCCAAGCCCATAACACCTTGTTGACACATACTCTGTCTTCTAAGCCAGTTTAGAACAGAGCACTGAAAAATTACCGACTCTGATAATTCAGTCCTTTAATCTTTTGGGATACTGGCATTTAGGAGTGGGGAGAATATCCGGGAAGGGGGGGATCATATTCTCATGTTCACAAAGCACCTTTCCATTGGATTCACAGTTCTGAAAAAAGTTTATTGAGATTTCAGTCTTCTGATTGCTTGTATGTTTATAAATATCTAGTAATATGGAGGAATAGCTTCCTGCTGATCTCTAAAAATAAATCCAGCCAGCTTGGTATGTATGGTTATGGCAAGCAGCACATTGTAGGGTGTTGGGAAACCACATATAATGACACAACTGCAAAGTCAGAGATCTGGAGAAGAAGGATATGAACAGTAGGATCCATTTTCCTGCAAAGAGAGAAAAATGCACTAAGCATCTGTATAAAATGCAACTACAGTACATTTTTAAAATATGTCACTTCTCTCCACACTTGCTTGAGTGTGTAATCCGGTGTTACAACTCTGGATTGAATGACAACCCAGTCTTGGCCATTGTTCAGCTTAAGAAACAGTGAGCACTGAAAAGCCATGTTGAAACCTAGTGGACCTGGGGCAGGAAGAAGCCAGTCCTTGGAGAAATGAGGCACTGAAGTTCTGTGGGACCATCTCCTTATGCTGGCTGGAATCTTACTGAAAATCACAGAATTTACACATGGCCAAAGTGTCAGCCCACTTCTCAGAAACACAGCTGGACGTGGGAGCAGGAAGAAATATAAAGTAGAGATAAAATAAACATGAGAATGAGATTTCCCTCTAGGGCTATCTTTTATGAAGTCTATTGTGTTTAACCAGATTCCTGGTATTTCAAAAAGATGTAAGTACTCTGTATGAATAGCTATCAAATTCTTTTCTCTCCCCAATACCCCTGGTACACTTAATCTTTGGCCACAAGCAGACTCATAATGACTGCCTGGAACACAATATCTTATAAGTGGTAACATTCTTATCCACAAGTATCTATCTGTGATGCAAATATTACACATTAGTTGTTGTCCATGGTTCTTTGGGACATTACCCCATATCAACACAGACAAATAGCCATGTTAGGGATGATGCTTCTTTTGGTAAGCAACAGCATTATTTATATCTAGTCCCCTTCACTGCCACAACAAAAGCAGCTTCAAAATGTTGGTAGGTGCTAGCCATGCCCTCTGACATCTTTTCAAACGGAAGGAAGGACAGGCATTCCTCAATCAGCTTCAGGAACCAACTTAGGTACAAATTTGAAAGAGGAACACACATTCAACGCTGGAAGCCACGTACCCGAGAATCATATTCAAGAACAAATGGTGGGAAGTCTATTTGTTCAGGAGGAATGGCTGTGAATAACTGCTGGAGGCTTTCTATATGGTGGACTTTGTCCTTCAGACCTGAGACAGTGAATGTTGTGAAAAACCACGTGGAAACCTAATGGGGCAAAAGAAGAAAATTACTGCTCCCATGTGACAGCACAACCACGTAGCCATTTTGTTTCAGCACCCATAAACATGCAAGTTGTTAATGTTAACAACAGCCCAAGGTAGTTTCACTCTGGAGTTTTATTTTAAGAACCGTGCAATATTCTCAACAGGGGGTAATGTAGAATGAAATCACACAGAAACACATCTGCACACTTTTACATTTCCCGTTCTGTATACTGCTCCCCCCACCCCCACCCCCCAAAAAATCTGAGAAGTTAGATATTTCTAGAGTCAACACTGATGGCCATGTCATTCCAGCCTAGGTTAGCTTAGGTATGATTCAGCCAGGAAACATTATACAGTATTGTACAACTGGTATAAGGTATTTGTTATGTGCCACCAATTCCGAACTAGCTTACAGAGACCCTATTTGGGCATTAATGGTAAATGATATATTTTAAGGAATGGTTTTAACAGTTCCACTTCAGTGAGTTTCCATGGCAGAGCAAGGATGCCAATTCAATCCTCCTGAATCCTAGTCTGTCATTCTAGCCACTAGGCCAACCTGGATATCATGAGCAATATGCATCTATTACTGGGAAACCAGATGATGTCAGCATCCAGGCTAGTAGAATTGAATTTAAATTAGTTGAAAGCTTCCTATCCCCCTTTAAGATGCCGAGGCTCCCTGGGGAAGCCTTTGGAAGCTCTGGGACTGGAGGAGGCTTTAAGAGATGAAAATCAGCTCTGGGTCATGACGGGTGGTTCCAAACCCCATCCAAATAATAAATATTTTTCTATGGTTCTAGTTCTATGGCACTGGCTGAATGTTGCTCAAGAAACATGCAGCAGGAGTTGTACAAGACCGTAGCTTAAGTAGTTCCACTACTGCTTCCCAAATTTTATATTCCACACCCTGAAGATGGCACAGTTTACCTTTGAGCGAAATGTCGGATGGACAAAGTACAAAGCCTTAAGATTTCTTTTGTACCTAGTTGATAGTAAGAGAAGCAAAACATTTAAAGTTTTAAACAATAATTGAATCACACAAAATCTCAGCAGTCTACAGAGAATTATACTTTAGGCCAGAAAGAACCCTTGTCCCAAGACATTCTGTCCCAAGACATAACCATTTATCTGTGTTTAAACATCTGAAAATAGATGTTCAGTACAGGGAACAAATTTATACTGTTGTTATGTTGAATCCCACCATCATTCTGGATTCATAATGTCCCTCATACAAACCTTGTTTTTTCTCCCCAGAGGGAGAAAGCTTCAAGACATATGGAACAATACTTACTTGACATCAACAATATCGTAGAGTTTCTTCAGAAAATCTGATTCTAAATGATTGTAGACATTAGTGAGTGTATGGAAATACACAATGACATATTCTTTCACTACAATGTGATCCATCACATGGATAAAATACAAGAGAGCCTGCGACAGAAGATATATGAAAAATGTTTCAGCAGAGGGTTTTTTTTATCTATTTGTTTTATTCCAGAAGCTAGCAGCAGGGGTATTAATTTTCGTAAAATGGAAAGTGACTGCTTGAAAAAGGCATTTTCATCTGTCACATGTAACTAAATACAATGGTACCTCTACTTACGAGTGGCTCGACTTAAGAGCAATTCGACTTAAGAGCAAAAAACCATTGGCATTTTAACTGCTGCCTTGCAAATTTTAGATGCGGTCTGCTCTACTTACATTTTTTCAATTTTATTTATTTATTTATTTTCATTTTTTAGATAGGCTGCTCTACTTAAGAGTTGTTTGACTTAAGAGCATGCATTTGGTACCGATTAAACTTGTAAGTAGAGGTACCACTGTAGTTTTTTTCTCTGGCAGTCAAACCAGCAGCAGTGAAGTTTAAAAAATTGTGAAATGAAATCCAGACTCACTGAAATATTCCTGATACAATGCTGATAAAGAATAACTACTAGTACTCTGCATTGCTTAGCAGGATCTCACCTTCTCCATGTCTATAAGAGTAACAGGAATATTTCTTCCAACCACAGCCATCACTGTACGGCCACAGTTATCAACACCTACAAACAGAATGAGGAAAAGCAACTGTTGTTGGTTCATGATTATTAGGCACAGCCAGCAAATTCATCCTTAAAGCTGTAGTTTGTAAAGATGTGGCAAGGGAGCAGTGCTCTGAGCATTCCATCACACTCGACTTTCTATTCACTATAAATTGTCTTAGATTCTACAGGAGTCAAAAAGACTTTTTTCAAGGACATTTGGAATGTTCTCCCTTTTCAAGGGATAGTTACTCCAGACTAATTATCTTAGAACTGTTGCTCCACCCATATTCCCTACCTGCGATGTTCAACTGCGTGCTTTCCACATCATTTTACTCACCCACAAAGAAGTTAAGGCACTGAACCTACCTGTTTGGTACAAAGCTTTAAGGGAAGCAATATCTGACAGGTCTTCAGCTCTTGCCCGACAAAGCCAGCGGTTGTAACTAGAAAGAAACCACATGTTCTGAAGTTTCTAAGTGCTGCGATGCCATGATTAGCAAACACAGCCACTGTAGTATTAGAGAAACAAACATGAACAACCTGCTGCATTTTTACATGACCTCATTTCCTATCACTTGCACAAACCAAAAAGGACAATGCTACATCATTTTGGGAGTGGTTATACTGGAAATGATTAAATAAAAACCGCACCAAGTTGCCCCTTCCTGATTTGCCGCGTAAGATCACCCCCATGTACCACCAAATAAGCAAGGGCTCATTTTACAGTTGCCTCACTTTCTTTGATGTTGTTTCTGTAGCGCTGCCTCCGAAAGCTGCCCCTGAAGGACAAGACGTCTCTGTTTATCCACATCTCCCTCCATTCGAGCAAAAGCATGCGAGCCAATAAAGGACAAGTCTGCTTCTAGTCCTTCCTCATCGGAATTATCTGGCCAAAAAAAAAAAAAAAAAGGTGTAAGAATGACGAGAAAGCTGCTCTGGATAGAGGCATAAGTCCAACACAGCAAAACTATTTAGCAGTATCTCTCTTTCTGTGCCTAGACTGAATGTGTAAACAATTTTATTGTTGGTATCAGTAGTTCATAACAATGCAAGCTTCAGGGATGTCAAAGGGGAGCAGTCATTTGGAGCCAAAACAGACATATGCAAGTGTTCCATTCTTTTGAGGATCTGAGGACATCCAGTAAAGGGCAGTTCCCCCCAACAGGAACCATCAGATAGGATTCTCATTCTGACAGATGGGTAGGTGGAGCAGTTGCCTGCAGTGTGCAGCAGTGAATACATAACATTTAAAAATAGTAACACAGTGCCTGACAAGGACACAGCTTTCATTACTAGCTCTCTTCATACATCAATAGCCTGAAACCCTGGAGGGATTCAAGCATAGTGGGATGCGAGTGTGCATGGCCCTTCCTTCCTTAGAAGTCACTCAAACCTTTGTGTGTGGAGATCTGAAGAGATTCTTGCAAATGCAGACACCTGGATGCATTAATACTGCTTGTATAATTGGGCCCTACATTATCAGGGTTGCTGATTGTGCAGGTATGTATGGTGGCTCAGTGGGCTAGAGTGCTGAAACTGTTGGCTGCAAAGTTGGTAGCTCGGCGGTTTGAACCCCGGGTGCCATGCAGCAGAGTGAGCTCCAGTTGTTAACTCCAGCTCCTGCCAACCTAGCAGTTCGAAAGCATCTAAATGCAAGTAGATAAGTAGGTACCGCTGTAAAAAGTGGGAAGGTAAAACACTGTTCCATGTGCAGAAAATGTTCGGTCATGCCGGCCACACGGCCACAGCCTTGTATAACACGAGCACTTGGGCTTAGAAATGGAGATGAGCGCCATCCCTAGAGTCGGACACGACTAGCACCCATGTGCAGGGGGAACCTTTCCTTAATTTGCCATACTAGCCCCTCATCAGACTTTTTCACTGAATATGCAAAAGTCCAAGCAACCTCTCAGCAAAAAGGACACTGGGGATGGACTTAAAACATTCCTATGTCCTGCTGCTTACAACCCTACAGTTTCAAGTGATAATGCCTGAATAGAAGTATTGTAGCACATGGAAGAGAAACAAGTGCTTAAATTCTTAAATTTCCTATATATGGAAACACCAAAAAAAAAAACCCCACTGTGCCAGGCATTCCACAAGTGCAACTAGAGAAGGGTATCTGAAAAAGATATTTGGATTGAGGTAGATTTACATTGAAGACAGTTCTCCAGATAGAGCTTGGTCCCAAGAATGCCTATGTTGTACCTAAGCACCCGTTCTTCTCTCTCTCTCCCTCTCAGTCTCCACTGGCTGGAAGCAATGGGGATCTTGGCTTTCCTTTTTGACCTAGAGAAGGGGCAGATGTCTTGAGAACGGCACTGTGCCTTGGGACTCAGCACGGCAACTGGAAGAAACCCAGACCCTGCACAGAGGAAGGGTCAAAGGTGTCACTTGGATCATGGTGACTGAGACACTTTTGTTGCTTCTGTTGCCCAGGGTCACAGCTATCCCCATATCTGGACAGAGAACTAGAGAGGAAGATTCCAGCTGTGAAGGTGCTGGAAGCAGTCTCATCAGCCAAGACCAAAGGGATGATGAGAGCGCCCACCAGAGCTCTGTGATGATCAGTTCGGGGCTAGCCAGCTTGAAAGGCACCAAAATGACCTAAGCCTTTTCTTTCAAACCTGGAAGTAAACACTGTAGATGGCAACATTGTCAGTGGATATGCAAAGAACATCATGGTCTCAATGAACTTCAGCTTCTCCCTCTGACTTTAGGAGGAGAAGCTTATTTTTATTTTATTTTATTTTATTTTTGCTTTGGCGAGCAAATAAGTATCTTGGCAACATTTTAAATTTTTTAATCCGTCTTATGCCTTAAGAATAAATCCTTTTGCTCTGCTAATGGTGCCTACCCTAATTTTTCAAGAGACACAAACAGAAGACTCACCCTCTGAGACACCTGGCTTTTCACTAATCCTGATCTGACGTTCTGGCACCACTGGCTCCCCTTGTGCATTGCCAATATCGGCAGGAAGGAAAGGCAAGGACCTTTTCTCTTCTTCCAGTGACCTTGGGAAATACAGAGGCAGCATCTTCTGATAAGTAGGCTGCAAAAGGAAGAGAGTTGGAGAATGTATGGTCTTATAGCTCCATTTTTCAGAGCAAATTAGAAACAAACTGGCCATCAGCGATCTGTTATGTATTAGGTGTTATGTGTCATCAAGTTGCTTCTTACTTATGGTAAACCTAATAGGATTTTCAAGGTTTGAGACATGTTCAAGGACTGGTTTACAGTCACCCCTGCCAGTGTGTTTCTGCGCACAGCTGGGGTGATTTTGAATCCAGGTACCTGAATCCTGATCCAACACTCCATCCTATATATCAGTGCTCCCCAAACTTCTTATCCCCACGGACCAGTAAATTTTTGATAATTTTTCTGTGGCCCGAAGCTGGGGGTGGGGGTGGGGAAGGGGGGAGATAAAGGAATGTGAAAGGGGGGTCCGGTGGGGAGGCAAAAGGGGTGTGTGAAAGCAAAGGATGGGAGGGAAGGAGGAGGGGGAGGCACGAGAGCGGCGGCAGCGGCGGCACTCACCGGCTGGGGGCGTCGGGCGTGCCACTCCCCCCACACACACGGGCGGGGTGGGGGTGGGGAACCCGGGGCTCCTGGGCAGGCGGGCCCCCGCCTCCTCCTCATAAACACCATCTCAAATGAATTGTGTTTGCTAGACAGCTTCTTCTGTACCATATGCTGGCTGGCTAGGACAATCCCTCACTGGTCCTCTGTCTGAAAAGTTAAATTGCTATTTCTGTGAAAGACCTATTTTTCAACTTTTCACTTTTGAAAATATTAAAGAGGCGGCGGGAGGAGGAGGAGGAACTGGAGCAAGAGCAGGAGGAGGAGGTGGCGGCTCTTCATGGACGTCGGTGCCGCGAGGGCGCTTCCCGGCGCGGCCAGGCGGGTGCTGCGCGCGGGGCGCCGGGGCCGGGAGCCGTGCGCGGGTCTAGCTGCTGGCGCCCCGCTTGCTCCTGCTCCTGCTGCCGCCGCCGCCGTGGGCCTCCTCCTCCGCCAGGGAAAGCGAGCGGGGTGCCAGCAGCGAGACCCGCACACGGCTCCCGGCCCCGGCGCCCCGCGCGCAGCACCCGCCTGGCCGCGCCGGGAAGCGCCCTCGCGGCACCGACGTCCATGAAGAGCCGCCACCTCCTCCTCCTGCTCTTGCTCCAGTTCCTCCTCCTCCTCCCGCCGCCGGAGGAGGAGGAGCAGCAGCAGCGGGGGCAATTGCGGAGGGGTCGCGGCAGCGGCGGCGATGGCGATTGCGATGGGTTATGCTGTTGCTCCCGGGGGCCGTAGGTTGAGGACCCCTGGCGTAGCGCAGAAGTTCCCTTTCCGGCTTTGGAAGCCCCGCCCCCTCCTTCCCTCCCTCCCTCGGCAGAGGCGGGCTCACTTTCCCTGCGGTGGCGAGGCTTCCCCTGGTTTCCTCAGGCGGCCCGGTGCCGAATGACCCACGGACCGGCACCGGTCCGCGGCCCGGGGGTTGGGGAACACTGCTATATATCACAGTGCCTTCCATTAGCACAACTCAGTCAGTGAAATCTTCAGTGGAAAACAAGTCTAGAAGTCAGTGTTGGCATTTGCTGTTGCACTCTGAGTTAAACAACTTCATACATACAATCAAATGCCTATGCTGTCTTTTTTAAAAAGCAGCCATTTATTGCTAATTAAATTAGGCTGGCAAAGAGAATTCCCATCAATAGAATGCATACAAAAGAAGTCGTTATCTTCAGAAGATTGTGTGATGCACTGCATTGCAGTGGCTCCTCCCACCCCCATTTTATTTTAAATTATCTGCCTAAATATATGGCAACTCATAAACACCATCTCAAATGAATTGTGTTTGCTAGACAGCTTCTTCTGTACCATATGCTGGCTGGCTAGGACAATCCCTCACTGGTCCTCTGTCTGAAAAGTTAAATTGCTATTTCTGTGAAAGACCTATTTTTCAACTTTTCACTTTTGAAAATATTAAAGAGCAGGCCTTAAAACAAGTTGTATGCAGTAAGCACCATAGCATGCTTCTAACTTAAGCATTAATAAGTTGCACAGGGCAGATAGAATTCTGCCTATCATAGTAACCCTCTGGTACAATTTTGAAAACAAAAAAGCTCTAGTCTTCTGGCCTTGAGTAGGGTTCTACTGTGTTTTGGAGATAGCAAAAGGTGAATCCCCCAGAAGGATAGAGTCTGGTCTGGGCCTGTGCTGATAAACTCCAACTTCCCTCTTTATCTCTCTATGACAGGGGTGGGGAACCGTCAGCCTTCCAGATGTTTTGGACTGAAACTCCCAGAATTCCGAGACTATGTTGCCAATGATCAAGGAATGTGGGAGTTGTGGTCTAAAAACATCTGGATGGCTGTAAGGTCCCCGTCCCTGCTCTATAAGCAAGACAGCAGAATGCAAATTGCTCCTTGGACAAGGCATTCTGGGATGGCTGAGAAAGAGGCCTCTAAGCTGGAAAAGGATGTGGAAGTCTGTTAACCGGGCTCTGCCCTTTTGATTTACTCCCAATGCCTCGGGATGTGAAAGACAAAAGCAAATCACCGGTCCCATCCCCATCCCTGCAACTTCAGCCTTGGAACTGCAGTGGGAGAAGAATGGGAATCGCTGCCAAGTGGGAGGTTAGGGACAAACCCTGCCTCCCCGAGAAAGGTCATAGTCCTGGAAACCGGAGGTGAGGAGTGCCACAAGGACAAGGGAGATTTATAGCCCTCTGGCACAGGCAGTTATTTGACACACCTCATTTTCTTGCCTTTCAGCACTCCCAAATCTCTTTGTGTGTGTATGTGTGTGTGTGAAACAAATAATCACGGGGTAAATAAAGTGTTTGCTAGACCAAAGGCTACAGGTAAGGTTTGTGTGATGCACTGCATTGCAGTGGCTCCTCCCAGCCCCACTTTATTTTAAATTATGCACATACAAATAGTTCCACTGAAAGTGCACCCCCCCCACACACATTTGGAAATTCCACCACCCGCCTCACCCTTGGGGAAGTGGTCACAACCCTCTCCCCCCATTTCCAAATGGTACAGCCCAGGAAGAGGTCTGCCACAAGTTTGTTTTTTGTCTAGGGCCCAGCTCACTTAAAAGAAGGATGACCTGCACTTAGCAAATGAGCCTCACACAGAACTTGAGGAAACCAGGAACAGTGGTGCATTTCTCCTTATCACATCTCCCCCGCCCCCGTCTTAGAGTGTGACAACATGTCAAAGACCACAGGATCTGCTTCACTTATAAAACAAGTAAATTTGAAGTCAGGTATTTGCCAGCCACATGGCCATGAAGCCATGGAAAACAAACCTGTTCCCTCTTCAATATGACATCCTTTCAAATATTTAAACATAGCTATCATATCCCCTCTCAGTCTTCTTTTAGAGAGGCTAAACATTCCCAGTTCCCTAAGCCGTTCCTCATAAGACATTTCCTCCAGACCCTCAACCATCCTGGTAGCTCTCCTCTGCACCCGCTCGAGGTTGTCAACATCCTTTTTAAATTGAGGCGCACAGAACTAGACACAGTACTCCAGATGGGGTCTGACAAGAGCGTGGTACTATCACTTCCCTTGATCTAGACACTATGGTTCTGTTGATACAACTAAGAATCGAATTGGCTTTCCTGGCCACCACATCACACTGCTGACTCATGTTCAATTTGTGGTCCACCAAGACTCCCAGATCCCTTTCACAGGTACTATCCTCCAGCCAAGTATCCCCCATCTTATATTTGTGCAATTCATTTTTTTTACCTAAATGTAGTACCCTACACTTCCCTCTGTTGAAATCCAATTCGTTAGCTTTGGCCCAGCACTCTAGTCTGTCAAGGTCTTTTTGGATTTTCATCCTATCCTCTAGGGAATTTGCAGCCCCTCCCAATTTGGTATCATCTGCAAATTTAATTAGCATACTCTCTATTCCTTCCTCCAAGTCATTAATAAAGATATTGAACAGCACTGGACCCAGAACAGAACCCTGGGGCACCCCACTGGTCACGTCTCTCCAAGCTGAAGAGAGGCCATTTATGGTCACCCTTTGGGTGCGATTAGTTAACCAATTACAAATCCACCTAACAGTAGCACTATCTATCCCACTTTCTACTAACTTCTTAGCAAGAATACCATGGGGAACCTTATCAAAGGCCTTACTAAAGTCCAGATAAACAATATCCACAGCATTCCCCTTGTCCACCAGGCCTGTAATTCTATCAAAGAAAGAGATCAAATTAGTCTGGCATGACTTGTTTTTAAGAAACCCATGTTGACTTCTTGTAATGAAAGCATTGTTTGTTAAATAATTGCAGACTGCCTGTTTAATAATCTTCTCTAGGATCTTTCCAGGAATTGAAGTCAAGCTGACTGGGCAGTAATTATTTGGGTCCTCTTTCCCCCCCTTTTTGAAGATGGGGACAACATTAGCCCTCCTCCAGTCGATGGGGACTTCCCCTGTTCTCCAGGACTTCTCAAATATTATTGCCAATGGTTCTGAAATTACTTCCGCCAGTTCTTTTAATATCCTTGGGTGTAATTCATCTGGCCCCGGAGACTTAAATTCATTTAATGTTTCCAGGTGTTCCTGTACCAGCTCTCTACCTATTCTATGTTGTAATTCCCATCCTACCTCATCTAGTCTTTGTCCCAGTGGATCTCTTTCTTCCTTTTTGGAGAAAAACAGAGGCAAAGAAGGTGTTGAATAGTTCTGCCTTTTCCTTATCTCCTGTTAGTAACTGGTTATTATCGCCACACAGAGAGCCTATCATTTCCTTATTTTTCCCTTTGCTGCGGACATAACTAAACCCTTTTTACTATTTTTAATGTCTCTGGCAAGTCTAAGTTCATTTTGCGCCTTAGCTTTTTTTTTTTACCATCCCCCTGCATATATTAGCTGTTTGCTTATATTCCTCTTTGGTGCATTTTCCATTTTTCCATTCCTTGTACTTGTTTTTCTTTATAGTTAGCTGAGTTGAAAGTTCTTTAGTAAACCATTGCGGTTTCTTTAGACCTCTCCTATATTTTCTTCTTGTAGGAACAGTTTTAAATTGTGCCTTTAATATCTCGCTTTTAAGGAACTCCCATCCATCTTGGACTCCCTTCTCTTTCAGTGTGTCGGTCCATGGAATCACAGCCAATAATTCCCTAAGTTTACAAAAATGGGCTTTCTTAAAGTCCAGGATTCTTGTCTGACTATGCTTAACTTCACCTTCCAACTATATAACAAATTCCAAGAGGGCATGGTCACTTCGACCCCATTTATGAGGTCCTCCTTATTGGTTATGACCAGATCTAAAATGGTTTTGCCTCTTGTTGCCTCCTCTACCTTCTGGACCACGGAATTGTCTGCAAGGGCAGTAAGGAATTTGTTAGACCTTGCATTCTTAGCTGAGTTGGATTGCCAGCATATATCAGGATAATTAAAATCTCCCATTAGTACTACATCTCTCCCTTTTGACTGTGTGGCCATCTGCTCAAAGAAGGCATCATCCCACTCCTCCGATTGGCTTGGGGGTCTATAATATACCCCCACAGTGACATCCCTCCTGGTTTTTTCACCCCTGATTTTCACCCAAATACTCTCAATTAGACATGGGCACGACTTAGCGGAATTCCCGTTTCCGTTCCTCATTTCCGTTACGTAACGGAAAAGGAAACGACAATTACTCCGCCAGAACTCGAACTCGAACCGACAAACGAATAATTGGGTCTGATTTGTCGTTGTCGTTGCTGGCATCACGGCGATCACGCGATGCCAATCGGCACAGAAAAAAAGTTTTTAAAAGTTAAAAAATACCCCGATTCCCGGCCAAAAAAGCAGGCGAAAATATGCCTGCCTCTGAGAGTGCACCTACCAGAGGGGTGGTTTCTGGGGGGGGGTCCCCGGCCTCCCCCCTCTCCTCCTGTCCTTCCTGGGCTGCTCTGGTGGCGGGCAATGGCATCCTCGCCGTCCCGCCAAAGTCGCCGCCTCGCCGCCATTCAAGAGGCACAGGAAAAAAGTTTTTAAAAGTAAAAAAAAAAACCCGATTCCCGGCCAAAAAAGCAGGTGAAAATATGCCTGCCTCTGAGAGTGCACCTAGAGGGGTGGTTTCTGGGGGGGGGGTGTCCCCGGCCTCCCCACCTCTCCTGTCCTGGGCTGCTCTGGTGGGGGGCATCCTCGTAGTCTCGCCAACTCGCCATGCCATGCGGAATCCAAAATGGGGCGACTGCAATTTATTTTGAAATCGTGGTCCAAAAACACACCAAAGCACCCAGAAACATGCGAAAATTGCTGCTGCCTGCTACTATTTTAAAACTGCCAGAATTTTTACAGTAGCAGCAGTGGGTTTTTCTTGCAACAAAATGTCCTCCTCTCCATTGATTTTATTTTATTTTATTTATATTTTTTTACACCTGCGCAATGATGGGCTGGCCATGGGAGTGGACCATGCAAATTTTTGGAGCCATTCCACCAATCGCATGGCCACTTGGCCACTGAGACTTCTGGGATGTGCCAAAAAGCCCACTAACCCTGCCCTAGCCCTAACCCTAACTCTAACCCTTACCCATACGCCACAGTACACTGTCCTTCTTAGTGGGTCAGAGAGGCACCCAGAGGTGCACCCCACGACTCACCCTAACCTCACCCGTAACTAGCCTAACCCTAGCCCTTGCACTAACCCTAACCCTAAGCCAGATCTGTGAGTGTGTACTTGCATTGCACTACATGCAAGTATGCTTCCCTTCTTAGTGAGACACAGTGAGAGCCCGCATTCTCTGACTGACTGCTGCAGTGGAGGCACCCCAAAGAGGGGTGCCTCTGCCAGTCTACTAAGCAAGTCTGCAACTTGATATGCATATCCATATGGCTATGCATGCCCTTTTGTAGCGGGCGAGGAGAGGAGGCACCCACGAGGTGCCTCCAGGAGCCTGCTTTCCCTTCCTTCCTAGCGGGTGAGGAGAGGAGGCACCCACCCACCCCAGAGGTGCCTCCAGGAGCCCGCTTTCCCTTCATAGCGGGCCAGAGGAGGCACCCACTCCACAGAGGTGCCTCCAGGAGCCCGCTACCCCCCCTAAACCAGTACTAACGACAGACAAAAAACGAAAAAAAACAAATTTATGAAAAATTTCACGAAAAACGGAAACGAGCCGAAACAGACCCGTCCCGAAAAACGACAACTCAAAAAAAAATTTTCCTGGTCGTGCCCATCTCTACTTTCAACCTGGTTCCTCTGCTGTTTATCTTGTATTTCTTCAGCAGTATAAATGTCCTTAATATATAAAGCTACACCTCCTCCTTTCTTACTTGTCCTGTTCCTTTGAAACAGGTTATACCCTCCAATGACTACATTCCAATCATACGTCTCATCCCACCATGTTTCAGTGATGCCAATTATGTCATATTTATTTTGCTGTATTAGGAGTTCCAGCTCCTCTTGTTTGTTCCCCATGCTCTGTGCATTGGTGTAGAGACATTTGAGGCTCCGTGTGCTTCTTACCTGCCCTTTGCTTAACCTGTTTTTCCTCGCACTGATGGTCTGCACTACTTCTTGTCCTGCTCCTATTGCAACATTTGGGCTAGTCTCCACAACCCCTTCTGGATCTCTGCCGTTAAGAGAATTTTCTCCCTCCCCCTGCAAACTCAGTTTAAAGCTCTCCTTATTAAATCTGCAATCCTCTTGGCAAAGAGATTCCTACCAGCATTGGTGAGGTGCACCCCATCCTGGCCCAATATCCCATCTGAATGAAAAAGCAAACCATGGTCCAAGAATCCAAATCGTTCCTGCCGGCACCATCTCCGAAGCCAATTGTTAACTTCCACTATTGTTCTTTGCCCTCGTGGGCCACGTCCTTCTACAGGGAGGAGAGATGAGATTACCACCTGCCCACCCAGGTCCTTCAGCTTCCTACCCATGTCTTTGTACGCTTCTGCAATATCCTGAAAGCTGCGTTTGGAAGTATCATTAGTTCCTACATGGACCAAGAGAAAGGGGTTAGAATTAGAGGGCTTGATGAGTCTCGTCAGTCTCTCAGTTAAATCCTGAATCTTGGCTCCAGGGAGACAGCAGACCTCCATTTTGTCTGGCCTGCAGATGACCGCTTCTGTTCCTCTAAGCAAGGAATCCCCAACCACCACCACCCGCCTCCTCACAGTCAGGAAGGGAAGAACTAAGAAACAGAAAGGAAGTTTGCCGTTGCAAAATAGATTCCAACCTCTCTCTCTTATCTACCAGAAGGAACTGCACCAAGAGCAGCCTCAAGACCTTACACAAAGGAATCCAAATCCTACAGCGCACCAGGGGGCACCTACCAAGCCTCGGAGGAGGCGAGTGGTGGTGGTTGGGGATTCCTTGCTTAGAGGAACAGAAGCGGTCATCTGCAGGCCTGACAAAATAAACAGGGAGGTCTGCTGTCTCCCTGGATCCAAGATTCAGGATGTAACAGAGAGAGTGACGAGACTCATCAAGCCCACTGGTTCTAACCCCTTTCTCTTGGTTCATGTAGGAATTAATGATACTTCCAAACGCAGCTTTCAGGATATTACTAAAGTGTATGAAGAGATGGGTAGGAAGCTGAAGGACCTGGGTGGACAGGTGGTAATCTCATCTCTCCTCCCTGTAGAAGGATGTGGCCCATGAAGGGAAAATAAAATAGTGGAGGTGAACAATTGGCTTTGGAGATGGTGCAGACAGGAACGATTTGGATTCTTGGACCATGGTTTGCTTTTTGATTCAGATGGGATACTGGGCCAGGATGGGGTGCATCTCACCACTGCTGGTAGGAATCTTTTTGCCAAGAGGATTGCAGATTTAATAAGGAGAGCTTTAAACTGAGTTTGCAGGGGGAGGGAGAAAATTCTCTTAATGGTAGAGATCCAGAAGGGGGTGTGGAGATTAGCCCAAATGTTGCAAAAGGAGCAGGACAAGAAGTAGTGCAGACCATGAGTGCAAGGAAAAACAGGTTAAGCAAAGTACATGTAAAAAGCACACACAGCCTCAAATGTCTCTACACCAATGCACAGAGCATGGGGAACAAACAAGAGGAGCTGGAACTCCTAATACAGCAAAATAGATATGACATAATTGGCAGCACTGAAACATGGTGGGATGAGACGTATGATTGGAATGTAGTCATTGGAGGGTATAACCTGTTTCAAAGGAACAGGCTGAGTAAGAAAGGAGGAGGTGTAGCTTTATATATTAAGGACATTTATACTGCTGAGGAAATACAAGATAAACAGCAGAGGAACCATGTTGAGAGTATTTGGGTGAAAAAACTAGGAGAGACGTCACTGTGGGGGTATATTATAGACCCCCAAGTCAGCCGGAAGAGTGGGATGATGCCTTCTGTGAGCAGATGACCACACAGTCAAAAGGGAGAGATGTAGTACTAATGGGAGATTTTAATTATCCTGATATATGCTGGCAATCCAACTCAGCTAAGAATGCAAGGTCTAACAAATTCCTTACTGCCCTTGCAGACAATTTCATGGTAGGTAGAGGAGGTAGAGGAGGCAACAAGAGGCAAAACCAATTTAGATCTGGTCTTAACCAATAAGGAGGACCTTATAAATGGGGTCGAAGTGGAGGGATCATTAGGTAAAAGTGACCATGCCCTCTTGGAATTTGTTATACAGTTGGAAGGTGAAGTTAAGCATAGTCAGACAAGAATCCTGGACTTTAAGATGGTTGAGGGTCTGGATGAAATGTTTATCAGGAACGGCTTAGGGAACTGGGAATGTTTAGGCTTTCAAAAAGAAGGCTGAGGGGGGATATGATAGCTATGTTTAAATATTTGAAAGGATGTCATATTGAAGAGGGGGCATTTTGAGATATGCAAATTTTGAGTTAAGAAAATCCCACTGGAACGGATTCATTTCGTAATCCAAGGTACCACTGTATAGGTACAGTAATACCTGGGTCTAAGAGTACCCTAGTTTCAGAGTGTTCTGCAAGACAAGGAAACATTTCTTCTAATTTTTTCCTTGGTAAACAACCAGTGTTCTGCATGCAAGCACTGCAGCAGGTCACATTATCACAAGTGAGCCAATAGCTCTCTCTCACCCCCCCCCCTCCCGCTGGACTGTGGATGATTGTCTGGAACTTTGTGTCTCAGGCAAGCCTCAAAAACAGAGCGAGGAGAGAGGAATGAAGGTCTCCCTTGCACCAGTCAGGAAGATTTTCAAAGGTGAAAGCAGGTTAAGGTTTTATTTTATATTTATATTTAACTTAATTTGTTTTCAACATCCTTTCTTATTTTGCAGACCATTTCTAGTCTTGGAGCATCTAGTCACGTATGCATATGACTACAAATTGCACTTTATTATTGTCACATTAAAAACAGCAAAAAACAGAGCAGATTCTGCAGCCAGGTACCTAAACTATGGTATGAACATAGACTTTTAGCAAACTTCTTTTGAGTTTTGGCATTTTATTTGTACAGTATGCGGTCTATGGGGTCCCAGACTGAATAATCTGAGTTTCCATTATTTCTTATGGGCAAATCTGCGTTGATATGAGCGTTTTTGTTTACAAGCATGTTTCTGCCATGGATTATGTGTATAAACCAAGGCATTACTGTATTTTATTTTTACGGTTGTATTTTTAATTTGAAGTTGATTAATTTGCACTATATTCATTATTGCTTTTGGTTATAATTTGAATTTTGTTATATTTTAAACTTCCCAGAGAAGCCTTTTGGCTAGATGGGTAGCATAAAAATCTAATGGAAGAATGAATTTATGCTTTATTTCACATAATCCTAGCCACTTTAATGGTAGAATATGTCTTTATGTTTTCCTAAGTGATGGTTGCCATGTTCTCAGCCTCATTTGGGGGGGGGGGTAATCCTAGAGATATATTGCTTTCCTTTATAACAAATGAAGCATGTTCCTACTGTCTTAAAGCTCTTATAGCCTTGCAGACTATCATACAGCATAAGGCAATCTACAGTGTAGTGGCATAACCACTTACTGATTTCACAGCAGCAAGTCTATGAATGAGTGGCTTGGGAGTGTCATTTGGCTTAAGAAACAAGATGGAAAGGGCTTTTTGCCAGTTCAGGAGAAGCTAGCAAGAGCAACAAAGGAGCTCACAATGGCAGAAGAAATGTCTATAGACGGGAGCAAGAATACATACCTCTTCCACCTCAGACACGGCAAACACCACTTTTTCAAGTGTATTCCCATGAATCTCCAAAAATCGCCTGACTGTTCCTGGATGAAGAATAAAGACGAGGTTCAGCAGAACTAGAATAAAATATTTGACCATTCCAGTTATAAATTTTAGTATTTATTTATTTATTTATTTATTTATCTATCTTGTATGCCGCCCACTACCCAAAGGTCTCTGGGCGGCTCACAATCAGAATGAACAGTTAAAACATCAAAATACAACAAAATTAGAACAATAAAACATGTAAATGCAATAAATACAATACATTAAAAACATTTAGTAATTTAGTATTTTCCCCATCTGGTAGGAAGGAAGGGATAGTTACTATTTTCACTTGCATACATATATGTATATTGTATATGACAGAAAATGAGTAAGAGGGTGTGAAAGATAATGTGTATAAGCTTTTGTAAGGATGTTGTGTGTAAAAGGGTAGCCGGGACACAAATGCTTGTGCTTGGGAGATAATAGTGTGTGTTTGTGAGAAAGGAAGGGGGTTGCCTGAGAGAGTAAATGCCAGGAAAAGAGAGAGAGGCAAAAGCCTACTTATCTACTGATGAATTGCCCTTGCTTTCTAATTTTGTTTTTATCAATCAAAATGTAAATACTTGAACATTCAGTGTCATTTGGCTCAACAGTGCCTCTTCTAGAGGCTGGATTTCTAAGACAGAACTGGAAAACAGCTAAACAACACTGAACTGTGTGATTTGTCTCCAGGTCTGGAAGCTCAAATGATGTCAGTCTAAGCTGACATGTATGTGTCTAAATATACCCTTTAAAATAGTACGCATAACAGAAATTATACCCATTGTGGTGTAGTGGATAGAGTGATGGACTCAGAGGAGGTCTGGGTTCAAATCCCTCCTCAGCCACAAAAATGCACTAGGGGTATAGTACTCATAAAGTCACTCCTTAAATATGTCACCTATAGAGATTAGATTAGAATTAGATTCAAGGTCCTGGTTTTGGTTTACAAAACCGTCCATGGTCTAGGACCTGGCTACCTGACAGAGCGGATCGACCAGCGGTCAACTTCGGCCCGTCCGACTAGGTTGTCGCGGGCACACATGCTGCGTGTGGCCACGCCAGGGAGGCTCGGAGAACATCCACCCGTACCTGAGCCTTCTCTGTGGCTGGCCCAACCTTGTGGAACCATCTCCCAGCAGAAGTGCGCCTAGCAGAGTCCCTGCCTGCCTTCCGGAAGGCACTGAATACCCTTCTCTTCTGGGAGGCATTTGGGTGACCTGAACAATTTTTTTTTATTCCCGCCATCTGCATCTCTGGTATTACTGTCCTGTTTGCTTATTCTATTAGTTTAATTTATTTTGCTGTTATTGTAATTTGCTGTCCTGTTAATTTGTTGTAAATCGCCCGGAGTTCCCCTCTAGGAAGACGGGCGGTATATAAGCTCCATAATAAATAAATAAATAATAAATAGAGATGGGTGTTTCGTTTAGGAAGGGGACTGGTTCTGAAACAAAACATGCCAGCACAACTGGTGTTCGGAATCCAGTCCCACCCTCCGGAACAAAAATCAACAACTGTCTTATGTTGCTCTAGTTTGCACTGGGTGAAAATCCAACCAGGAAGCAGCCTCCAATGTGTCTTTCCCTCTTTCTGGAGCTGGCCAATCAGGAGCTGTGGAATGGCATGCATCATCCTGCCTCCCGGTCTGATTGGCTAGCATCAGGGAGAGGGAAAGATGACGTATCAGAGGCTGCTTCCTGGTTGGATTTTAGCATAGCACAAACTAGAGCAAGGTAATACAGTGGTTGATTTTGTTCTGGAGAGTGGGACTGGATTCCATGTGCCAGCTGTGCTGGCGTGTTTTGTTTTGGAGCCAATCTTCAGAAACGAAACACCCATCTCTAGTCACCTACCTTTAAAGGCCTATTTGGGTTGCTATAAGGTGGCTTACATTGGGCTAACTTGATAGCACATAACAAATGAAATGGTCCAAGTTAGTGTTTTGTTTTAAATCATAATCTTCAAATAAAGTTTATAGATTGCCAAAATTTAGAGTATACAGAGTTCCAAACATCAAGGCACGTGTCTTGTCAACTGAATGTATATGAAAAGAGACCATGTTCACAGGAACTAGTAGTCATTTGCTGCAGTCCTCTGTTAAATACAGATCAAAGGACCTGTGGTTTGTCTGTGAAGACTCTCCGTCATTCAAGTGAGGCTATCTGGAAGTTCAGTCATGCAACTGGACTTCTTTTCTTTTGAGCCTGAAACAATTCACTACTCATCCAAGAAACAGGATGACCTCTGGTTTACAAATTTTATACTCTCTATATAATTGTGCTGTTGAATATTGAAGTTTGGGTACATCTTTCCATGAAACCTCTGTCAGAATATCTTTGTCCCCAAACCCTACTACCACTAGGCCCTAAAAATCTATTAGTTCCATTTCTTGATTCTTCCTATATTTCCTTATACTGTCGTCTCTCTTGCAATTAATTCCAGAGTGTAAGACACATAGGAGCCTACATCAAGAACAATAATTACTCTTTCAGGGGTACTTACGGAGTGCTATATGAGTGGCATCCACTAAAGGGTAACCTCGTTTCACAGTGTTTATCACACAGAATCCCACTGAGGACATTGCCTGCTCCCTAAAACCAGAAATATAAAGACAGATGGAAGGCAAGTCACGAGAAAACCAGTGCAGCTGAAGTCAGAAGAAGCTCCTAGTAGCAAGCCTGTTTTAAAAGGTTACATTTGTCATCGCGGCAACTGAATGGATTGATTAGCATCACTGCAGTAATTCAATAACATCAGGTTTCTCCAGGGTCCTACAGGATCTCCATGGAACCAAATACTTTGACAGATTGATGGAGATCACATAATATTCTTGGATTTAGAGATTAATGGAAATAAACATGATTATTTAGATTTCTATTTTTGTTCCACACTGCTGGTAATTTTTTTTAAAGCTCCAAGAACATTTTTAAAAATCCCAGCATTCACAGTCATGGAGAGATCTCTCATAGACAGTGGGAAAGCTCCTCTCCGGACTCATTGTGCTGACGTAAAACAGAAACAATTCTGGAAATAAAGGTCAAAACACTTCTCTCTGTGTATGGTAAATGGGAACAGTCAAAGAATTCCTGACTACAAGGAAAAATTAAAGAAAATTTTAAAATTATAAAACGCGCCAACCCAGCCCGCAGTCCAGGTGGTCGGTGTGAGAAAAAATAAATAAATATAAAACAAAACAAAACAAAACAACACAAAATGTTGACCCGGCTCGTGGGCCAGTTGGTTGCACAAGAAAAAATGGGGGGGGGGGAGAGACATGACAAACCAGCCTGCGATCCAGCTGGTTGGCAGGAGATAAAGAAAAAAGAAAAAAAGAAAATATACACTGACCTGGCATACGGGCCAGATGGTCGGCAGGAGGGGGGGGGAACACCACTGCCCCAACAGTTTAAAACAAATAAAAAAATAAAAATGCAAAATGAAACAAAATGAAATACATTTTTTTTTAAAAAAAATCATTTCGTAATAAACAAAATGAAATGGGGGAAGAAATGAAAAATGAAATGAAACACCATTTTGGCAATTCGTGCCCATTCCTAATGCAAATCACACATAAATACACAGAAAAAGAGAGGGGGAGGGAGAAAGAGAGAGAGAATGTGAGACACACAGAGAGGAAAGAGAGGAAAAAACATGCCTGTTATAAAACATTTAGATGCTTACTTTGCAAGTTGAAGGATATTGCGATAGCAGCTGTATAGGGAGCTTTCGGCCGCCGTTCGGTATCGGCTTTTGTATTTAGGACCGACCGTGTGAATGATGAAACGGGCAGCAAGATTATATCCCTTTGTCATCTTTGCCTCCCCTGTCCGGCAGCCTAAAAGATACAAACAACAGGATGAGAGAAGCAGAAATAAAACAAATCAAGAGCAAATGTTATGGGCCTCTATTTCCCCTTCACATCTCAAAAGAGCCCTAGGAGCCACCAGTCCTGTATCACATGTCAGCTGCTTTGTAATCCTCGGGAAGTTTAAAAAGTAGCTCCTAGAACTGGTGGTGGCAGCCCTGGATTAACCATTATACCAAATCAGCACATGCTTAGGGTAGAAACAAGGTAAGGGGACAGACACCACAATGTTTTTTTGTTCAGGGATGGATTTTCCAGGGGCCATGGTGCAAATGGGGCACCATTCCGAACAGATTGCATCTATCTATCCCTCACTTCCTCAAGAGCCCTAAAAAAATGACATCCTTACTGTTGAGATGGACCAGTAAGTGCTAAAGAGAAAACTTGTGCTTTGAGTAAATCAATAATCCTCATCCTTGGTGTTTTATTATTTTTAGGTAGGGGATAAAGATAAAAATGTCCTTTGGACCCTTGACCTCTGTGCTCTATGTGCAAGCCAAAGTAACAGCCACAGTTAAAAATGCCCCAAAGGGTTATTAAGCTTTCAGTTTACAGATTCTGACAAAATCAGTCTACATTAATTAAAGTGTGAAAGCCCAAGCTTTGGCAAACAGCCAGTAATTTGATTGTACACATGTTGTATATGATACGTGGTTCTTTTTTTTTTTTTACCACATGCTATACAATTAAATCACCATACTTTCATGCATATAGTGTGTGAAATATACAGGATTTTTTTAAAAAAAACTGTGGAATCTGCTGCGCATCTTATAGGGAATGCTTAGGATCTCAAAAGGTCTTAATCTGGAAAAGAATATCACCTGCTCAGAGAAGACAACAAATTCATTCAAATAAAATACTATGGTTTAGTACAGTCTCCCAATCTGGTGCTTTCTCCACGTGACAGACTACAACTTCCCTCCAGGCTGGTTACGATAGAATCGGCAGCCTGACACAAGAGTGGCACAAGGATGAGACATGGAAGTTTAGGGCTGTAAGATCAAGGTTTACATACTCCTTCTTACCTATAATGAAGGATAAGAGAGCTTTTTCCTTCTACTTTAGACTGGTTGCAGCTTTATACTACATGCAAGTTCAAAAAACTGTGCTTGGTTTTAACTGCGGTTTACTAAAAAGAGGCAATATAATAAACCATGGCTCAAAGTCTACTTTTCCTAGTAAATTGCAAGTGATATTGTGCAAAAAGCTACAGTTTTGAATATTTTAGGTTGCTATTTATTCAGCTACTGGCAGCTCTATCTGCACTACTAATACTGTAATTACTTTCAGAAAGCTTACTACACTGCAACTCTTATGAAAAATTCCTGCTATGGATTTAGTAAACCATTTTGAGAACATAAACCCAACAACAACTCAACAACAACAACAACTCAACAACAACTTCAAGTTTATTGCGGTCGTATGACCCATATAAGCAAATATACAATGAATCTTAAAACAGTGAAAAAGAGTAAAACTGTGGATGGGTAAAAACATCAGGAAGATGGGTGAATGGTCGAGGTAATCTCTGCTCTCTTGCGTATGGCGGCCATAAAAAACTTTGCTACCTGGGCTGTAACATAAGAGTTCTTGTCTAATAAACAGTATTGGACTAACCATCTAGAAGGGTGGCCTTGGAACTTCTTCAGCAATGGGGCAATTAAGTTGTTTCTAATATGATCATAGAAAGGGCAAAATAAGAGCACGTGTTGGATAAATTCTGGGGACTGGTTTCCACATGGGCAAAATCTTTCTTGGCGCGGAATCCCCGTAAACCTACCCTGAAGGAGTGCTGATGGCAATACATTCATCCTGGCCAGCATGAAAGCTCTACAAGCCTGTGGTGAACTAAGTGAAGTTAAATATGCCGCAGGGGTCTTATACGTTGGAAACACGCCTTGTGACAAAGGGGAGCAGGTTCTATGTGCCAGGGAGAAAAGTTCCTGCCTCTCTATGTCACTTAGCCTCTGGGTAAGGATTGTTAGAGCCTGTTTCTGCCCTAACGTCAAGATATGGTCAAGCGGGATACCTACAGACCTGATTTTTTGGTTAATGAAGGATTGCCAGTGGCTTTGGTAAGAATCAGACAGCATGTCAGCTATGTACCCCAGTTGGTCTGCACAAAAAAGGATTCTAAGCCAGTACTTTAGGGTCTGGGTCCAGGCGTTGAATTCCAATCTACCCACTCCTGCCTCGAGGCACAACACTGCATAGGGTACACAGTTTGGGACCCCCAGAATCTGACGCAAAAAAAGCAGATTGAATTTTTTCAACCTCAGAGTTGAATGCTTTGATCCAAACTGGGGTGCCATATAATAATTGAGCCCTTGTTTTTGCTTGAAAAACTTGAATGGCTGATGGGACATGGCGACCTCCGCTTCTGTAGAAAAACCGAGCCACTGCTTGTGAACTACATTTAGCAAGATTAAGGGCGTGGCTTCTATGAGTTGCCCAGCTCATGTTGTATCTAAAAGTAATCCCAAGGTATTTATATTCCTTAACCTGCTCTAGAGTGTCATTGTGTAGAAACCAACGCAGTCTTTTCCACCTCTTTGAGAAAACTAAAATCTTAGATTTCTGGGTGTTGATGGACAGGCTGTTGCTATCGCAATAAGTTGCAAAAGCTGTAATGAGCCTCTTAAGACCCAATTGGGTTTGGGATAGAACTGCTGCATCGTCTGCATAAAGGAGTAGTGAAATTTGCTGGGAACCTAACTTGGGGGGGTGGCCCTGAACTTGTTTCAAGGAATCGCTCAAGTCATTGATAAAAAGGTTAAATAAATAGGGTGCCAGGATGCAACCCTGTTTAACCCCCTTGTTATTTAGGATCCCATCCGACAGTTCCCCGGCAGGGCCATAGCGCACCTGGCAGCTCGTATTAAGATATAGCTTTTGAATGAGGAACAGCAGTCTCCTATCAATTGAGGATTTTTCCAGTTTGGCCCACAGTAGGGTCCTTGAGATTGAGTCGAAAGCCCCTTTTAGGTCGAAAAAGGCTACAAACAGTCTCTTCCCACCCATGACATTGTTCTTCTCTGCAAGGTGGGCCAATACTGAGCAGTGGTCTAGTGTATGTCTACTTTTACAAAAGCCAATTTGTTCCGGGCCCAAAATCCTATGGTTGTCCATCCAGGTTGTCAGTTTTTTCACTAGGTGGAGAGCATAAAGTTTCCCTATAATGGACAGCAAGCTGACTGGGCGGTAGTTTCCTGGGTCTAGAGGGTCTCCTTTTTTAAAAATAGGTACTATAATGGCTTTAGTCCATGCTGCAGGTACCCTTCCGAACTGGTCAATTAATGTAAAAAGGGTGGCCAAAGGAGTGGCCCACCACTCCAAGTGCTTTTTTAGGAGTTCAGGGGGAATCCCATCTGGGCCGGCCGCTTTTCGCAGTTTTAAATTAGAAATCAAATTTTTGATCTCTAAAGTATTTACTGGGTCCCATTTAGGTAAGTTGGGAGATGCTGGATGAGGGGAATCTAGGTCCGGGGATTGAGGATCATAAAAAATGTTGGTAAAGTGATCCTTCCATATATGCACAGGAATCTGGGCGTCCAAGGAACCTGACCTGCTTTTTAAGGCACCCCTAACCAACGTCCAAAACTGTTGACTATTGTTGGAATGAACATAATGAATCATTAAGTTCCATCTTTCCTTGATGAAAGTTTGCTTCTTCTGAGCTATTACAAACTTATAGTGTTTTTTTAATTTAATATATTCGCTTGGGGGAGAAGGATCTGACTGGGTTAATCTATAAGAGTGGTACAGGCAACGTAACTGGTTTTTCAAAAGAAGACAGTCTCTATCAAACCAGGGATTTGGACTAAGTCTTGCATTTTTGTAAGATCTCTGGCAAATTTGTTGACTTAAAATACTATTGATTTCAGCCGTCAGGTTTTCATAATGGGAGATGGCCTCTGACGGGTCTAATGTCTCAGACAAGTTCTGTTTCAAGTTTATAAAATGGTTGGAGTTTAATGCTAAATTAATCTTATCCTCTATTTTGGGGGACCATTTCTTTCTCATGCAATAAGGTGCCTTACTATCTTTATTATTGAGGTCATAGGATATGCTAGATGTTGGTTGGCTACATTTTATTTTAGTGATTAAGGGGAAATGGTCGCTGTCGATTTGCGATCCAACCTGGAAATCGACTACCTTGTCGCTCAAGTTGGGAGAAACAATTACGTAGTCGATGACACTGCTTCCCCTGTGGGAGCAGAAAGTAAATTCTCCAGGGTGGTCCAATACAGATGAACCATTTAAGATAATCTTTCCGGTCCCCATCACAAGTCTGGCCAGATGGTGCCCCGCAGGATTAATCTGGGAATCTTTGGAACACCTTGGAAGCTTAAGCTGCTCCGGAAAATGGTCCTCCAGGCTGTTGCCCATTGAGTCCAATAGAGCAGGGTTGTCATTACCAATCCTGGCGTTAAAGTCTCCAGCAACCAAGACTTCAGCCGAAGGGTGTTTTGTCTCTAAAGAAAATAAATAACTGTTCAAGGTCTCCCATTGTGCCTGCAATTTTTCTTTGTTAGTTTGAGGGGGTAGATAAACATTAACTATCATAAGAGAGGGCTTCAGGTTTTGGATTAAAATGGCCATAGCTAATGGGGGACAACTGTCGAGGTGCTCTATCTTGATCTGATAGCGGTTAGTGATCAAACAGCACAGACCGGCGCTGCTCCGGCCTCTGCGTGAAGGGGCAATAGCTGGCGTTACAATTGAGGTATATCCAGGCAGTATAACATCCCCTTCATGCCAGGTTTCTTGAAGAAGGGCAAATGTCAAAACCCTGGAGGAAATGTAGGAACTCTGGATCGTTTGATTTCCCTTTCCAGCCAGCAATATTCCAAGACAAGATCTTCAGCAAGAAACTCCTATCGGTGAGTATTAGTCAGTCTGATTGTACTAAATCTGTAGGGAGACCACTTCGGTTTGAGCGATCTTTTGTAAAGTCGAACAAAAGTGGGGGAACTGATTGTTCTGAAGCGTCAATCAGAGTAAAGGAGCCTCCCGAAGTTTTCTTAATTATTGAGCACTGGGGTGAGAGGACTATTTTAGGATTTCCCTTAAACAAAGGGGAGTTGCTTTCTTTGGCCTTACTGTAATCACCGGAGTCTGCTGCGTTGTGGTTTAAATTCTCAGGGCTATGTACTGTCTCACATGTAGGCCCGAGGAGCGAGGATTCGAGATCCGAACAGGAAGGCTGGGTTGTAGATATAAAGATTGGTGAAACACCTAGGCCTTCCAAAATCCCCCCAGACTCACCACCTGGTATAGGTTCTTTTGGGAGGGCTGAGGGTTTACGATCAGCGCCCCCGTTGGGTGAGTTCTTGTTCACGGAAATCCCCTGAAGGGGTTCTGCATCAGGAGCCGGCGTAGCTCCAGCACATCCTCTCCAATACCTTTGGGTGTCGAGGGGGCGAAGCATGCTAGAACTTTCAAAGGCTTGAGCTGCCTTGGTGAGTTGGATGGCCATGTTTTCTTGCTCGCAGGAAGCTCTCAGTGTGTCGGTCTGGTCCTGTAAGTGACAGGTTGGCCTTGTTTCCATGACAGGAAACCAAACAAAACTTTAAATTCCAACTTCAGAATTCAGCAGGCTTTGGGATACAGGCAAAATTCTTTCTACAACATACTTCAGTATAGCCTACTACTTAGACCAGTGGTCCCCAAACTGGATGTTCGGAGATATATTTTTTGAGTTATTAACTGTGAATTTGAAAGCCCACTAGTTGTTCTTAGATATTTGTGATGAAACCGCCGTGTTTCATTTGCCTGTTGTTGTCTTTGTTAAAGTGCACTTCCTAGGGATGGTCTGAAAAGGATATCCGAGCTGGGGGGAGGGAGCAACTTCCAGCCACTCAGCCACGTTCCCAGTAAGGACTGTGGGGGGAACTTCTCCGAACGAGAAAGAGTGACCCCTGCACAGCGCAAGGCAGAGGGGGATGCGTGGCTGGAGAAGGAGAAGAGCAGGGGGAACATTCCCGAAAGAAGCACCCCTGGATTCTAAGGACAGAACCATGTTGTGGAAGGGGTTCTATGATGCTCTTAAGATTATAGAGGAACAGAAGGCGAAGGAAAAGGAAGAGGCCTCTGGTGGGACAGGAAATATGGGAGAAGAAAAGGCGGGAAGGCCCCACCAAGCAGGAGTGGTGGAGGTGGGGTTTGGAGAGGCAAAAAGGGGGAAGCCAAAGGTTCTACCCCCAGACTGGGAGTGGGTCTGGATGGAGGATCCATGGATGGGAAACTGGGAAAGGATGATGATGCCCAAGAAGGAGGCAGAGAGTTATAGAAGAAGGGTGCACAAGAAAGGTTGTTCCTATTGGGGAGAGAGAGAGGCCCGCGAATACAACCGCAAGAGGAAGGAGATCAGAAAGACGTTGGAACTGGAACAATGGCTGGCCAAGGTACGGGAGGAGGCCAAAGCCGGGAAGCTGAACACCCAGATGGACTGAACCCAGAGGGACGACTACCCGTTGCGACCCCGTCAGCCGAGACGCCCTGGACTCAGAACAACTTCAGATGTTGGGGTGCAAGAGGGGAAACCCCGTCTCTCTGGGAAGGAGGTTGGAATACAAGTGGGGGAGCCACGGCTCTTCGAGAGAGAGACAAGTGGTGGACGCAGTGGTCCCCAGGTGGAGGAGGGGAATTTGATTTCTCTTTAAGAACTCCTAATTATGAAGGAAAGATCAATCCATTTGTTACAGAAGTTAAGGATGTTGAAACTGTTGTAAGGAAAAGAACCTCATTTGTAGTTGAAGAACGAATAAAGAATTCTGCTTATTCGTTTTCAAGACATGCCTTCTTTGAAATGGGAAGGGCAGGAAGCCTGGGCAAAGACAGAACCCTCACAAGGACCAGATGGGACTGGCAGGGTCTCTCTCTCTCTCTCTCTTGTGGGCTTTGCGGCTGGGTGGTTTCAGGGAGAGCTGCTCTGTGGGGAGATAGAGCAGATGGCTGCTGGGGGAAGCCCAGCAGTGAGGATAAAGAACCAGGAACCAAGTTTAAGGACGAAATCGTTAGATTTAGGGTTATTTTTAGTCTGTGTTTTCCCAGGCCGTATTTTACAAGACTTTTTCCTCTCAGAGCTATCTGGAGCTGGGCCCGGCCTGGGTAGGCCTTTCCAGGCCTGTCTGTTTCCGCTCCACCTCCTGGCTGATTGCCTGAGCAGCAGGCAAACTGTTTTGTACACATTGTTACCTCTGACTACAGCTGCAATCCTAATACATTTTCCTGGGAGCAAGCCCCACTGAAGACAATGGATACTCCTTCTGAGTAGGATAGGCATAGGACTGCACTGTAAATATGATCTTTAGGTGTGCTCAAAATGCATTTTGAATTTGGAGGTACCGCTCGCCTGCCTGGATCAGGGAAGCCTGGATCCAATCTTTGATTGCAAAAAGGCTTTTGATTCCTTTGCTAGCGGTGCTTTCTTGCGATCGACGTCCCCCTTGCTCTGGCTGCCCCCCCCCCACTGCAGAAGGTGGACTTAGGTGCTCCTGTGGTGCTGGGCAGCTTCAGGGAGGGGGACCTCGACTGCAAGAAGGCACCATCAGCAAAGGAGCCAAAAGCCTTCTTGCCATCGAATGCCAGGTTTTTGAAAGACCCATGCCCGCAGCCTCCTCCTTGCATGGCATGCTCGCGGGGGCCTTTCAAAAGCATTGCTGGTTTGGGGCAGCCCCGATCCTGGCTGTCACAACGCAGCAAGGGGGGAGCAGGCCAGTGGTGGGGTCACCCCTCACCTGCTCCCCCCTACTGGGTCGGGGCAGCCCTGATCGTGGCTGCCCCCATACCGCCAGATTTCCCTTCGTAATTCAAATTTTTCATCAATTAGGGGCAATCGTAATTCGAGGCATCACTTTTTTTTTTAAATCTGTGCTCATGATTAAATACTAACTTATAGTTATAACATATTAATTAGTTAATCAATCAATCAATCAATCAATCAATCAATAAAACTGTCTTTAATGTGTGCATAAAAATTCTCTATTGTGGTTGTCAAGCTCTGAAGGTTACAGTCTGTGTCTTGGATGCTCTTGAGAGAATGGTGGGTCTTTCTAATATAGTGAAATGACTAATATAAATCAACCAACACTGAGATGCAATCACTTTTTTTCCAGTTTACAGTGGAACCTTGACTTACATACTGCTTGACTTGCATCATATTTGACTTGCAGCAAGAAGGGGCCTGTTTGACTTGAGTCGCAGGCTTTGACGTACATCTCGGAGCCCTGGCACAAAGCACCGGAATTGGGCGGCAGCCACAACCCAGCATCGCGGCTGCCGCCTCCAAACTGCTCCTGCCTTCTTCCTGTCCTCCGGCAGCGGCGGCTTCGGCAAGGCCAGCTCAGAGCACCTGGAGCTGGTCCTCGGCCTCACCGAAGCCGCTGCTGCTGCCGGAGGAGAAGAAGGGCCGGGAGCTCGAAAATCTGGCTGCAGAAGTCCGGTCCACAATGGAAGCATTTTAGTTGGGGAGCTGTAAAGTTGTGAGACTCTAATGGTAAGCATAGAGTTGTTCAGAACTTGAAACGTCAGGTTAAAAATCAGTAAAACTTAAATGTTAGACATTGTTGCTATGAGCATTAAAAAGTGGAGGCATATAACTTGTGGACTATAATTCCACTGCCTCCTCCTCTCTTTGAAGAGACATTTCATTTACATCCCCAGAAGGAATCTCCTATCCCAGTCAAATTTGTGTTAAATTGCTGTTTTCAGGAGTCTTTTTCATCATCTGGAACGGATTAATCCACTTTCCCATTACTTTCTATGGGAAACGTTCGTTTGACTTAAGTCATGTTTGACTTAAGTCTAGACCACTGGAACGGATTAATGACATAAGTCAAGGTTCCACTGTACTAGATTAATCATATTCCAACCACACACCCCTTACCTTTCAGCTTCTGCAGCTCCACCCTAAGGTCAGGTCCAGCATGCATATAGATGCTTTCAGATACTGGATTCTTATCTGTGAGAGACTCATTACTGGTGTTCACTATAGCTGTGCAGTTCAGCAGTGCTACATTGCCCTTCCTGAGGAAAGATCATTACTATTCAGTGAGCAGCAAAAGAAAATAATAGTTACAAGTCCCCACCAAAACATAATAATAATAATAATAATAATAATAATAATAATAATAATAATAATAAT
>JAHTLZ010000198.1:6587164-6620359 GCA_023846285.1 Phrynocephalus versicolor | reverse complement strand
ATAATAATAATAATAATAATAATAATAATAATAATAATAATAATAATGGAAGTTCTCCACAGCTGGTATGTGCTTTATGAAGTGCTCCAGTTTTCTTTACAAATACTGTTTTCTGGAGTACATCTTCAGAGCTTCTTAACAGCTAAACCATATGTGAGGAGTGACTAACATGCACACAGTGCCTTGCTGGACTTGAAAAAGAATAACATAACTCAACATATATGAATCCTAAGTGATCAACAAAACCAGCAGCTAATATGTTATCCATCAGGTAAATCAGCAGCTCACCAACAATCCCTACTTTGCTCTATACTTTGTGTAGAGTACAATCCCACAAAGTAAGCAATTTCAGATGCAGTGGAATTCATGTCCCATCACCCCTGGTGATCACATCCAATGGCAAAGCATTACAGTAGGTCTACTCTAAGTAAAGCAATGTCCATTCAAATAAAATCCAGTGTAGCTAAAAATCATTTCAAGAGTCATGAAGTACAAGCTTACCACAGTATTATTTTTTCGTTGATCTCTCTTTTATATGGGAAAGGCGACCAGATATCAACGTGTTCGTTCTCATCTGGAGTTGGAGAGGAGTTTGATTGTCCGGTCTCATTAAGATCAGCCCATACTGGTAAAGTTTCAATATCCACAAAATGGGAAGGTGCACCCAAAGGATCCATGGGATGAAGAGATTGAACTTACTTCATAAGCACTTCAAGTTATAAACAAACCACTCCTTAGTAAGATCTTGCTGGTTCTTTGGATAAAAGATATTTAGAGTCAAAAGCACAAACTCTTTACTGAGCTGATATTTCCTGCAAAAATATACACCAGCAAACCATTGCTTACATTCAGATATAATAGTCAAACACAGTGCACTACAGCAAGGAGCAATATATTGCCATTTACAATTTCACTCCAAGGTTTTCACCCAGACATCCTTCTCCTAAACCAGCAAATTCCAATTACCTTCTTGACCATCTTCGGTTTAATGCAATGTACCATTGCAGGACTCACATTTCTAGCATCCTATAAATGTCTACCCCATGAATTATAATTATTATAAGCGCTTAGTATCTCATTCATTGCCCCCTCCCATTGCTATTTCTCTAAAGTTATTTTCTTTTCTGCTTATTTATCACATACAGATTACCCCATAGCCATCCATACATATGACCTATGAAAACAAATAAACAAGACAAAATAAAAATTGGCACATAATACAATCAAGACAAAACTAGGCAAAGCGTAAAAACAGTGTAAATGCATATAAAAAGAAAGTAACAATCAGCAGTAGAATGGGAATGTAAAGATGTCGACCTTTCAAAGGCCTGAGAATCCTCAAGGCCATATTCAAATCATTCTGCAAAAGTCAATTTTAAAATCAATCATACAAAATTCAAGGTCTTTCAGATCAATAGTTTTAATCACTTAAATGAAGTGACTTGACAGAATATAATGACTTCACAGAAATGAAGTCAGTATGTAGAGTGTATCAGTATCTAGGTACTTCTACAGAGAAAGGCCTGCTCTGTAGATTCAAAGCCAGCAATAGGGCAGTGGCTCTTTTGTATTTTGGGACTTTAATCCCATAATTCTCTAGGAATTTCCCAGTTAAACTCCTGGGAGATGCAGACCAGAAATGTAGGTCTGCAGTCCAGTGATATTCAACCTCCATCAACACCTTTAATCTGTTTCAACTTTCAACCAAGAATCGTCTGCATTAATGTCTTGGAAGTGTAGCTATTCTGGAGCTGCTCTTAGTACAGCCTAATGGACATGATATTACCACTGCTAGCATCCTCCACACTAATACTCATAACTCTCCATTGGGTTATGTATGATGCTGAAAGCCCCCGTCTATGTGGGAAGCACATTACAGAATAAGAAAGTCTGTCTTATCCAAGAAGAGGAATGGGTTAAAAATTCACTTTTCACTTTATTCTTGACATTTCATTTAAAACGTCTGCCCTTCAGAATGTTTAAGCAAAGTGGCAGAACTGAGGAGTACATTTATATCATCAATGAATAATAGCTAAAACAACAGCACAATCTCTACCATTAGGCTTTATGGGGGAGACAAACTAGAAATTGCTCATGAACCATAACTGTATGGTGGCAGAACTGCCGTACAAATAATGATGTTGGGGCATCTGAGATTCCCTGGAGACCACACTCTACAGACAAGGAAATGCAATGGAAAGGGCTGTCTGTTTTCACTCTCCAAGCCTCTTTTGGAAGTAATACTCAGAACCAAGTGACAAAATGATCTCAGGGTACGGGTCAATTCCTGATGCAAAAGACAGTTAGCCAATATCGGCACTCTGAGTTGTTTGAGGTTTCATGATTACCACCCTGAGCTCAGAAATATATTGGCAAAGCAGCTTGACCAAAACAGTATCATAGGTTCTGAAACATCTTCAAAGATAAAAAGGTAAAGGTAAAGGTTCCCCCCGCATATGCATGCTAGTCGTGTCCGACTCTAGGGGTGGTGCTCATCTCCGTATTCAAGCCGGAAGAGCCAGTGCTGTGCAAGTCCATGGCCACGTGGCCGGCTTTTTACGGCGGTACCTATTTATCTACTTGCATTTACAAGCTTTCGAACTGCTAGGTTGGCAGGAGCTGGGGTTATCAGCGGGAGCTTGCTCCACGGCATGGCACCCGGGATTCGAACCGCCGAGCTGCGGACGACAGTTTCGGTGCCTTAGTCCACTGAGCCACCACACGCCTAAGCCTAAAGGTAGCTCAGCACATAAGCCAATATCACTCACCCATGGGCAGCCAAACCCTGTGGGATCTGGGGATTAATTTTCATTTGCATTCCTCCCAAACAGTTGCTAAAATTCCACTTATATTCTTATATTCCACTTACATTCTTATATTCTTAGAAAACTTCTTAGTGGTTTAAACAAGAAGATTGAAGGCCCCGAAGGTTCATAGGAATAGCAACTTGCTAATTCTGCTTAAATTTTTCTGGGCAAGGGAAGAGTAATCATGAACACCCCTTTGTAGCAATTAGCTAAAGCTGGTAGAGGGCACTCTATGCCACTAGGCCATCGATGCTTGAACTGACAGAAATGGATGCTGGTGAAGTTTGAAGCCATGAAGCCTTTCCCTCAAGGGTAAGTTTAAAAAAAACACTCAGTGCTGTCTGAAAAACATTTCTTTCCTGCTTAGCATTTCTATCTTCCATCCAGACTAAGCCTCATTTCATCCAGTCTGCTGACACAGCTAAGTGCCATTCAGCACATCCACTATCTCACTTGCAGTGAACACAAAAATGTGATGCAGAGCTTCACATTTTTTCACATCAGCACTTGAAAATTCACCATGGTTGCACCTGGGCAGAAAGTGTGCCTGGTGCTGAGTTGCCTGTTCTGCCACAGGATCTCAAATGGCGGATCCACAAGGCCAAGCAGTATGCCCCATGAGCTGACTTTCGGATACAACTGTTTAGGTAAGAGTCGTAGCAGGGCAGGTGAAACTGCTTTACTAAAAGAATTAGTGTCACAATAGAGAGTACCATACATTTTCATAACATTACACAGGAACATGGTCTGTGTTTTCTCCCATCATACAAAATTGACTAAGGGGGGGTTCAGTGCTAAATATGGGTTGGAACCCCCAACCCAATGGATCCAATCAGTTCATTTTATCCAGGGCCATGGCTAGCAATTTTGGCAAACCCAAGTTTCACTTTCCTATTGGTTAAGCTTGGTCATGTGAAAATTCCACACACAGGGAGAGGAGGCAGGAAGTGTGTTTGTGCCTGATTGTGCAATAGCCACTGTTTTCATGCTGAGCCCAGAGTGTTTTCCTCTAGCAGGGATAAGCTGCTAGACATGGTGTACACGCTCGGGGCAGGTGGTTCATGTTATTCCAGCAACATGTACCAACAAAATGTTTGCACCCTTCTAGAAACAAATTGCAACCTCTATGTCAAGGGTGGAGTACCTTAGGGCTTCCAGATGTTTTGGACAGCAGCTCCCAGAATTCTGAGCCTATAGTGCCAATGATAAAGGACTATGGCAGTTGTGGTCCAAAATACAATATCTGTAGGGCTAAAGATTCCTAACCCTGGCTCTAAATTGTGGTGCCCTGCATCAAAGCCCCAATTACTGTTTCAATATCATCCAACACATGGAGTGGAACTACACTTCTAATGTTCAAACCACAGAGCGAAAAAGTGGAAGTTGGTACCATAAGATGTAGCCACCAAGTTTGGCAGTTTAAAAAAACAAGCTAAAAATTCTTAAGAGAATAAGGCTTTTTGTTGCAACCAGTTATTAGAGTTACAATACTGTACATTCTTTATACAGTGGACCCTTGTATAACAAACAGCTTGTATAACATAAAATCTGTACAACATAAAAAATTCTGGAGATAGGGGAAATTTGCTTAACATAATTGCCTATGGGGAAAATCCATACAACATAAAACTGGGATTACTCCATTTGCAATGCATTCCTATGGGATTTTGTATAAAGGAAAATTTGCCTAACATAATTTCATTTGGAACGAATTAATTCCTTTATACAAGGTACCACTGTACTGGATGATGAGCAAAAGGGTGCTGCAACAGAATGTTGCTTTAAATAGGGCTTCAGCCTGATGAAACATTGGTTTTCTCATGTTCTCTACTTCCACCTCCCTCAGTCAGTTCAGCCCCAATACACACATAGATATTTTATGTACAAATCATTAATAGCGGCAAAAAGAGGTCTTAAATTGGAAAAAGGGGCGATAGGGCTATGCCATTTCTGTACAAAGCTCACATGTAGACAAACTAACAATTCAAGAACTTGTTAATATAAACATCTTCCCAGCTTCTGTCTGCATCCCTGTTGTTTTTTACACAGAAGGAAGCAGACCTCAGTACAGATGATGAAGCATTCTAGCCAGAAAACTCTCTGCAAAGAAATCAGAGTGATTGTAAAAATAAGAGATCCATTCCCCACAGAAGCTTCTCCTCCAAAAGGAAACCCCACTTTTACCTCACACTTCCACTGCTATGTGCCATCAAGTCCTGCTGACTTGTACTGATCCAAAGAGATTTTTTAATGTACCCAAAATATTCAAGGAGCAACACTCTCACTGCAACCTGCCAGTGGGTCCTGTGGCCTCCTAAGTCTTTGCCTACCACACTGTCTGCTATTACATCAGGCCAGCTTTCCCGTAGGTCAGGCCTCCAGATGTTTTGGACCACAACTCCCACAGTCCTTTGCCATTGGAAATACAGGCTTGGAATTCTGGGAGTTATGGTCCAAAACATCAGGAGGGCCAAAGTCTGGACATGCCTGCCATAGGTCCATGCTGAGTAACCAAGTGTTTCATGGAATATTAATATTGGCCACGTTTTATCTGGCAGCATGGTTTCAGGGGCTGCAGTGGATCCCAGCCACGGAAAGTAGCCCCTGGCTAGGAAAGGCCCATGAGAGGGGCATCTGGTCTCAAGTCAGATCCGCCATGGTCCCTCCTGGGAGCCGGGCCAGCCTGCGTGGCCTTGGGCAAGCGGCCCCAGTCCCCAGGGCGACCCCAGAGGAAGGGAATGGGAAAACCACCTCTGAGCACCCTCTCTACCCTAGAGACTAGTAAGTTTAAATCACCTCACTCCTTCTCTTGCCAGCTGGGTGAGCTCTGCAGCTCCAAAATGTGCAAAAGACACAGCCCATAAGCTGATTACAGTGGTACCTTGTATAAAGGAATTAATTCGTTCCAAATGAAATTATGTTAAGCAAATTTTCCTTTATACAAATTCCCATAGGAATGCATTGAAAGCAGAGTAATCCCATTTTTATGTTGTACGGATTTTCCCCATAGGCAATTATGTTAAGCAAATTTCCCCTATCTCTGGAATTTTTTATGTTGTACAAATTTTCTGTTATACAAGCTGTCTGTTATACAAGGTACCACTGTATTGATTAAAGAATATCAATCCTTCCAAGATCCATAGGGAAAAAAGGGGGGGTCGCCCAAAGGGCGTTTGTTCATATATAGATTATTCTGGCTATATGTCTTTTAAATGTTATCTTTTTCTATAGTGAAAAGTCCCTGAAGGAGGACATTTTTGGCTGAAACGCGTTGGGCTCTTTTAATAAACTATTTTTTCTCAGCAACCTGAGAGTGCTCTCTCCTATACTGCTATTGTTTGTGGATGCTCCAGTCTCTTTTTACCTTGGCACCGAATTAGCCCTCTCAGTCCCACTCCAGCTAGAAAGGAAGGAAGGGAGTTGGGGGGGGGGTTGTTTCCGAGGGGAAAAAAGAGAGAAAATAAAAAAGGAAAGCCAGGTGAAGCTGGATTAAAGAAAGGCGGCTCCAAAAGACCCTCCCGGACACTTGGGGCTGCCGGAGGCCCTTTCAGAGGCGACAAGAGGAAAAAAGCCAGTCCCGTGGGGGGGGGGGCAGGGGGGAAGGGGGGGGCCCCCGGCCCCCCCCCCCCCCCCCGGGGGGGGGGGGGGGCCCCGCGGCCAAAGGCAAAGGTGGGAGCCCCCTACCCCCCCCGACCCACATGGTTTCCAACCCGCATCCCCCTCCCCCCACATACACGGCCGCCCTCTCGCCCTACCCCCCACCCCCACCCCACTCCCCGCTGCAGCAGCTGTTCCCGGCGCAACCCTCCCCCCCCTCCGCGCCCCAAATTTGGCCCCGACGGGATCCGAACCTTCAAGCCCGCCGCGCTCCTCACCGGCATCGTGTCCTGGGAACCCCGAGGGAGGCCCCCCTCCGACCGGAAGAGCCGCGGGCGGGGAGGGGGGGCGGGAGAGAAAGGGGCGGGCGGGGAAGCAGGCGGGCAAGCAGGCCAGCGAGATCCCCACCCCACCCCAAACAAACACACACACACACACTTCCGTCCAGCGAAGAGGAGGAGGAGGAGGAGCGTTGCCGCCGCCGCCCCCGCGGCCTCGTCTTCCGGGGAACGCCTCTTCCCCCCCCCCCCGCCCACCTCGGCCCTCTGCTCAGCACCTCATCCCGGGCCTCGGGTTTACCCACAGAGCAGGCAGGCCCAAACCTCGGCCCTCCTGATGTTTTGGACCACAACTCCCAGAATCCTAAGCTTAGGTTGCCAATGGCAAAGGACGGTGGGAGCTGCGGTCCAAAACATGGGGGGGGCGAAGTTTGGACATGCCTGCCATAGAGGCACGCAGGCAGGTAAAGCCACCCCCCGCAAGGGAAAGGCCGGAGGAGGATTTTAGGCAAAAATTCAAAGAAAAACCCAAACAAAACAAAACACACACACACACACACACACACACACACAACAAATGGCACCATAAAGACTAACTTTCATATTTTAATGTGACGTTTCGTGCACCTGTGCACTTCTTCAGACATATACATATATAGCAGCAGAATGAGGTGAAAGATATAAGACCAGCTGATATAGACATTTCATAGCAGGGATCCATGGGTGGTGGCCTAGATATGATAGGCTGTAGCACAGTGGTGGCCAAACCTCGGTCCTCCAGCTGTTTTGGACCACAACTCCCAGAATTCCTAGCCTGTATTGCCAATGACAAAGGACTGTGGGAGTTGTGGTCCAAAATAGCTGGAGGGCCGAAGTCTGGCCACCACTGCTGTAGCAAATAGAGGTGGGGGTGTGTGTAGGTGAGGGGAGGGAGGAGGAGGAGGGGGGGAGAAGGGGAGGGACAGTTAATTAGTGGATCTGGTGGTGAGGCTTCTTCCAGAGGAGGAATAATAATAACCGCACCTGCCTCCCCCGCCACCCGCCTACTCCCACGCAGCGGGGCCAGGCTTTTCCCCCTCGAAAGGTCTCCATCGGTCCCCTCCTTCCCGGTGATGGGTCACTAGAGGACTCTTTCCCCCCCCCCCACGACCCTTTTATTCCTTTGAGAACAAGCACGTGTAAAAGCGTTTAAGTAGTAAGGGTTTAGTTAGTAGTAGCTTAAGGATGGCGTTGCAGCGGCTGCGGCGGGGATGCCCCGGCCGCCATGGAAAGAGTCCTCCGAGCTCTGGTCTTTGATGAGAATTCAGGCCGGGCAAGAAAGAAAGAGGGGTTAAAACAACGGCCCCCATCTCTCTCTCTCTCCCCCCCATCTCAAGCCCCAACCGCAAGCCGAGAGCCGGCACAGACACACAGAGAGCGTGTGTGTCTTAGGACCCTCCTTGGGGGGGCGGGGGGCGGCGGCCTTTTCGAGTTTTGCAGGTCAGGAGGGAAAAGCCAAAGAAGGGACGGAGCTCTGAACTGCTTTCTTTCCCTCCGGTTTCCTACGTTCCCTTGCACGGAGAGGCTGGGGGTTCGGGAGCCCACTTGCAAATACGGTACAACGGAGCTCTAAAGTCTATCAAGGAACCACTTTTTAAACACACGACCGGCATTTTTATTTCTTCTTTTTTCTTCTTTCTTCTTCTTCTTCTTTTTTCTTCTTTCTTCTTCTTTTTCTTCTTTCTTCTTCTTCTTTTTTCTTTCTTCTTTCTTCTTCTTTCTTTCTTCTTTCTTCTTCTTCTTCTTCTTCTTTCTTCTTCACTACTGGGTGAGACGAACTTCCACGACTTCGGGACAGAAAACCACACACCCTCTTTTAACAGCTTGGATTCCTCCCAAGTTTTTATTACCGCGGCTTTTACTTCTTCTTCCTTGCTGGTCGAGAGAGGGAAGGGCACCGGCGAGGCTGCTGCACGGAGCGAAGAAGAAGAGTGAACTCGCGAGCTAGCACTGAGACGGACTACTCTATAGGAAGTTTCCCAGAGTCGCACTGTGCTCATTTCCGGTTCCGGTCGTGCCCCTCCCTCCTCCTCCTCCTCCCCCCCTCTCTCTCTGGGTGAGCACGTGCCCAGGATTTCCCTGCCGGCGTCGGGGCGGAATCCCGGGAGCGGTAGTTCCGCTCCGAGGAACCGTTCCCGGCTTGGTTGGCGCCCCTGAACGGCTGCAGCAGGAAGGCCGGACACGGAGGACCAGCGCGCGCGGGTGTGTGTGTGTGCGTGCCCGCCCCTTGGGGACGCGCGCGTGTGTGTGTGTGTGGGGGGGGTCCCTTCTTTGGTGCTGCTTCCGAGACAGCCTCTTCTTTTTAAATCTTTTTTTTTTTTTACAGGCTGACCCTTTTAAGCCACCGGCGGCGCCTCCTCCTCTTCCTCCCCCCCCTGCCCCCCCCGCAATGGGGCTGACCAAGCAGTACCTGCGCTATGCAGGCGCCGCTGCCGCCCTTTTCGGGGTGGTGGCCAGCCAGAAAGGCAACCTGGCCTACGTGACCCTGCGGGGGGAGAAGGGCCGCTATGTGGCCGCGCCAGCCTGCGAGCATGTTTTCATCTGGGACACGCGGAAAGGAGAGAAGGTGAGGCGCTGTTTTAACTTCTGAGATGGGTCTGCAAGAATCCCAAGGTGTCGCTCTCCTTCCACGTACATTAGGACCCCAGTATCCGCTGGGGATTGGTCCCAAGCCTTCCCGTGGATAATGAAAACCGCGGATAAGAGAGAACGCCAAAATGTCCCCAATACTGTTGTTTTGTGATAGTAAGTTGCTTTACAGCTGCTGTTTGTGACAGTATCTTGCTTTGCTGCTGCTGAATTGTTTTTTTTCCCTCAGCCAACGGTGGATAACTGAATCAGTGGATAATGAATCCGTGGATACGGGGGTTCTACTGTATTTGGGTGTATTTGTGCTCTGTCCTATAACCTTTTGAGGATGTGGTTAGAAGACTGTGGCTTCCATGAGAGTGAAATGCTAGAAGCTATATCTGCAATGGGATTTAACAACCACCTTATAGATAGATGCCTTGACAATGGCATGCATCTGCTCACAGGATAGATCTGTCTCTGTGTGTATATTTTTGAATTGCACTGCTGGGGCTGAAGTAATGGATTCTTTTTCAACTGTGGTCTTTTATGTATTTGTAGAAGCAGTACCCACTCCAGCATGGAAAGTTTAGTAGCCATGGGCCTTGTGACTCAGGGGTTAAACTGCGGTATTGCTCTCAGGAGTCAGCTTATGGCTTGAGTTTCACCCTGACAACCTCAAGTAAATAGTTTGAGGTTGATTCAGAATTCCCAAGTTGATAAATTGAGTGCCTAGGTTGCTATGGGAGGCAATGTGTAGGCTGCATAATTAAATTGTAAACTGCCCAGAGGGTGCTTTAAGCTCTGCAGTGCAGTATGTGAGCAGCACATTTTACTTTAAAAAAATAGTTTTGGTGAAATTGCAAGATTTGTACAAAATATATCAGGACCAGGGGAAAAAAGTACTATAGGTCCTTTCAGAACAACATACTTGCTGGTGCCCTGAGCAAGAGTACTCTATAATTTAGCATCTTGCTGTATTTGTACTAATTTCTTCAAAACAGCAATCCCCATTCTTCCTGCTAAGCTATCTGATTCAGTTAATAATAATAATAATAATTTATTGTCATTGTGTGTATATACACAGTATACACATACAACGAAATTCAGACACCCAGAGACCAGATTCAACACACACACACACAAACCTCCAAACACTCTCACACACATTAAAAAAAAAACACCCTTCAACACACACACGTAAAAATCCCTCAACACCCCCCCACCAACCCTCCCCCCACCTAAAAACACAACAGGCTAGGTAATCCTGTCCAACTGCTCACTGCTGGTGGTTCTTGAGTTCATTATTAAGTGCAATTATAGCTCTGGGATAAAAACTGTTCAGAAGACGTGTGGTCCGAGTTTTAATTGTTCTGTATCTTCTGCCAGAAGGCAACAGGTCAAAGAAATTGTGAGCAGGATGAGTAGAGTCCCTCAGAATGTTGTGTGACTTCCTCAAACAGCGAGATGTGAAGATGTCATCCAGGGTTGGTAGCTGGAGCCCGGTAACATTCTGGGCAATTTTAATTATTCTCTGTGGAGCTTTTTTGTCCGCTACAGAGCTGCTCCCATACCATGATAGCATGCCATAAGTTAGGACACTCTCAATGGTGCTGTGATAGTAAGACAGAAGTAGATGCTGAGATAAGTTCATCTTCCTGAGCATTCTCAGGAAATACAGCCTCTTCTGTGCCTTCTTCACAACCATATTGGTGTTTGCAGTCCATGAGAGGTCCTCTGAGATGTAAGTGCCCAGATATTTAAAGCTACCAACCCTCCACCTCCGCACCATTTATGTACAATGGTAAATGTACATCTTTCTTCCTCCTGAAATCAATTATAAGTTCTTTAGGGTTTTTGGTGTTAAGTATAAGATTGTTTTCTTTACACCACTGAGTCAACCCTTGTACTTCTTTCCTATAAGCAGACTCATCGTTCTTACTAATGAGCCCCACCACTGTTGTATCATCTGCAAATTTGATTATTGTGTTGGAGTTATACAGTGGGGTGCAATCATTTGAGTACAAGGAGTAGAGGAAGGGGCTTAGCACACAACCCTGAGGAACTCCTGTACTTAATACAAGAGTAGAAGAATGGTGGGATCCCATCCTTACTGACTGTGGCCTATCAGTCAGAAAATTCCTTACCCACAAACAAATCTTCTGATGTATACCCAAATTGGCTATTTTGAAAAACAACCTATTAGGTAGAATTGTATTAAAAGCAGAGCTATAATCCACAAATAACAGCCTTGCATATGTTCCCTGTTGTTCTAAATGGCTCAGTACAGTATGGACAACAATGGATATAGCATCATCAGTGGATCTGTTACTCCTGTATGCAAACTGAAACGGGTCCAGAGTAGATGGAAGTCTAGCCTTAATATAATCTAGCACCAATCTCTCAAAACACTTCATAATAACAGATGTTAAAGCTATTGGTCTATAGTCATTGAGAGATGCCACTACTGACTGCTTAGGGACTGGCACTATAATAGATGTCTTCAGGCAAGTAGGGACAGAGCACTGCAACAAAGATAGATTAAAAATGTCTGTAAATACTCCAGCTAATTCTGCAGCACAGTCCCTAACAACTCGTCCCATGATTCCATCCGGTCCAGCTGCCTTCCTAGCATTAATATTCTGGAAAGCGCGTTGCACATCAGAAATCTGCAGTAGAAGTGGTTGTCTATCAGTAGTAGATTCTATTGGTGTGCTAATGATGGTCGATGCTGTAGTCATAGTGGTTCCAGTTTCCACCTCAAAACGGCTGAAGAACTGATTCAGCTGATAAGCAGCTGATTCATCTGAGTGTGTCCCAATTCACGAGGCGACGAGTTTAAAAGGTGGCAGCATGATTAAGTGAATAAAAGGTGGCAGCAGTACCAGTTCCATCACAGAATTCAGTGTGTAAAAGGGAGGTGTCGTCACAATTTAGTGGCACAGCAGTGGGGTGTCGAAATAAACCCGGTTGTGCCTCTGAAAACTCAGTCTGTGAAAGGGGTGACATCACAGTTATCAAGAGTACCTTAAAAAGAAAAAAATACAGTTTTAGAACACCAAAGACATGGATTAAGAAGAGAAGGTAAAACAGGGAAAAGTAATACCTTAAAGACTTTAGGAGTACTGCTCTACAAGGGGGGGAAACCCCAAAACCAGTATTGGGGAACATGTTTATTGGGATCAATGGAGTGTACAGTAGGACCCTCATATCCACTGATTCATTATCCACTGTTTCAGCTATCCACGGTTGGCAGAGGAAAACATAAATAATTCAGTGACCACAAAGCAAGCTACTGTCCTAAAACAGCAGCTGTAAAGCAAACTACTGTCGCAAACAGCAGCTGTAAAGCAAGCTACTATTGCAAAGAAATCAGCTGTAAAGCAAGTTACTATCACAAAACAGCAGTTTTGGGGACATTTTGGCATTCTCTCTTATCCACGGTTTTCATTATCCACAGGAAGGCTTGGAACCAATCCCCAGCGGATACTGGGGTCCTACTGTATACAAAATTGTGAACAAAATCTTTTTCCACCAAAAAGAGATAGGAATGATGAAAGCAAAGGATGGGGAAGAACTGGCTTCTTATTAAAGCCATGAAATGTTCAGATGGAATGAAAGAGACTGTTATACTTACCGTATTTCCCCGAAAATAAGACACTGTCTTATATTTATTTTTTCTCAAGAAGACACACTAGGCCTCGTGGCGCAGTGGTTAAATGCCTGTACTGCAGGTAAAGCTGTGCTCACGACCTGGGGTTCAATCCCAGGTAGCAGGCTCAAGGTTCACTCAGCCTTCCATCCTTCCGAGGTCGGTAAAATGAGTACCCAGCTTGCTGGGGGGGGGGGAGCAATGTGTCGCCTGCACTCTATAATTAAATTTGTAAACCGCCCAGAGACTACTTAATGTGGTATGGGGCAGTATATAAGCAGAACACTTTGCTTTTGCTTTTATTTTCAGGGGATGTCTTATTTTATTAAGTACAGTATAATATGCTTGGATGTCAGCCCTGGACACAACCATAGCCACGCCTATCACTAGTCTTATTATCAGGGTAGGGCTTATATTTAACAAATGCATAGAAATCCTGCTAGGGCTTGTTTTTTGGGGAGGTCTTATTTTCAGGGAAACAGGGTATTTCCCTAATGTAAGCCAGATGAAACTGTTCCAGTGTTGTCTGTGGTGTGTTTGAACAGAATCATGAGGGGATTAGAGTAAGTCTCCCATGGAGTTAGCTCGGGGGTGGGGGGACCTCATCAGAAAAAAAGACAAGTAAAAGGGAAGGTGAGTGAAATGATAATGGGCAAGGGAAAAGGTAGGGGGGAAATAATACCCAGGAGTGCCAGGAAATTCAGAAGAGATTAAAATTCTTGTGGAACAAGGTCACCTATGGTTGCTGCCATTCACGATGGCTGTATCATGCTTTCAGTACTTGGCCAGTACTGCTCAGTATACCTTCTGTGAGGGAATGTATGGAGAATCCTGTTGTAATCATGTCTTGCTAGTAGGTTTTTCTTAGGTGAGTGAGTTGGCTCTGGAGAAATCCAAATATCAATTTGATCCAGCAGGGCATATTCTTAAAAGTGGAAATATATTACATACGTAGTTAGCAAATCTAATGAGATCTCAGAATGCAGGCTTCAACTCCATAAACACTGCATGAGGTGAGTAACGTGAATTGATTTCTTTCAAAACTTGATTGTACAGAATCATGTTACAAAGATTTCCTGTATTTTATTTTTCAGGTTCTTATCCTCCAAGGCCACAAGCAAGAAGTTACTGCTCTGTGCCCATCCCCAGATGGCCTGCATTTGGCTGTTGGCTACGAAGATGGCTCAATATGCATCTTCAGCCTCCTAAGTGGAGAAGGGAACATCACTTTCAATGGGCATAAAGCTGCCGTCACTACCTTGAGATACGATGAGCTGGGAGGGAAGCTGGCTTCAGGTTCAAAGGTAAGGGTTTTGGAAAGAGGAGAGAACTCTGGGCAGTAGTTGGAATTGAAATGTGCTGGCTATAAATTGATAATGGGGCTCAATAATGCGTAACGGCAGTTAGGGCGGTGATAGAGTAGAACTTCCTTGATGGTACATTAGGGGGGAAAACAGCTCAGACAATTGCTTTGTTTTTGGGTGAGCAGTAGTTAACTGATGAGAAAAAGTCAGGTTCTGGGATTGTCCCCTGCTTGGCGGAACTTTGTGAATGGGAGCACAGGGAGGTATCCTCTAAAGCAAAGGATTCAGAGAAATACATAGAAAAATACTGTAATCACCACACATCAGAAATGACTTGCTGACACAGTTTGTGAGTTTGAATTAAACAGGGATGTGATGTTTGGCAAAAATCCTTTTAAGCTTTTCAAACACTCCAACCATGTAAGGAATGACCAGGTTCTTCCGTCGGCTCTGGGTCTATGTCTGATCCCTTGTTCTTCTGGGATGGCCCACTGCTTTGTTGAAGGCCCACTTTGGATATCCACAGGCCTTAAATACTGTCTTCAGATGCCTGTCTTCCTTCTTCCTTGCTTCTGTGGAGGTGGGGATGCTCTCTGCTCTGTGGCTTAGGGTCCTGATGACGCCTAATTGGTGCTGTAATGGATGGTGGGAGTCCAATAGTAAGTACTGATCTGTGTGGGTGGCTTTCCTATAAACTTCTATTCCCAGGCCATGGTCATGTACTATGGTGACTGAAGGAAAGCCAGCCTGTTGTCTAGGGTGTCTTCCCTAGTGAACTTAATATTAGGGTCCACTGCATTGATGTGTTTTGTAAAGGCCAGTACTTCCTGAGTCTTGATTTTCACCCAGGTATCATCTACATCAGGCATGTCCAAAGTTCGGTCCTCCTGATGCTTTGGACCACAACTCCCAGAATTCTAAACTTAGATTGCCAATGGCAAAGGACTGTGGGAGTTGTGGTCCAAAACATCTGGAGGGCCAAAGTTTGGACGTGTCTGATCTACATACCTGAACCAGTGGGATGGTGCAGTTCCTGGGAAGGTGTTGAGTGCCTTCTCCACTTCTCCCATTAGGTTAGCAACAGTGGGTGACACTGGGGAACCCATGGCACAACCATGCTTCTATATGTAGAAGCCCCCTCTGTACATGTAATACACGGTGTTCAGACACAGATCAAACAGCAGATATATGTGCTCTGGGCTGAGGCTGCTTCTAGTGGTGAGGGTGCTGTCTTACCTTCGTCTCTTCTTTACTGTTGTTAGGGCATCAATGCTGGTAAAGAGAGACGTAATATCAAAGGATACCATAGTTTCATCTATATCCAGTTTTAGCTCCCCGAAACAAACTCCTCTGAATTGTGCATGTGGTGGTCTGTGAGTTCAACCAGTAGGGCTAGGATAGTTGCCAGGTCTTTTGCAATGTTATATGTTACTGAGGTTATACTCCTTGCTTGTGAATCTTGGGAAGTCTGTACAGGCAGGGGACGGCCGCTCCAGGATATAAACGGTGGTAGGTCGCCCTGTCAATTGTGTTGTCCTTCTCCAAGTATAAAGCATTCTATTACTTTTTTCTTGTAGTTGTTGGTGTGGTCTCTTTTTAGCTTTACATATTTGTGTTGGTCATCTAAAAGTGAGATAACCTTTTGTGAGATAATCTAAACATTTCAATCTCTTAAGACAAAGAAGTCCAGTTGCCATGACTCAACTTCCAGATAAATTCACCTGGATGACTGAGAATCTTCACAGACATTTTTATGTAATGTTGCTTGATGATGACAATGAGAACGATGATGATGATCATCTTTGTACTGCTGAGGTGGAAGGGCTCCTATGGCTCACAGAGTCCTCTCCTTCTCAAGGAGGGATTGTGGGGAATTAAATTCCCATCCCCAGGCGCTGCATCTAGAGAGTTCAGCCAGTGAACTTATCCAGCACTTGTGCACAATATCAGAGATGTGCTCTCATGTAGCTTCAATATGCAGCAAGTGAAAAATATAGCTTATTATGCCCTTTGAGGCCTTGTTTGAGGTGATGTGCTGGCTGAAAACGTTTTAGAGGCAAGATTCCCCTCCCCCCCCACGGCTGTTTTTGTTCTGGTCACAACGGAACCTGTGTGGGGCACGTGCAGGTGTGCAGGAGAGAGAACCAGGCAGCACAGCTGACATTTTGAGGGGAAATTGTTTGGAGGCACCACTTGGAAATGCTTTGGAGACTCTGCTTGTCAGTGTAGTTGACTATGATAGTAGTGGAAAGGGCTGAGCTTTTCCTTCATGTTCCAGGACACGGTTGTCATCCTTTGGGATGTGATCAATGAGAGTGGTCTGTACCGGCTGAAGGGCCACCAGGATGCGGTGACTCAGGTGCTCTTCCTGAAGGAGAAGAATATCCTGATCTCCAGGTAAAGGCGCTCTTATAAAGGATCCTCAGGGGAATACAGCCCCAAGAAGGAAAAAGTTGCATGTGCTTGAATGATGTGGAGGTTTCCTTATACATTTTAAAAGTATTTCAATGTACAGTACGACCCCCGCATCAGCTGATTCACCAACTGAGGATTCAGTTTTCTGTGGTCGGTGGTCAGCAGGGGTGTTGGGCAAGGAGGGTGGGAATTAGAATTAAACATACTGTTGCCAGTGCCTGCTACCCTCTTTCTCTCAGCTGTTGCTGGGGTGGGGTGAGGGCTCACCTGACCTGAGTAGGAAATTCAAAGACCAGATCTTTAAAGTCCCCGCCTCACCCCTCCGGAGGGTGCCTGGCTAGTGGCAGCAGTAGGGGAAAAAACCTCCTGCCACCACCATCGGGCAGGCAACTTCTTTGATCCGAAGTTTGAGTGGGAAGTTCAAAACTTAATGATCCACTGCCTGTTACCCGACCCAGAAGTTCAACGGCTGGTTGGCCAGGCGGGTGAGTCCCCACCCCACCCCTCCAGAGGGTGCCTGGCTGGCCTGCGCTGGCGAGGAAGAGGACCCGGTGGGCACCAGGGCAGTAAGTTTCATTTTTAACCCCCCCCCTTTCTAACCACTGCCACGGGCCAGCCAGGCACCCTCAGGAAGGGTGGCTGGCTGCTTTGTGGCAGCGGCGGCAGCAAGGTGGGGATAAAGTTTATTTTCTTTCTTTTTTTCTCTCCTTGCTGCAGCCAAGCCCTGTAGTGAGGAGAAAGGGAAAAAATCTTTCTTCCCTCCTTGCCATTTGGGGGGTGTTGGGGGCAAAAGCTTTGGCCCCAGCACCCCAGCACCCCTACCACCACTATCAACCTGGATAGGAGTGTTTGCTCTTATCCACAGATTTAACTATGCATGGAGGATCCCGGAACTGATCCCCTGGGAATATGGCGGTCGTACTGTACATTAGTTTGGTCTTTGGTGTTCCATAGTCTCCTTTTGAAATTAACAGTGCAAACCTACCAACAGTGCAAACCTACCAACGATCCCACTGTGCCCCTAGGAACTTTTCCATATATTATAGGAAATAATACTAGGTAAAACTCTGAGTTAGTCATGTCTGCTGTTAGACCCATTGAAGTTAATGCAACTTGTTAATCACAATTGACCTGGGTCTAGCATTGAGGAATATAATGTTTTTTTTGTTTTTTGGAAAATCAGAATGACTTAAATCACAATGTGAATCATGATTGAAATATAAATAATGTTTTAATTTAAAATTTAAAAATACCAATTATGTTTAAAAAAATCAATGCAGTTGTGATTTAATTCATAAGTACCCTGCTAGAGTCCCATTGTTTTCAGTTACCAGTATATGTGGCTGGTCACACATGACCAATATTTTGTGACCACTTCCACCATTGGAGCTCCATGTGCACATAAATATCAAGCCAGATACTGATCAGTGAGTCTAATAAGTACTGTATGTAGAACACAGGATTTAACTTTTAGGACATGATAGCAAACATTTCATTTGGGCATGTGGTTATTTTAGTTTAAGAGCAGGGGAGGTCGTTTTTGTTTTGCTTCTTTTGAAAAGCACTCTGTATTAGAAAGCACTGCAGGAATCCATCAGATTTTTTAGGAATTTTTACTGTAAGTTCCAAAAAATTAGATGGAATAAATGGAAATTTAATGTTTTAACACCATCTATTCCTCTTCTCTTGTTTCATTTATATCTGTTGTGTGCAAACTAATTGGGTGTTGAATGCAGTACCCTGGAAACAAAGGTGCTGTCAGATGCCTGCAACTGTGCCCATGATGTTTTCTTCAGAGACAAATTAAAAAAAATCCAAAATAGCAGCTGTGCATTTTTGGGCTGTCTGGCCGTGTTCTGGAAGTTTTTCTTCCTGATGTTTCGCCAAACTCTGTGGCCGGCATCTTCAGAGGGCAAGGAGCTCAGGGAACTAGGAGTTTCTCTCTGTGCTTTGGGGTACATTTTCCAAAATGTGTCCAGGTGCCAAACTCTCCCTAATGTGCTTGAGCCTGCCACTGGTGGACTGTTTGGACATGAAAAGTTGGGGAACGTCATTTCATGGTGGCAACAAATCTTCCGCCCATCTCTCTCTCTTTTCCTCTGCCGTCTTCTCAGATTCTAGTCTTACACATTGTCTTCCTTGTTGATTCTTCTCTCTTCCCTTCTTCTCAGTCCCCCCGAGCACCTTTGGTTTTTCCTCTGCATTGCTAGTTTCCTTTGCCAATATTTAGTCCACCCCTTTTCCCTGAAGTATCCCTTACTTCCCAATTCATGCATGTCGTCTTCTTCTCTCCCTTCTCAGCTAATAGCCGTACAGGCATCTTAGAAGCCTTATGCCTCTACCTGATATTGTATGCCTTCTATAGCCAGCACTGAATAATGAAGCTTGACACAGAGTTACTAGTGTTAAATTCACAGTTACTAAAAGTGAGAAGAAATATTTGCAATATAATGGATGACTTTTTAATGTTTAAGTTTATTTTTCTAATTTTTATTTATTTGATTTTTTTCAGTGGAAAAGACACTCTGGTGAAATGGTGGGATCTGGATACACAGCACTGCTTCAAAACATTGGTTGGACATCGTACTGAGGTAACTGGGATGCAGAAGTATCAAAAATAATAGGCAAAGGCCCCTAATGACAGTTAGTCTTTATTTCATTTCCTTCCTTCCTTCCTTCCTTCCTTGTTCTCTCTCTCTCTCTCTCTCTCTCTCTCTCAAAACATGGCAGTATTACATCCCTAGGGCCCCCAAAGGATACATTAGGAGAAAAAATGTTTTGGGGATGTTGAAGTGCCAGAAAAGTACTCTTCTGGGCTTGCATTCCTAATGCAGGAATAGTGTAGGGCAGTTTGCACTAAGGTGGCAGTATAGAAATCTAAATAAATAAATAAAATAATGTAACCTGTCAGGATTGCCATTATTTGGAAGTGACTTAAATGGTATATAACACCCCTCCAGAAAGGAGCATACATTTTAATGATTACGGCATGTCTTCTGCAGTATTTTGTTGGGATTCTCTTAAACACATCTTAGTGGCGTGCAGAGAGAATAGTTGCTCCCTTTTGAGAACCACTATGTTGTAGATTTGCTAGGATGTACACCTTTTTACTTCAATATTCACTAATGAGGCTGTGAAGCAGAGAGAGTGCTCAGAAAAGTTTGAATAATATTTTTAAGGCTGGTCTAGTCTATATTCTTGTGTATAGCCTGGTCAGCTACAAAGCAGTAAAGCACATGTGTAATATGTAGCAGCCTACAGATATGATCTGTCTGGTTTAGTTTCTCTTCTTGGCCTGAAGGAAAACCTATACTCATTCTCCCTGACCCTTGCCTCTCCCACAAACCTCGTGGCAAATATCAGTTTTTTTTTCATCTGAAGCTTTAAGGATCATTAAATGCTGTTGTCTCTTTGTAAAATGGAGTGGAATATTTATGTTATGCAATGGAAAAAGCAAATTAGCTTTGAATTGCTTAAGCAGTCGTATTTGTAAGGGGCAGTTCAATGTTAAATGAAAGTTATTAATCACTGAGGGATGTTGTATTTCAGGTGTGGGGACTAGCCTTGATTTCACAAGAAAATCTTCTTATCACTGGTTCTGCAGACAGCGAGTTACGAGTCTGGAACATCAGCTACCTTGAGGATGTAAGAATTTAACATTTAGAGTAATTTATATGTTTGTGCTATATTGTTTGCAGTAATTTTGACTAAGACTATTTTGATTGCATTTTGTGATATCAACTGCTGTCTTTATTGTTTACTACAGAAGGATGAGGTATAAATGTGAGCAATAAAGACAATAAATCTTGCTATATATGCTGTACTACTGGGTGACTTGTATTAATAATGACTTGTGGAGGAGTACTACTGGCCCACAGGGGAGGTGGGGGGGGGAGAGTTAGCTCGTCCTTCTTTAACTGATGTCTGTTGATCCAACTGCCACTGTTTCTCCTCATAAACTAGGTCTGCTCCTTTACCCTATCTACCATCTAAAATACCTGTGAAGTTTTGATAGTTCCTGTCTGTGTTGCTTCCATCATTCTCTCCTGCCTTGAATACAACAAAAGATGCCTCAGTAATTGCTGGCCCTCTTCTCCATTTCTTGAAACAGTCCTCACAATGGCGTGAAGCTGCTTATTTAGGTAGCACTGTGTGGCCAAAAAGTTAATCCCCAGGGGGAGGCATCATATGGGTGGTGACCCACTTCCTACTTTTAGTACGCACAGCACTGCTGCAAATTATTGCCCCATCTCTTTAGTATCTCATTACACCTGTTCTCTGTGTGGCTTGCCTAACTGATTGGTTGGTTTGCTAAATACAGTCACCCCCTGCCATTTTCATGGTTCAGGTACTGCAGTCCCGCTATATCGCGGGATCGCAGTACCTGCACCTTGGAGCCGCGCGCGTGGGGGGGAGCGATCGGGTCGCTCCCTGCCGCCCCCCCGGGCCCCTCCGAGAAGTCTCGGGCGGTGGGGGCGGGTGGTGGCGGCAGGTCAGATCCCGCAACACCGCCTCTGCGCGCCGTGCCAAGACTTCTCGGACAGGCACACGATTGCCCCCCCCCCCCGCCCCCACCCCCCCCACCCACTTCCACATATTGTGGATTTTCATGCATCGCGGGTGGGGTGGGTCCCTAACCCCCGCGATTGGTGGGGGGTTACTGTATTGTTCTGTATTTCCAGTTTGTATACGAGTGTTTCTATTCAAATTGGTCCTTTCTACTTGGGTAAATAAGGAAGTGATTTCATGATGGGAATGTGAGCACATCTGTGTTCTAAATGACACCTGTTTCTTGTCACTTGTAAGCAGAACCAGGACCCCAGTGAGCCTGAGTTCAAGAGAAGCAGAGGTTCAACAGAAAGGACGGAAGAATCCCCTGAGGAAGACAAGACTGGTGATCAGGATGAGAACATCGAAGAGGTACTTTGGTGTATGCTGCCTATTAACACAGCACAGCATTAACTGGAACCTGTTGTGAGAGGGAGTGTAGAATATCAGTGACCTCAATGTTTTGATTCATTCCTGTGTTGAAATATTTTTCCTTTGAAAAAAAATTATAATGTGTACTATAGAAGATGAATCCAGTTGCTCATATTTTTCCAGGTAACAATCAACTCACTTGGGTTTTTACAAAAGCAATTACAAATATTTCCAAAGCACACACTTTTGATAGGTTCAAGGGCCTGGTTGGAGCACAGAAATATGTCCATTAGCTGCTGTAAGATTTCTGGCAAACATCAGTATGGAGGCATGCAGAGCCTTCTTTCACTCCCACCGCCCCTTAACAAAGTGATCCAGTGTTTTTCCTTTTCTTAGAGTAAAGTCTGATTAGGAAAAATGAATGGCCGCCACCCTTAAAGTGATGAGAATGTGGTGAAGGTGCCATAGAACACCTCAAAATTACAAAAGTTAAAAATTAAAAGAATGACCGGAATCCTATTGGGAAATCTGTGCTTAAGGATAATTCTCACAGTGTTTTTTGTCCCTCTTGCACACAGCCTTGAGCTGAGAAAGCAGAGGGAATGCAGAGAATAGGCAAGGGTGTGACTTGGGCTGCCTTGCATGGTTGCCTGTTTACATGGCATGAATCCAAGGGGCTCCGCTTCACCTAGAAGCTTCCTCTACAATGGTTTCCCCTCCTGAAAATAGCTTTTTAAAGGAAGAAGTTGTGGGCCTATCCTGTATCCTGAGCTGGAATAGAAGGTACAGACAATGAAACAACTCAAAAGAGATGTGCACTGAAGGAGAAATGTATGCTACAGGCAAGCTGTCATTCAGCTTTGGAGAAGAGACCGTTTTTAACTTGTACAGTCGTTTCCTGCCATTTCATGGTTCATATACTGTGGTCCCGGTATATTGTGGGACCGCGGTGTATGAAAGGCAAGGCCCCCTGGGGTAAACTGCTTGGGCCCGTTTGAGGCCTCCTGCACTTACCCCAGGTCTGGTACTTCCCCGAACGGGACTCTGATAGACTCAGATGGGAGAGCCTGCGGAGCTGGGCAGGGACGCCCTGTGAAATCAGTACACCATCCTGAGCAAGAGCACCTCTCCAAGGGCCTTACAAACGAGAGACAGGTAACGAAAGGCTCCTCAGTCTCTGTTGAGGCCCCTGAAAAGCAATGGGCTCCAAACTGCCTGCAAAAGTTCCCCTAGATGGGATGGGGATGGATGGCACACAATAGGTTCAGAGAGGAGCATCGCCACTGCATTACCGGGGGGTTCTCTCTGCATGTACTGAAGCCTTTCTATAGCTTCCTACCGTACTCTTGAGTTCTAGGGCATGCTTCCTACTTCTGAGAGAGAGAGAGAGAGAGAGAGAGAGAGAGAAAACATCACAGATTAATAAGACCTCTGAGAATACCACCAGTCTTCTCAACTGCAGCTTTAGCATTGCCTTGTTTTCCTAAACATATTTTCTCAGGCATTTCAACATATTCTCCCTTTTAAACACTGTAACTGGGGTTGCTTATGTAGACTCCTTCATAGAAGAGCATTAGAAAGCCGGCAAGTTCCAGTATCAGATTAGAAAGTGTGCACTGTAGGAGAGGTACTATAACCTACTTATTGCCTGTTCCGGTTTATTGCATGAGATCTTTTTAGGGATTCTACAAATGAATAGTGCTAATTTCTTCCTTGAAAGGGGCAGTTGTGTCCGTCCCTTCTCCTTTTTAGGAGGAAGGGAATAAGGGGGCTCTCTTTTTAGCCCTGGCCTTCTTGAGAGCTGAGTTACGCTGACTTGTTTCTTCCTGCACTCGCTTTCTACTTGCCAGTCTGTCTCAAGGCAGATGCCAAGAATGACATTGTGAGCATCAGTGTTGCCTTAAGAAAAAAGGCTTGAGCAGACAGCTCTCTACCACATACTGGGCCCCGTGTCAGATAGAGTTTAGAATGGCTGTTTTATTTCTTTGCTCGCTTGCTTGTTTCTGGCGACCTTCCTGATCTGTATCTACCATACTTGCTTATGTGCACCTTTGTTCCTTTTTCAGCACATCTTGAGTTGCAAAAAAGCTGGCTCTGTTATGCGGGAAGGAAGGGACCGCGTCGTTAATTTGGCCACAGACAAGACAGGAAGGATTCTTGCTTGCCATGTAAGTGAACTGTCCTTTGGGGCTCACGGGAATCCGCCTGCCTGCCTGCCTGTCTTGGGCCCCTGGGTAATTCAGACCTTTAGTTCCACAAGCTCAGCCCCTTGACTCTGTCGTGTCCTATTCCAAGGGAACAGACTCTGTCCTGGAGATCTTCTGCGTCCTTAGCAAGGAAGAGATTCGCCGGAAGATGGAGAAGAAGATGAAGAAAGCAAGGAAAAAGGCCAAGTGAGTGCCAATTAGGAATGAATGCATTTTGTCTCTAGGTAAAAGCGGCTTTTAAGAAGAATCTGAAGACCTTTCTTTTTCGAGAAGCCTACGGCGATGCATAGGGACCTGTGTTTATTTTTTTTTATTTTATTTTTTTTTTGCCCGCCTAACTGCTCTTGGATTTTACTCTTTTATTGTTATTGTTCTTGGTATTGATTTTTATCTGTTTTATCTGTATGTTGTGAACCGCCCAGAGTCCCCTTGTGGGAATGGGGCGGTATATAAGTGTAATAAATAAATAAATAAATAAATAAATGACAAAGAATATGATCCCGGTCAGGGTGCAGGCAAGGGATTGTGACTAGAACATTTTGCATTCAGTCTCCCGCATCAGTGACAAATGGAATGAATCCATAGGAGCCGCATCTGCTGTGGTGTTCGCTTTGCAGATTGTTAAGGAGCACAGGTGTTGATTTTTAATTCCAAACTAAACGTTCTCTCTGATTAAAATCCCTCAGTATTCTTGTGTCGGGCCCAGGCATTCCATAAGGCACCTAATCTACCATGACAAAAAACCTTGGGGATTTTACAGAGTTTCGTTGCTGTAATCTCAGCTTCTTTCTTGATGCAGCATCCATGCAAGATAAAGCAAAGAGTAGTCCGGTGGCAGGAGGGAGGTGTAGCAGAGGAGCAAAGTCTCTGTGTTTCTTCAGGTGTATTAGCTTTAGCTCTTGGAAGATGGGATAAATAAGGAAGCAAGGAAAGTGGGGGGAGGGTCTCTCCCTGGGTCATTTCCTGCCTGCTGTGACCAGGGGACATCCTGTGCAGGCCTGAGGATGGCACCAGGCTTGCTAGTTGTTCGTATGGCAAATACCCATTGATTTGTTTTCCTGCCTAGAGTCGGGGGCTGGATTTGATGGCTTTATAGCTGCACCCCCACCCACCCAATTATTGAATGATTTTCTGTTTTTTCCCTCAATTTCTGAATGAATCTGAGGTTGGGCTTAGAAGTTTAGCTCATTGTTTTCCTTCTGCCATAGGCAAACGTCAAATGCAGAGGAGGAAGACCTTAATGTCAGCATGGAGTGCAGTCTGCAAGAAAAGATTCCGCGTCTCATTAACATCAAAGCTTCTGCCAAAATAAAGTGAGTGCGAAATGCTGAACCATTGCTTATCTTGGGCATGAGGTTGCCACCATTGGTAGAGAGCTAAGTAAACAAAACAACAGGCCTTAACGCTGCCAGGGAGGCATCTCGGGCATGCACTGCAGTCTCCTTAACGCTGCCAGGGAGGCATCTCAGGCACGCACTGCCATCTCCTTCTTAACGCTGCCAGGGAGGCATCTCGGGCATGCACTGCAGTCTCCTTAACGCTGCCAGGGAGGCATCTCAGGCATGCACTGCCATCTCCTTCTTAATGCTGCCAGGGAGGCATCTCGGGCATGCACTGCAGTCTCCTTCTTAACGCTGCCAGGGAGGCATCTCAGGCACGTACTGGGACTCCCAGTGTTTCATCCTCTTCAGAAAGGAAGGTAGCCAGGATGCCTGCAGAGGATTCATGACACTTGTGTGATGGTCTCTAGAAATACGTGTGAACTGTAGAGAGTCTTCATGCTCAAGGGATGTAGAATAGTGCTGTATTATCTCACTGGCTTATGCAAGTTTGATTAAAGGTCCCAGCATTTTAAACTGGCTGCCTTAAAGGATAGCAGGCAAAGCCCAGAGAAAAACAACAAAAAAGACCAAAATGTGTGGCACCTTAAATACTTAGATGAATAATTCAAATGAAATGTATCTTGCAGTCACCTGATCTTTATGCTGCCTCAGTCTTGGGTGTGTTACTTGTAGTCACTGTTTTTGGTTCTCTTAATTTCTGATTGATGTTTTCTGTGTGATAATTAATTACTGGAATAGGTCCTTTGACTTGATCCTCCATCCAAGTGGAGAGCTGAAAGCTGCAATAATGCTCCAGAATAACATCATTGAGTCATACACCTTGAATCCATCAGGGCCAACGCCCCGACTTCTGCAGATGTCCAAAATAACGATTGGAGGTCACCGTAGTGATGTCAGGACACTGGCATTTAGCTCCGACAACATTGCCATCCTCTCTGCTGCTGCTGAATCAGTGAAGATTTGGAACAGGTAGGAGACCTCTTTTAAGTCTCAGAGAAAAGCTAGACTTTGAAGGACAGGGAATCCAAATAGAAATTCAGGTGCTTAGTGTTGACCTTGAAAAGAATTTTTTTTCCAACCTTGAGATCTTGCTCAAGATGAAGTGAAGAACTTTGATCATGCAGGTGACTAAGTCAGTTGAGTGGAAGACTCCAGTTCCCCAAGCCTATTTATTGTTTTGGCTCCACATTTCTCAGGGATTTAAAAGTTACTGCCTGTACTCTAAAAATTGGGCCTGGACAACCGCTGGAGGCCAGTGACGATGGTAGGCACAGTTTTAGATATACCATTAAGAATACTGTTTCAAGGCAGCTTCATCCAAGAATATATTGTAAGCAATATAACACAGAACCGTTAATTTTAATGAGTTGCAATGCATGGTGTCCATCTCTTGGTGGAGCAAGCAGTGTGGTTGGAGTGGATACATGTCTTGCTCCAGCAGCCCATGGGCTCCTGAGGGTTGGGAGATCCTTTAGAGAAGATATTGAGACAACCTGTCCTGAAAGACAACATCAAGGATGTAATTACACTGTTGATGGATCCCCCACTTTTCAAACAGCTATGTCCGTTTTATTTTATTATGTGCTTAAATATTACAATAAAAAGGTAAGGTTGCCCCTGCAAATGCATGCTAGTTGTGTCTGATTCGAGGGGCAGTGCTCATCTCCGTATTCAAGCCAAATGGCCAGTGTTGTGCAAGTCCGTGGCCACATGGCAAGCATGGCTGCACGGAAACACTGTTTTTACTTTCCCGCTTTTTTACAGCATTACCTATTTATCTACTTACACTTGCATGCTTTCGTACTGCTAGGTTGGCAGGAACTGGGGTTAACCGCAGGGACTCGCTCCGCTGCGTGGCACCCAGGATTCGAACCACTGAGTTGCTGACTTTGCAGCCCACAGTTTTCGGAACCTTAGTCGGCTGAGCCACCACACCACTGCAAATATAAAAATTATAATTAAATATTATAATATTTAATATATTTTTATATTATAATAAATTATTATTATTATTATTTATTATAATAGCTCATATGCCATCATTTTCACAACCAACAAAGCAACCAAATGCAAGGGAAGGCATGCTTATGAAAATTTGGGGAAATTAACCTGCTTAGCTAACTTGTTGGGGTTTCTTTCTGACATTTGGTAGCATTTCATGAGATCCTAAGCTTATTATTATGCCTGTCTTACATAGGACTAGTCTTAGGTGTAGTGGCTGATTGTAGTCACAGTTACCAGCAGGATGGAGCACTTTTACCATAGTGACAATAAACCACAATTCATTGTTTGCAATGACTACATGCTGCTTTGTCTAAGAAGTTTTTCTTTCTTCTGTGATGCTGATGCTTCCTTGACTGCCACATAAAAATAACTTCTCATCTTTTAAAATCATTGTTAAACCTGGGCTAGCTTTTGCCACAGGCTCCTCACCGATGCACCTCCTCTGGGTTTTATAACACAATATAGTGGCACCTCGAGACATGCCTATAGATAAAAATAAATTGAAATACGAAGGGAAATCTTTGGAAATGGGGATGACTTGAGTTAAGAAAATTTTTGAAGCGCCGTTGGGTATCTCCATTTTCAATGACAAAGCCAGCAAGGCAGGGGAAGAGCCTCCCCATAGTGCTGGGTTTGCGGGAAACCCCTTAGCAGCCGACCTGACACCCAGCTGATTTTGACAGTTCAGAAAATCATATCTTGAGGAGCAGCCTTTGGCTGCCGGTTGATTGAGGGGGTTTCCCCTGCTTTGCTGGTTTGGGGCAGGTGCCCTGCTCAGCTCCCCCCCTTCTCCTTCTTCCCTCCTTTTTCTCTTCCTCGTTTTGGTCTCCGCTTCTTCTCCAAGCTTCCCCTCCTCCTTGCACCTCGTGAAGCCTCTCTCTCTCTCTCTCTCTCTCACACACACACACACACACACACACACACACACACACACAGAGAGAGAGAGAGAGAGAGAGAGAGAGAGAGAGAGAGAGAGACAGACAGACAGATAGACAGAAACCTCTGGTATGGATTAATTGGTCTTCAGTGCATTCCTATGGGAAACCACATTTCGAGGTACAAAAATTTTGAGATACGAAAATTCCCATAGAACAGAGCAATTTTGTATCTCAAGGCACCTCTGTAGTAATGTTCCCAAAGGTGTTCTTCTTCCTCTGTTCTTCAGGGAGATGAATGTGTCCTCTCTTTGCTACTTCTGTTCCTAGATCTACCTTGCAGTGCATTCGGACCATGGAATGTGAGTATGCTTTATGCTCACTGTTTGTCCCAGGAGACCGGCAAGTCATTGTAGGAACCAAGGTAAGTGCACGTCCCTTCTGGAGCTCTCTTGATGTTGCTGAACATTCCCTTCTTGGCTTCAAGCCTTTTCACACAAGACAAGAACCATTGCATCTTGTTTGTTTGAGGAGGAGTGTTATTTGGCATACATGGTTTCCCCTAAAATCAAGTACTGGAAGGAGGTGAACCAGAGACTGCTACAGTACACACGTTTATTTATGCTGCATTCTCTTTCTCTTGTTTTAATAGCTCTTAGCTTGGTAGGATGCAAGTGGCTGGTTCTTTTCAGGATCTGGTGATACTTGGTATCCCTGGATTCTAGCCCTTTTATCCTCCATGCAATGGAGCTGTGTGGTTGGAGAGTAGAGGTCCTTATTGGAATTGAATGCATGCACTTGGGGGTGTTGCCTTGACTAAGTAGGCTTTGGAGGCAAGAGGAGACCATGTGCTTGAATCTGCTTAAATTGCCTCAGATATAAAAAGAGAGAAAGGGGAATTTATGTATTTACAGAGAGATGTGTCAGCTTGCTCCACAGAACATAGCAATGCATCGTGCAACTGGAATCATTTTCTGTTAACTTCAGCCTTAGGCCGTACTCAGAGACTAGAACGTTAGTGAGGAATGGTCATTTGTTTATTATTATTAGGCTAACATGTTATTACTGTGTATTGTGTCTGCTTTGAAAAGAGAGGGTTCAAATGGTTTATGGCAGTGAAGTTGAAAAATACATTCTGTCCTTTCACTCTTCCCCTCCCTTGGCCCCCTTTCTGTTTTGCAAGAATGGTGGGAAACCCTGTTTCTTAGCCACCACTTTCTTCTTTCTCCTTTGTCCTCTCGTCCCCTTACCCTTATTCTGCTTTTCTCGCTTACTTTAAGATTTTGTGTCAACCTGGACCATGCAGATCTTGGGAGAGAGGAGAACTGTTTTTTCTTTGATATTGTTGATCCCGTTGCCAGCTCCCTGCCCCTGTACTTGACAGTACCTGGCTAATGTACCACTATTATTCATGTATTTATTCTTTATATGCCACCTTTCTCTCCACAGAGCTGCCATGGTGGCTCACAACACTTAAACCTATACAAGAATGATCAGCCTTATAATACCATAGAAATACCACTTTAAGAATAGTTAAAATGGTAATGATTGAAACCCATGTTAAAAACATTTTGAAACCTTTTGAAATCTCTGCGTTTAAGAAATATTCCCATTTCTGAAACATTTATTGCTTAGGACCTGGCTACCTAAAGGACCGCCTTCTTCCATATGAGCCTGCCTGTACTTTAAGATCAGGCCAGGAGGCCCTGCTGAAGGTGCCATCCCTCAAAGAGATAAGGGGGGGGGGGTGGCATGTCGAAGCAGGGCCTTCTCGGTGGTTGCCCCCCAACTCTGGAATGCCCTCCCTATGGAGATTCGCCTGGTGCCAACCCTTTTGGCTTTCCAGCAACGGGCAAAGACCTTCCTGTTTGGCCAGAATTTTAATTAGATTATTTGCTTGGACACATGAGTAGCAGGGTTTTATAATTTATAATTTGTACTGTATCTGGGTTTAACTGTATTGGATTTTACAGTTTTAATAATATTATTGTTTTGGAATTTTTAATACTTGTTGTATGCCGCCCAGAGACCTCTTGGTAGTGGGGCGGCTAAAAAATCTTGTAAATAAATAAATAAATAAATAAATAAATAAATAAATAAATAAATAAATGCCAGATGATAGGAGGACAAGAGGGAGGGAGCTACAGAAATAGAGATGCAAAATCCCTACGTGAATTTGAACACTAATTCAATTCTCTGATTACATCAAAAGATGTCCAAAATAATTGGTAGTCTGTGTTAATGCCACTCTTACCCACAGGGGTGGGATGTGGTTCAGGCATGGCTGTAATACATGGTGGTCTAGTAGGCGACTTAACATGAACAAGAAGCAAGGGAAGGAGAATGCATGCAGGGTCTTGGGTGAACTGTGCAGCTCATGATCCAACTTCATCATTTGCTTTCAGACGGGGAAGCTCCAGTTGTTTGATCTGGCTTCGGGAAGACAGCTGGAGAGGCTTGATGCGCATGATGGGGCCCTCTGGTCCATCTCTCTTTCTTCAGATCAGGTAATTCCGTCCTCTTTTTTTTAACTATTGGCACTAATCCCTCTCTAGGAACTATCTCCTCCTCCTTAATGACTAAATTATCTTCAAAACTGTAAAATAGGTTTATAGTGATAGAGACACAGACCTAAACTTTCCAGCTCCCCTGATAACCCCCCCAACCACTGGATGCATCCACAATCAGCAGGAGGTTTGCACCGTATTTAGGGACAACGATTGCCAGTAAATCAGCACATGCAGGCCGTTTAATGAGTTTATGAGCTATTGGTCAGTTGATAACATTTCAGCTCCTGCAACCATTCTGGCTCACTTCCCATGATACTTTCTGTAAACATTGTGTTTAGTGGGAGGGCATTCCCAATCATTGTGGATGACTTTACAGCATCCAAATGGCATTAAGTTATGGACCTCTCTCGCCTGGTCAGGCAACATGGTAGATGGCATGCCTCACTGAATTTGCAATACACAGGATGCATGTTGCTGTAGATTTTATCTGTCATTGCAAACTCATGTTCTTGTGCTGTTCTAAAGCAGCCACTCATATGAGTAAGGTACAAATATCCTGTTTTACAATTCTCCTACAGCCCATTTTGGAGGCAGGTATTGCTGAAATCAGGGAATCGATGACCCCTCCCCCCTCCAGTATCTGGCAGTATCTTTAGTTGTGCATTAACACATCAGGATCTAAGCCTGTGGGGCAGAGGAGCTTCCCCCCAACAGCCTTGGTTTTTAAATACAGTTGCTAGTCTTGACTGGGCTAAAATCCATTCGTTTTGTTGTTACTGAAGGATGGGGGTGACTTAGGGAAATCCCATCCTCACAGTCACCCTGCTCTACTTGCAACTTCCAGCTGCATTCCAGTCATTGCATCTATTTAGTGTCACAAAAGCACATCTGTATGTCCTTGGAAGGATTTTTCCAAAAATAAACAGGAAAAGTGTGAATCTAATTTTAATTTGAGCCGTGTTTTCCTTCAGCGTGGTTTTGTAACAGGTGGCGCAGATAAATGTGTCAAGTTCTGGGAATTTCAGCTTGTGAAGGATGAAAACAGTGTCCAGAAGAGGTGAGGAGTGGCTTGTTTGTTTGTTTGTTTGTTTGGGAGAGGAGCCTATTTGATTGCTTCCTTTCTTCTCATCTGACATCCTGAAGTTTAAGGCTTCATAACATAGCATAGCATCCTGGGATTAAGATTGGATTTTGTTTTGATTAGCAGTATTATGAGCACCTAGGACTCTCTTGTGAAGCTGGCTGTAATGTAGTGGAGTGTAGTCCCTTTCTGGAGGAAAAAGAATGCTGTATATTTTATTTTTAATTCCTGTGATTTATGAAAAGGTTTGGGCTCCTTAATATTTATATAAATAAATATAGCATGTTTTATTTATAATGTTTATAATTAAACATAATCCTTTGTTTTATTTAATGCATTTTTATAAAGGTAAAAACCAATTTTCTATTAATGTTTACACGCTTGCATTTGAAACACATGCATTTCATTTTCATCTGATGAAAATAAACTTGCCTGCCCAGAAACACCAAAATGCTCCATAATTAAAGAGTCCTCATCAGTTTTGTAAAGCTGTAGGTGTTCATCTTACATTCGGCTTTCCACTTTTCCTGTTTCCTTCAAGTTTTCCTACCCTTATGGTCTTTTCCAGCAAGTCTCGTCCGCCCGGGTTCATAAGGTGCCCTGAAGCATAACAGCCTCAGTTTTATTATCTTTGCCTTCACTGTTTTTGTGCTGTTTTTAGGATATACTGTGCTGTATTTCAGAGTGCCATGCCACTGGATGTAATAGACATAATGTACAGGAATATTTAAAAATAAATATATTTTTGACCAAAATAATATTTTTAAAAACCCATGCATGTAGAGCAAAAAAAAAAAAAAAAGAGAGAGAGAGATAGTCTCTAGCTGTATGAATGAAATAGTGTAAGTAATCCGTAGGTTAATTGTACATCAAATGGAGATTCTACTGGCTTCCTTCTCCTACAATGCAAACAGGGTGACGACTGCAGATCCTCTGAACGGCCAAGAGATGCCCGTGTTTGGCAGCTCTTTGAGAGTTAGCGGTGTACATTCTGTGAAATGTTTTGAAATGGGTGTGATATAAGAGTGCCCTCAGTTTCTTTTGCGTACCCTGTCCTAGACTGTCTGTGAAGCAAATGCGTGTCTTGCAGCTGGAGGAAGATGTTCTTTGCGTCCGGTACAGCCCCAACCAAAAATTCCTGGCTGTTGCCTTACTAGACTGCACTGTGAAAATATTCTACACGGATACACTCAAGGTAAGAAACCCTCAAGCATAATGTCTGAAGCCACAGACAATCCCTTTTTATAGGGGTGGAAGTTATAGTCTGGGTGAAAAAGTCAGTAATGTGGATTCGGTGAGAGCAGCAGAGTCAGAGCAGGAGTAATTATAAATGTGTAGATTAATTTTCTATAACATTCCTGGTGAGAAATAGTTAAACATATGAAGCAGAAGAAACGACTAAAGGGCAAAGCCAAAATGTGGTAAAACAAATATTAAAATATGCAGAACATCTGTTTGCCAGTCTCTGCCCCACTTCAGTATTCATGTTTTCTAGGGTGAAAGTGACTAGGACTGAAAAGGTGGGGAGAGGGGCAGGCATGTGAATCCTGTGTGTGTGTGTGTGTGTGTGTGTGTGTGTGTGTGTGTGTGTGTGT
>JAHTLZ010000198.1:6525890-6587154 GCA_023846285.1 Phrynocephalus versicolor | reverse complement strand
GTGTGTGTGTGTGTGTGTGTGTGTGTGTGTGTGTGTGTGTGTGTGTGATGACCACATCAGAAATAGGAGGTGCCTTTTGATGCGTCTCTCATCATACAGGTATAAATCATGTTCCCCTCTCGATGGCTCGTTCATGCCCTCATCAAGATATCCCTGCAGATCCATCTGCAGATCTTTAAACAGCACCTCCCCTGTAGTGTAAAATAAAGGAGAGGGGGAGGGGGTGTAGCTCAGAAGTAGCACTTAGGCCTCACAAGCTGAAGATCTCATGTGGCGCCTCTGGCACCTCGGCTTAGAAGGGTAACGTAGCAGGGGGTGACCTCTCTTGAGACAGAGGAGCCCCTCTTCCACCCTTCAGAATAGATGGTACTTGTAACAACAAATGGGGAAACAGTCTGATCTGATACAGTTTCCCATTTCCCCTCAAACATATTGCTAAATCCCAAGATGTACAAAGTATCTATTGACGGATTCATTTTTCTGGCCCCTTAAGTAAAGCCAGACAGTTATGGCTGGGGGATTCCAGAAAAATTTAAGTACATTTATGGTTCAGTATACACTTTGAAACTTATTTACGCTGGAAATAGGTAACGTATTCCTTTTGCTTTCCAGTTTTTCCTCTCTCTGTATGGTCACAAGTTACCAGTGCTTTGCATGGATATCTCTTATGTAAGTATGCCCTGTGTGGCATTCCTCCATGTTGGGTAATGTATCAGAGGCCTGTTCTGTGGCAAAGCCATACACCTAGTTTGTGTGCATACTGTGTTGTATTAGTGAATTTGTACAGGCTCTGGAAGAATAAGTGAGAGGTGTATTGAGAAGCAGGGAACAATCCAGAGCGTGTGACAGCCTACGTGAACCCACGGTGTGCCTCTCTGCTGTCGCTGATGCCAATAAATGTACCTACTAGGTGTTCAGAAACAGAACATGCTTAGTTGGTTGCCTGCGGAAGGCAAAGAAGGAATTCCCTTCATAGGAAGGGTGCTTAATGGCACGTCCCAGGAAGTATGTACTATATCTGATCAGTCCCTGATGGGAGACGGGGAATCATAGCTCTCTCACTCAGGTGAGTGAAAGCCCCTGTCTTTTCCCTGCTGTGTTGTAGGATGGAGCATTAATTGCAACGGGCTCTGCTGACAGGAATGTGAAGATCTGGGGATTAGACTTCGGGGATTGCCACCGGTCCCTCTTTGCCCATGATGACAGGTGGGTAGATCGCAAAGAACATCTGGATCCGGTTTCTTTCTTTGGGTTTTTTTTTAAAAAATCCTTTGCCTGGAACTCCTATCAGAAGTTGATTAATGGTACAGTTGTCCCCCGCCATTTCGTAGTTCATATCCTGTGGTCCCGGTCTATTGTGGGAATCCAGTATATGGCAGGGCTGCCTGGGGCAAGCTGCCTGGGGCCCATTTGAGACCTCTCGCACTTACCCCAGGCCCAGCGCTGCTCTCAACGGGCCTCCGACAGGGTTTCTGGGGCCTCTGACGGGCCAAGGAAGCCCGTCGGAGGCACATTCAGGGTAGCACCAGGCCTCAGGTAAGTGTAGGAGGCCCCAGATAGCCCCCCCCCCAGCCCTGACCCGACCCAGCATCCACATATCACAGATTTTCCATTATTGTGGGTCGGGTCCCTAACCCTCTCATTAGGTGGGGGGTTACTGTATGACATCTCTGTGGTGGCCATGTATGAACCAAAGTACTGAATGCTCTCTCTATACTGGAACATTTGGAGGATGACGTAATCCTTCCGATCTCCTCAAGCTAACACCTTTGGCACTAACCATCGCTACACTGGAGTGCTGGCAATTGCACTGTTTGCACATTGCAAAATGATATAGCCCATGAGCCCTTTAAAGACCAGCATATTTGCCGCTGCGTAGGCTTTTGAAGTTATCTGTTGTGTCTGCAAACTTACTGCAATAATGACTTGACTAGCATTCAAGGAGGTAGAGCAGTCATGTTGGCAAACAGACCTGGCTGCTGGTCTGCTTGTAACTTAGATTAGGAAGTGCTGTTTCCTCTGTAAATTTTTTTTTTATGTGAGTGCATTCTCTGGGACAAAATGCACACTCTACAATTGAATAGGCAGTTTTGCTGACTCCACTAATTAGGTTACATCTGAGAATGGTGATCTGTTGTTTGAGCGTGATAGTGAGTGGGTGATTTGCTGAGAATAAGAAGACTGAAACAGGAGCATGTACTTTGGGTGACATTCTCCCTGCAAAGTTAATATTACATGGGTGAAGCAATGGGCTGCAGTCACAAATCTTTCAGCAGATTCTGCTGCTGGGAATCCGCTGGGGCAGTTTCAGTCCAGTTGCGCAGTAAAGTCCTGCACATGTGCTTTTGAGAGCTTGGGAGCAGCTACCCACTGAACAGGAAGCCCTTGTTTTCCCATTAGTGGCGATCTTTGGTTGCTGTCTCTACCACCACACTAGGGGTCATGAAAATCCATCCAACTCTGCAGCAGGCTGTAATACCATTCCTTTCATGTCGCTTCCAGAAGCGCTGTGACTGGAAATATGAAGGGAGGCGCCGGAAAAGTAATTCACTGGTTAGAAGCCTGAGCTGTCCTTGAACAAATCTACCCCTCTCCCTCATCCAAGTGGTGGTTTCTTGTTACGGAGATCTTTTGCCTGTGTGACCTGTTTAAGACAAGAGTTGCCTCACTTGGAGGGAGGCTCAGATTTCTCCCAGAACCATCTACTTTGCCTTCTGAATTCCTTTTTTCTGAAGGAAATGGACACCTGGGCTGCACATCCGTACCTTGATGAGTCCTCCCTGAGGACAGTTGTGCAGGCCCTAGTGATTTCGAGGATCGACTGTTGCAATGCCCTCTACGTGGGGTTGCCCCTGACCCTTCTCTGGAGGCTACAGCGGGTGCAGAATGCGGCGGCCAGGCTGGTGGTGGGTGCTCGTAGATTCGAGCACATCACCCCAGTTCTGGCTCACCTGCACTGGCTTCCCGTTGTCCTCCGGATAAGGTTCAAGGTCCTGGTTTTGACTTTCAAAGCCCTCCACGGCTTGGGACCACAGTACTTGGCGGAGCGTATCTCTGAGAGATCAACTGGGACCAGGCCCACGAGATTGGCGCAGGCACACTCACTTAGGGTGGCCACCCCCAGAGAGGCACGGAAATCGTGACCGCGCCTTCTCTGTGGTGGGCCTCACGCTGTGGAACCATCTCCCCAGTGAGCTGCGCCTTGCAGAGTCCCTGCCTGCCTTCAAAAAGGCTTTGAAAACCTACCTTTTTAAGGAGGTGTTTGGTGACCTTTCTTCTTAAGTTATTGTCCCCGTCCCCCGTCCCCCCCGCCGCTGCCTGCATAATCCCTTTTGGGTTTTGCCTCTTTTCTCTCATTGAATTTTTGTGTTTTAATCTCGTTTTATTGTTAGCCTCCCAGAGTTCCTTTTTGGAAGATGGGCGGGATATAAACACAATAAACAAACAAACAAACAAACAAACAAACAAACAAATAACAGCAGCAGTCTGGTGACAGTTGAGCTTCCCTGGGCTTCAGAGTGTCATCCTGTTTGCAGCCAGTGGAAACAGCAAGTGTCAATAGTTGTGCCACAAAACAGTACAAGATTGTCTCACAGATGGAAGTGTATTGAACGAAAAAGTGAGGAAGAACCACATCTTCTTGCAGCTTCTGTTTCTAACACAGTGCTTTGCAACCTGAAAAGGAGATGCAGTCGATGTTCTGTTATCTTCAAAGCACATGTCATCTGTGACGGCTGCTGCAGACACAATGGAATCACACACTTCTGGCACCGAAGTTTGTAGCATTAAAATTGAGGAAACCCTCTCAACACTGCCATTGCAGTGCTTATCAGAAAGTGTTGACTGGCAGTTTTTCTGAGAGTCTTTGAACAAGCAAGAACACTTTTGTGTGCATTTTACACTCATAGGGACCAAAAATTCTTTATAAATCCATTGTGTGGCACATAATGTGTTTCTTAGTGCTTCCTAAAGATGACACGACAACACTTCCCTAACCGTGTAGTGTAACTACAGTGAGACTACTGTAATGTTCATGGGAGATTGGAACAAAAGCAGTGCTTATACCTTGGCTGTCCCTGGGCATTGTTGCATGATTGCATTGGAATATGAACGGGCAAATGGAAGACAATTGCAGTTGGGAATCGTAGCAATAGAAGATGTTTCTATTTTCTTCCCCTTTTAAAAATGCCTTCGGAAAATGTTGTTGTGAATGTTGCTTTGATAATGGCAGTGATGATCCGTCATGTCTCTTGTTTTGTGTTTTGATTCTCTTCCCCGTTCAGTGTGATGTATCTTCAGTTTGTGCCCAAGTCTCATCTCTTCTTTACAGCGGGGAAGGATAACAAGATTAAACAGTGGGACGCAGACAAATTTGAACACATTCAGACCCTGGAGGTAAAACTTGAAATTGGCAGGTGTTGAGATTTCTTGTATGGATCGGGATGCCGACTGTATTACTTTTCCACCCTCACTATACACATTATCTAATCTCCAGGGGCATCACCAGGAAGTGTGGTGTCTGGCGCTTAGTCCCAACGGGGACTATCTTGTATCCTCCTCTCACGATAAATCATTGCGTCTCTGGGAAAGGACAAGGGAGCCACTCATTCTGGAGGAGGAAAGGGAAATGGTAAGAAAAAGAGCCTTGTGTGGAAGTTCCGTTTCCAGTTTTCATCTTGAAAGTATTAACTCTGACCTCATTTCATAAAATGAATATTTATGCATTGTTCACATTGTTGAGCATGCATTTTACGTTGCACTATGAATTTCATTGGAGGAAATTGCTCCATTTTTATCTGTTTTAAAACGTGCTAGCCTTCACTAAAAAAATGCTCATGGCTGGGAGGATCAAAATTCAAGCTAAAATATGTATTATCAGAAAACATGTTTTTAGGAGCCCCGTGGTGCAGTGGTTAAATGCCTGCAGTGCAGGTAAAACTGTGCTCACGACCTGGGGTTCAATCCCAGGTAGCCAGCTCATGGTTGACTCAGCCTTCCATCCTTCCAAGGTCAGTAAAATGAGTACGCAGCTTGCTGGGTGGAGGGCAGTGTGTAGCCTGCATACTGTAATTAAACTGTAAACCACCCAGAGACTACTTGAAGTGGCATGGGGTGGTATATCAGCAGAACACTTTTGCTTTTGCTTTGCCTTGCTTAGTGTTGTCAGACTCTCTGCTTAGTTATCTTCTGTTTGAAAGGTAATACTAAAAGGCCAATAAACTGTGTTGAGTAGACTGGTTTTAACATGAAAAATAGGACGTCAGGAGGACAGACCAGGGATCTCTAGATAGGGCTAGGAAAGTATCCTGATTGAAACCTGGATTATTGTTCCCCATCAGAAGTGACAGTACTTGCCTGAACAAATGAAGGGCCTCATCGAGAACATTGAATCTTTCTGTGTTCTTCTGTTCCTTCCACCATCAAGCAAGCAATAGCTGCTGGCCATAGTACTTCTTTTTATTTTAATTCAGATATTTATTTCTAGGCCACCTTTCCCCCTGTAGAAGGACCGAAGGGAAGAGGAAGGTTTCACTAACTTAAGTCTGAGAGCCAGTGTGATGTAGGAAAGCGTTAGATGTGGGGAAGGTAGACATGGACCCAAAGTCTGCTGTGTCCCCATAGCAGACTGTCGGATCTGGGCCCAACTTGTACGCCGTCCTGAGCATTTTGGGTGAAGGGTGGGGTAAAAGTGCATCTGTATACCAGTTTTGTAAACAAATGTAGCAGGTGGTCTCATGGATCTCTACTCAGAGTTCCTCTAAAACACCACGGAAGAGCACAGGGGCTTAATGCTATGCCTGCAAAGATGGTGGTTGTCGGCAAAGCACTTGGAAATCTTAGAGTTGAGTGAGAGGAGAGGTGTGGTAGGAAACATGTAACTTGGACATTTTGAAACTGGAAGAGTTGTGCTTCAGTGTTTTTGCTAATCCTGACACAGTGAACTATTTTTCTCTGCAGCAAAGAGAAATGGAGTATGAAGAGAGTATAGCTAAGGAAGACCAGCCTGTGGTAAGTAATTTGTGTTGAAACATTATTGCTTTATTGCTCCCCAGGCTTTCTTGCGGATTGCAGGAGATTTTTCTTGGAAGCATTGAGATGCAGTTCTGTAATCAGAATGAAAAGTCAGAATATGACACCAAACAAGGGAGGATGGGAAGACTTGAATCCATAGTTAATTACTTGTTCAGGGTTGATGATGTAGCTCAAAACTGACAATTTATTCAGACGCTTATACTGGTGACTAAATAATCAGTTCTATTCAAATATTTGTTTTCTATATTTGTCACAGTTACTTGTAGTATTAAAACTAAGAATAGGCAAACAATTAAAGGGGGGGGGGGAAAGCCACTGTGAGAAATGGAAAACTAAAAATGGAAAACACGAGTAGCGTCATCTAGTTTATAAACCCCATTAGTTATACTAAACAGCTGTTCTGATATGTCTGTATACATGGGAGAAAATAAAACAAAACTAGGCAGATAACTAGAGGAACAATTTTCATCACAGGGAGATACTGATTAAATTCAGTCTCACAGCTACTAAATTTTACATTTCCACCACTACATCCTTATCATTACTTTATTCTCCCTGTACAGTTAGTTTTGCATTGTTTCCCGCCCATTGCTACGGAGGAGCATTTTCACTGTTGTTGCAGAAAACCCGAGAGCTTGAAAGCAATTGTTGTCCTCTAACATTCAGGCTCTCACACAAAGGTGTACAGGCATTTGAAGTGAAGTGGAAATTATACTGCAGCAGCCCAAATGATGTTATAGGGCAGGCCTGGGGAAATTACAACCCTCCAGAGCTAGAATCATAGAGTTGGAAGAGACCTCAAGGGCCACCTAGTCCAACCCCCTGCCATGCAGGAACTCCTATCACAGTACTCTCGACAGGTGGCCATCCAGCCTGTGCTTAAAAACCTCCAAAGAAGGAGACTCCACCACCCTCAGTGGCAGCATATTCCACTGCCGAACAACTCTAAGCGTCATGAAATTCTTCCTAAAGTTTAAATTGAATCTCTTTTCCTGTAGTTTGAGACCATTGCCCCTGATGAACTGTTTCTGTTTCTGTGATCCCTCATCATTATCTAGAATGAATGGCTTAAAACATATTTTTGTTTCTTCTCAGGTTGCTGGGGAAACTCAAGGAGAGGCTGGGCTAGCAGGGAGAAAGACAATTGAAACAGTCAAGGCAGTAAGTAGGACACCTCCTGTAATCCTTCCTGATGAGCATTCCCTCTTGTGAGTGGGGAGAATGGCTTAGATTAGATCCTATTCTTTCCGTTTATTAACTGGTCACATGATAGCACAAATTTGAATAGATTTAATTGACGCACCCCATATGTATTTACCTCAGCGAGAGGCTTCAGCAGGACATAAGCCTTGTTAATAACATACAGATTGTATCTTCTGTGCTTGAGAGTCATCTTTGACCTTGGCTGAAAGGAGCAGAAGGATTAGCTATCCGGTGTTGCTAGTACCAAAGGGGAAATGACTGTGCCACCCGAGCCCTGGGCTGGTGTCTTGTGTCAGCACAGATGCTCTTGTTTGCAGTAGCCCCCAAAATCTACCAAAGAACATTCCAACACATCTGCTGCCAGGCCGTTCCTGGTTAAGGGGCAAATCTGCCCTGCTCCCCCACCACTCTGTGCATCATCACTCAGAAGTGCAGATACCGAGACCCTCAAGTTAACAAAATTCTTTTGTCCAACTCAGTTGTTCACAGGCTGATTTTGTGTCTGCAGGCAGAACGGCTGATGGAAGCCATAGAGCTCTACAGAGAGGAGACAGCCAAACTGGAAGAGCACAAAGCTATCTGCAAAGCTGCTGGGAAAGAGGTGGAGGATGACATCTTTTCTGTGTCTTGTACTCAGTGGAGGATGGCCATTCTGTTCTCAGATTATGCTTAAAAAGCTGCAAGTGGTTTAAAAAAAATGGTGTCTCTTGACCCAAACCAGGAGGCAAGGTTGGCTCAGTCCCTGTTCGACATGGAGTCAGGTGGCCATCATTGCCTTATTGTTGAGGAACATTACTCATAGATATGGTACAGAGTTCGTGCCCCTGCCTCCAAGTCAGTGCGGTCTGCTGTACGAGGCCAAGGATGCCATTCTGCTGGAGAAAGGTCCAATCAAGTCTGTTCCTGCCTTGCCACTTGAGAATTTTATTTCCCTCTTGATGATTTCCCAAGAGGGAGGCATCTGCTGTATCCTTGATGTCTAGAATGAGTATTTTCGTTGTTGCCATCACATTACTAACTGAAAGACATTCTTCCTCTTCTGTAAAGAGAAATACTGTATATACTCGAATATAAGCCCTAATTTTGGGCTGAAAAAAGGGGCCCTCGGCTTATATTCGGGTCAATACTTTTAGCCACTGAGGCAAGTTTGGGTCGGTGGCTAAAAGTCATTTTAAACATTGTGCGCCACTTCTCCTGACCTCCCCCCCCCCATGTTTAAAATGACTTTTAGCCACCAACTCAAGCATTTGCCTCAGTGGCTAAAAGTCATTTTAAACATCACACACACACCCAGCTCACAAAGGAGGAGTTGCCAGGCCCTACTGCATTTCCCACCCTAGGCTTATACTTGAGTCAATAAATTTTCCCATTTTGGGGGGTTTAAATTAGGCCCCCCACTTATACTCGGGTCAACTTATACTCGAGTATATACGGTAGTTCATTTTCTAGAGCCACATAAAGCTATATATCTGTTTTTATTTTCTTTTGACTCCTGACAATCACTCTGTAAATCTTTACAAAGTAATGGCCGTAGCAGCTGCTTTGCCACTGTTTTATAAGAAGACCTCTAGCGCGGTGAGATAAGTGAGCTAGCAGTTCCTCTGTGCACTTCTGAGCAGTTCCAGTGATGCCAACATCTCATGCATTAGAGGATGAGTCCTACCTGGGCTTGTAGTGTTTTCAGAGGAGGAAGTTGGAAGAATAGATTCCTTTTGAAGAAATATAGAGAGGGACAAGATGGAAGAAAATTGGAGTTGCCAAGATGGATGTGAACCAACCATTTTATAAAATTTGGGAAATTCAAGGATGTCAGCCACTTTGTCCAGATACAGGAAGGAATGCACTTGAATTGTAATACCACCTTTTTCTCTTCAGGTGCCTCTTCCAGTAAATCCAATTCTTCAGGCATATGGCAATATTTCGGTAAGCTTGATGGGTGACTGCTTTTGTGGTATTGAAACAAGTGTTACTCTGTTGAGCAAACCCTGAATTCATTATTGGGCATAACTGAGTAGTGTTAGGAGTGGGTTTTATATTGATGATTAGGAGAGATATGATGAATCTGTGATTCTTTAGTAACAAATGTGGTAACTTGGTATTTCCTCATTTCTGTGCTAAAGTCAGACTTTTTTTCTTTTTAAAACATCTTCCACCTTCCCTTTCAATTTCTTCCATTTTGTGGAATTTTGAGAAAATTACTGGAAATTTTCTATAAATACTGTTTTCTGCATGCCTTGTCTTCCCTCACTCATTCTCTTGAAAAACATGTTACAAATAGTAGTATCTTTTCTTGATAATCCAAAAAACTGGGTAAACGGTATGCATCATGAAATTGTGTCTTCTTGTTTTTATATGTTGTGAAGCTGATTTTTCCATAGTTGACCAACTAGTACTAACAATGGAGTCCTTTCCTTTTCTTAAAGCCCTCTGCTTATGTACTGGAGGTTTTGAAGAAGGTGAAATCGAGGTGAGTTTTAGAAGTTTTTGCTGTTTTGAGTGTATATTAATAGACCTTTCTAAAGTCAGAAGCAAAATATCTCCAACAAGCTGTTGGTACCTGGGAAAGAAAGCCGTCTCCGAATGTGTGAAGGCTCATAATACTTTCAGCAAGTTGCTGTATCAAGCCGTTCATGGCGACTGCTTCTTCTAGGATGTCTGCAGTTAGCCCTTATGTATTATCCAGATTAACTATACAGTCCAACCTTCCTTCTTACCTAGCTATGATAGTACTTTAAATATTCTAAATACTTTATAGTCCTTTTCAACCTATTTATTTCCAACACACCGGCTGGTGTGAAAACCCATTAGAGTTTTGTGAGCCTCCCTCTTGAATTGCATTGTATAAAACATAGGCCGTGCATGCTAGAGGCTAGCTAGCAATTTAGAATGTCTAATGTAAATTATGACTGTTTTACAGAACTGCCAATAACAGAAGGCTTTGCAGCAAGCAAGCAGCAGGGAGCGTCATGTTTTATTCTTGCTTTGGAGAGGGCTGGATGGGTTGTGTCTAGAAATTAGAGGACATAAAATAAAGCCTCCCTCCATCCAGGTGGCTCTTGCTTTCCTCAGGAGTCACTTTCCTTTCTCGAAAAGCAAAGTTCAAACTCTCGTCATCCCACAAAGGGCTGCTGTTATGGGTTGACACCTTGCAGAAGTGAGATCTAGATCTTACACGTTCTTCTTCCCTTTACAGTGAACTGGAAGAATCTCTGCTGGTGCTGCCTTTCTCATATGTACCTGACCTTCTTATCCTCTTCAATCAGTTTCTGCAGTTGGGTTCTGATGTAGAGCTGCTCTGCCGGGCTCTCCTGTTTCTGCTCAGGTGAATCTTGCAGCTGAGCCGGGTAGAGGGAAACTTCAGGGATTTTAATCTTGCGACTCTCCCAGTGTCTTGAGGCAGATCTGTGTAGGAGTAGTTTTAACCCAAGGGAGAGTGAGCTGTGTGGGACTGTAGAGACTAGTTTTTTAAATACAGTTTTCCTGTCACTTGCAACTTCCAGTGACATTAACTTATTGATAGCCAAGTGTCTGAAAGGAATTACCACAGTGGTGGGGACCACTACTTCTGTAGTTTTCAATGGAAACACTAATTTCCGGATATGCAATAAACTGAGGTGTGAAACCTGGTTCCTTGATAAAGGCTCTTTCAATTCCTTGTAGTGGGAGGACCCCTAGTGGCTGTTCAGGCACAGATGCAGTCATTTAATGTAGCCAGACAATTCAAGCCACTCAGTGAAGCTCTTCTCCTACGTCTCATTCCATTTGTTCCCCAGAACTGAGATCAGTATCCTTGCAACAGTCACCAGGGAATGTGGAACATTTGTACTGGATTTGATAGAACCAAAATTGTTTCCCTTAGCCTGAACCAGTAGAATACATTTGGAAGAGTCACAAAGAAGCTTTGTGTACCGCACAGAGAGACCTGAGTCTTATAAGTATTTTAAGGCAGCACCCTCCAGCCTTTTTGTTGCCAGGAACCGGTATTAAGGACATGCAACATTTCTCTCCCCCCCACCCCCGGCCCCAGTTCTATCACAACCAAAACAAACTCAGATGTGATGATGCATGGGGAGAAAAAAAAACACATGTGGAGGGGGAGAGACGCGTGTGCACCTGCTCGGCTGTGTGTCTTCGAAGGAACCCTGTTGGCTGCTGATGCCAGCTGTGGATGAGGGGTTGGGGACCTCCACTTCAAGGTTCCTTGTGTACAGCTTACCACATCTTTCCGAACCAGTTACAGTGTCATTTACATCATGGACTGTGTTCTGCTGTGTTACTCATTTAGACAGAAGGAGGTTCTGTAAATGAATGCAATTGAAGTCAGCTACAGAAATCACCTTTTCACCGTCCTTGTCCCTGCCCCTCATAGAGGCCACTTCTGTAGTCTTCCATAGGTATTGTTGCATTTGACACAAAGATCAACTGGTGGTGATCCAGGAAACACTGAGACTTCTTCCCCAGGCAGACAGTAATCTGAATGAACACTGACTCCTACCCAGTTTGCAGAAAGCATAGCTGAAACTGAAAACTGTCATTAGGATGGAGACATGTGGCAACTCCTACAAAGATGACTCAGGGAAACCAGGTCTTCTAGGCAGAAAACCAGAATGGTGCAAATGATAGTTGCCTGAGAATCATTTTTCTTTCTCCCTTTCTCAGGATACACTTTGGTCAGATCACAAGCAATCAATTACTCGTGAAGATGATGGAGAACTTGAAGAAAACCACAATCTCACAAGTCAGTCAAGTGAGGGTAAGTGAAGTGGATGTAAAGGATGCCAGTCCTGTTCTACCATGTTCTACGCGAGGGGCTGAGCAAGGCAGGTAGAACCGTATCACAAACTGTGCCATGTACCCTTCACTGTTATTTATTTTATCTATTTTATCAGCCCATTGGTACAAAAGCACAGTTTTGGGTGGTTTAATAAGTGAACAGCTAAAACCAGACCAAAATTAAACAAGCATTTAAAACACAAGATTAAAAAAAAACAGATGGCATCAAAACGGTTTACAAAATCAGCAGGACATGAAATAAACCAAATTAATTTGCACTCCTTGCATTTATTCCGATGCATTACCTAGAATACGGTATGTGGCAAGCTGCCGTGCAATCAGCATCATTAAAAGAAACTGAAAATCTTCATTTTGTATCTCTGTTCTGATGGTAAGACAAAGCTTTTCTTCGTGAGGCCAGGGTCATGATCATTGACCCAAAAGTGAGATGGAGTCGTCTTCTTCCTTGATAGCATTCACCAAATCATATAATCTCATGACCCTCCATTGCAGCTGCAGCTGCCAGAAATTAAGAGTGGGATGGGAAGACTCACAACATGATTGTGATGAGTCAAATAGCAAGCTCTTGTTTCAGAAGAACTTCCAATGTGTCCTATTGTCTATATACAGAGTTGATTTGTCTGGTGATCAATGAAAGGGCAGCATGATGTGGCAGACAGATTGTGCCTGAGTCCCCCACCTCTGTTGAGAGAGGGGTTTTCAATACACACATGGATGGCTTCCCTGACCTCTCTCTTGAACCACCTAACTTCTCTAATATGTGTACATCCCCTTCTTTGAATGAGTGTCTTTTGAAAGTTACCAAATGAAGGTACACTTCTAATTCTGTTCCTGATCTGTTGTCCCTCCTGTGTTGGGCTGTCCTCCTGTTTAATGACTGATTGGTTTCTCCAAACCAAAAAGCTCTGCACACTCCTCACTGCATTGGACCACATATACTATACTGCTCCTCTTGTGTTTTGGTGTTGAGTTTTTTGGGTGGATGATCATGACTCAGCTTCCAGATAAACTCACCTGGATGAGTGAGAGTATTCACAGACAAACTGGATGGTTGTTACAGTTGCTGAGCTGGTTTGGGAAGCAAAGTTCTGACTTGGTAACATATCTTGGTAACGTACAGGACCTGTACTTAATGAATTTTGCCCCTGATGCCAACCTACTCCTTTTCAGCCTTCCATCTGTGGTGAAATTCTCCCCCTGCACATACTAATAATGCCCATGCTCTGTCTACAGGATGTACTTGGATTTAATCTGGCCGGACTTCAGTTCCTGAAGAGAGAAATTGAGGCAAAGGAGGAAGTGACTTTTTTTGCTGATGCCACAGAGCAATTTGAAGAGAAGAAGCGGAAGCGGAAGAAAAAACAGAAGATGGTTCTTACCATGGCCTAGCTGGGACAAGCTGAGGAAGAGTTCATTGCCCTCAGGAGAATGTTGCCGTGCTCTCCAGCTCCAGAGGTGGTGTGGATATTTGAGTTGGGGATACGTGTAAGAAGACTTGTGGCAAATTTCATACAACCGTGCTCAGTTTTCGCCAACAAATATTTTCAGGCCATAGGAGGAGTGAAAGGTCCAAGACTGTACCATCCTAAGGTTATTATCCCCTTACTCTTAACCAATGCTGTTCCCAATCTTAAAACAAAAGCTCTGCCTGGCTGAACTCTACATGAGCAACATTGTGATTTCACATCATGCAGCTAATCATACCTGATTACATCACAACGCCAGATCATGATAATAAGTCTTTTTTGCCCTCATTCTTCAGGGACAAATGTTTTAGCCCTGGTTTCTAAAATGTACCATCTAATATGTAACACATGTGACATCTGACATTTGTTTAAATTGTCATGTGATCTGTGAACTTTGTTTCTGAACGTGAACATTGGCCTTCAACTTGCACATGCCAGAAGTGTCTGCCCAGACCTTAGATGCTGCAGTGTGAGCCCATTCCAAATCCAGAATAACTAAATTGTAGTTGCTTGCTCTCCTATCATTGGGACTGAGTTTTTTTTTCTTTCTTTCAGCTGGATAGATAGGAGGTACCCATGAGTTTCCTTCCCAATCAAATAATGCTTCCACGTTTAGTTCTTATTGTTTGCTGCTTTGCAGATGGCAGCATTGCATGTGATTTTGTTCACAGAAGTTTCAGTAATCACTATTTGGATCTGGCTTAATTTTTAAGCCTACTTTTAAAAATAACATGCTGAGAACTCCCACCCTCTTCCATCTGCTGTTCCCTCAAATTAATCAGGGTTGTTCACTCTGTGAGCTATCAGATTTATGCTTTTATAGAGAAATACTGTAATGATATAGCTTATATTTTCATTTACTACATTTCAACTTAGTACCTGCAGTGATGGCGCTCTTTTATTGGCTCTGTAGAGTACCTTTCATTCATTTAGAACAGTGATTCCCAAACTTAGGTAAACCAGGTGTTCTTGCACTGCGACACACACAAACCCAAGCCAACACAGCTAATGAGAAAAGCTTCTGGGAGTTGTAGTCCAAGAACACCTGAGTGAGTCAAGATTGGGAACCTTGAATTTAGAACCTAAATCATCTACAGTATTATGTGCAGTCTGGATCTACACAGTATCATAAGAAAGGATACATTCTTCTCTAGTACTGATTTGTGTATCGAAGCCAGGACTTTGAGGACCACCATCAGAAGCTCAATGAACTTTCTTAGAGATGATTGCAAGTCCTCTCCTACCCTTCTGGGGGTACATGGAGTAAAAAAGAGAGAGAGGAGAGCACACTATTGTCAGCTCCTTGTTCTTCCACAAATCTCATCTCGGTGTCATTCCACAGGGCAGAGGAATCTCGTTAACATGTGCCAGAGTTCAACAGAATCCCAATAATGCTTCCTAACAGAATCCGCAATTAATGCAGAAATAAATTTTATGGTTCAGATTTTTCCTTAAGTTGATATTGAGACATTGTGTGTTACCATTTATACAAATGCAAAGTGTCACCACAGTAAAGAAAAAGGAATTTTAATACACTTTTAAAAAATGACTTGCATGTTTCTGGTGGGTTACAGTCTTCCATGGGTGTCATGATACTGGCACCACTGCTCCAGACATAGCATATTTTTTCCTGCAAAACAAGGGTATAAAACGATCAGGATATGCACACCTTTGTTACAGGGTAACATCTGTTCATCCCTTTCTAGAATGCATTGGTTTTAAAAGTACTTCCTACATGCTTCAAAGGAACCTTCATATGGTTACTTAGACTAATCATGTGACCATTGTGGCCCCTGGTCAAGATCCAACAGTGTTCACTGGTATCTAACATCAGCCAATTTGTGGCTATCTTCCCCTTTCTGTCTACTGTTACAGCTCTTTGTGAGTCAAAAAACATGTTCCAGTGAGTATCTGTGCTGTCCAAAACAGTGCTATTCAGTTGTGTAGGTGCAGCAGAACTTAAAAAGAGGGCCTATGATTTTGATAGTAGACATGGAAACCAAATGAAGTACAGCATTGGATTCTGCAGTATGATTCTAATGCAGCTGGCTGCAATATGACTAGCATAGAAATGAGTAAAGAACCAGTGTACTCTCTTTTTTAACAGTTCAAGTTTTAGATTATGTTAGATTTCTACATGCTGAATATCAGTTAGAACATAAGAAAAGCCTTGCTGGAACAGGTCACAGCCCATCCAGTCCAGCATTCTGTCTCACACAGTGGCTTACCATTTGCTTCAGGGTATTCTCAAGCAGATGTCTTCACCTGCTTATGATTCCCTGCAAATGACGTTGAGATCCTGCCTATCTCTCCCAACCCGGAGGTTGTCCTTAGGCACCCATAATGATAGCCATTGATACCCCTGTTCTCCATGAACTTGTCTAATCCTTTGTTAAAGCTGTCAAGGCTGACAGCTATAGCCACTTCTTCTGGCAGGGAGTTCCATAGACCAGTGATCCTCTGGGTGAAAAAGTACTTTCTCTTATTTGAGATCTAGCACCCCAAAAGTTTCATGCAGTGCCCCCTAGGTCTAGTGTTGTGCGATAAGGAAAACAGTTTTTCCTTATCTACTTGGTCCATACCGTGTATGATTTTATAAACTTCAATCAGGTAATCTCTTAGGCGCTGTCGTTCAAGAGTGAAGAGGCCCAGCCATTGCAGCCTCAGATGGTAAGGAAGGTGTTCCAGTCCCCCAATCATTCTAGTTGCCCTCCTCTGCACTTTTTCCATTTCCATAATAATATCCTTCTGGAGGTATAGTGACCAGAACTGGACACAATACTTCAGATGGGGCCTCACCATAGATTTATAGAGGCAAAATGACACTTGCTGACTTATTTCCTATACCCTTCCTAATGATCCCTAGCATTAAGTTTGCTTTTTTCACTGCTGCGGCACACTGGGTTGACAGCTTAATTGAGGTGTCCACCAGGACACCAAGGTCCATTTCCTGGTATGTTGCAGAGAATTCTGACCCAATCAGTTTATAAATGTAATTGGGTGATGCCCCAACGTGCATCACTCTGCACTTATTAATTTGGAAGCTCATTTGGCATTGATCTCTCTGGAGCTTCTCACAATCTCTCTCAGTTTTTACTACCCTGTATAATTTAGTGTTGTCAGCAAATATGGCTACCTCGCTATTTAATTCTACTTCTAGATAATTTACGAATAAGTTGAAAAGCAGGGGTCCCAGTACTGAACCTTGGGGGACTCCACTCTTTACCTCCCTCCACCTGGGGAAGTAGAGGGAGATAAAGAGTGCTACTCTCTGTTTCCTGTCCCTTAGCCAGTTGCTGATCCAGGACAAGAACTGTCCCTTTATTCCCTGACTGGCAAGTTTATTCAAGAGCCTTTGGTGCAGGACCTTGTCCTGAAAGTCCAGATAAACAATGTCAACTGGATCTCCCTTATCCACATGCTTGCTGACACTCTCAAAGAGAGTGATTTGTGCCTATAGTGATTTGCTAAATTTATGTTATTTGAATTTATTTGAAATTTCAGTCATCTTTTTCAGATACTGTATATACAGTGGTTCCTTGAGATATGAATGCCTTAAGATATGAAAAACTTGAGATACGAAAGAAGCTCAATGGGGGGGGGATTGTGCATGGAGTTTCTTTTGTAACGCACCAAGCTGAAGGAGCCCCAAGCTTGGCAAGGTGGGGGGGTCTGAAAGCCAAAAACAGGACATTTGTGAAGCACCCCTTTCAAATCCCTCCATCTCACCAAGCTGAACTCACTGGCGGGGGCTCCTTCACATTGGCGAGGTGAAGGGGTTTGAAAGCCAAAGACATGGTGCCTGCAAGGCCCCACTTTCAAACCTCTCCATCTCACCAAGCCTCCCCTGGTCGTGGTGCCTTCTGCTCCAAAAAGAAGGTGGGTGGCATGGATCCATGGTATGAGGAGGCTTGTTGACTTTGCTTCATCCAGCTGGCTCTTTTGCAATCAGTCACCCGGCTTTGCTTGCCACCACCGAGGGGAGCAAAGGCGGGTGAAGGTGTGAAGGAGCCAGCTGGCTGAAGCAAATCCGGCTGCCCTTCGTCCAGCACTCACCACCACTGCGGTGAGCAAAGTCGGGTTGCTCCTTTCGAAGCCTTAAAGCCTGGAAAAGTCTTTGCAAGCAGCCACCCAGCTTTCCTCACCACAGTAGGCGAAGCAAAGATGCAGCGTGTCTCACTGAGCCTGGGCTGCTGACGACATGGTGTTGGGGCACCTGCTGGGCCAACACCAGCTTTTCCCCGGTGGTGCTGGGCACCCTGTGGGAGAGGCACTTGGATTGCAACAACCCACCGCCAAGAAAGTGGGAAAAGCCTTTTCCATCCACCGGCTTCCTTTTCAGGGGCCTGAAAGCTGAAGGCACCACAGCAGGGACAAGCCTCCATCCACTGGAGTGCCTTTACCTTTCAGGCACCTGAAAAGGAGGTGGGTGGCACAGAGCCGTAGGCACCACATCAGGAATCCCAAAACGCGCTTTTCCATAGGAATCCATTGAAAACTAATTAATCCGTTTCCTTTTTTGACTTTTTTATTTCCCTCAGCTCCGGAATGGATTAATTGGTTTTCAGTGCATTCCTATGGGAAACCGCGCAATATGAACCCCCCCCCCAAAAACGCTTTTAATTTTGTATCTCAAGGCACCACTGTAATTATTTTTTGGGCAAGAATGCATTCTTACAACTGTTCCCCTTTAAATATCTAGATCATCTTTGGCACACTGCCTATTATGGGAGAGGACCTGCCCAAATGAGAACCAGAACCTTACAGACAATTTTTATTTATCTTATTTATATACTGCTCCATCTGACCAAAGATCATTCTGAGCAGTTTACAAAATTTAAACATCAGGCTGTTGGATTGGAAGCATTGTTCCTCACTTCTTGCCTAAGCGCATTCCATTCTCTTATGTGGTGTATGGATGCATCTTCTAATTCAGAAAGAGGAGATTCTATTCGATGAATGACTCCCCAAGGCTAAGATTGAGGCAACTGAATGCATACAGTTGACTCCTTTCACTTTTAAAAACAGGGCTTCCAATTCTTTTTGCACAAAATCAGTTGTTCTCTTCGTAAACTCCTTCCTTCCTTCCTTCCTTCCATCCTTCCTACCTACCTACCTAGGCTCAGTCTTCATGGTGACAGTCAGTGGATTAAAATTACCAAATTACCTACCAGTAATTACCTACAGCTAAATGCATATCACAGCTCTTGCCACTTCTTATAAACAGTCATTGTATTAGAGAAAAGGGAAATTATTCATGTTTAAATACACTTACTTCCACTAAGCAGGAAGCTTGTGAGGTAATATAACTCTAAAACGAGACACTGGACTTGTTGAAACCAGCCGGACAGAGGATGCCTTTGTTCCCTGTGGGAAATTTGGTGGTCTTTGGTCGTAGATGTTGCCTGTTAAGACTGGTGAATGATGTGTTAAAGATAAATGCTCTGCTATGTATGTCAAGGGTCCTGACCACGGGCAGTTATTTCTAAAGGTAAAGAGAATCTTTTCAAGGAGCAGAGACTGCACTGGACACTGGACTTTACAAGCATTTTGAAATTAATTCTTAGTGTATCAACAAACCCTGAGAGGAACACAAGAAGGGGTAATCATCTAGATCCAGGAAGGTAAATTCTTCTTGATGATGTAACGATTGATTCCCTTCCCTGCCATGGACACTAAGGGCTGCATTAACTTCAATTTCACAAGGTCAATAGCATAAGCAGGCATTTTTTTTTTGTATGAACTACATTCACTACAGTTCAAACAGATGCTCTCCCAAATGCAAAGCAGATAGACTGCAGACAGTAAACAAGATCCTGATTACAGTCTACCATTGATATGCAGGGATCTGGAGAAGCAAGACCACAGGATGGCCTTATATAATGTTTTTTTCTAAACAAAATTGTTCTCAGTTGTTGTTTTGGAATTTTGGAATATGATAAACTGAAAGCCAACCGGGCCTTGTGTGAGCACTTTTCTTCAGTTGTATATAAGGAACTCAAGATGGTGATGGATATGACTCTTAAGCCCTTTGCCTTTTAAAGAGAGCCCTGTTAGCCACTCAGTTTTAATGGTCTGATATAGGAATCTGGGTTAGTTTATAGGGTGGGATTACAGATTACAGTGTTGATATATACGGTCCTGGGAAGATTTTACCTTAGTATACTCTTTGAATGAACTCAACAAAGATGGATGCAGTCCTGGCAGTCACTGGAGTGAGGACTACCACTCGATCCTATATGAACTGGCTGCAGAGAAAAGCGGTAAAGGATATTTGCTTCCACAGGAAGAAAGAGAGTTTCTGTTTCTGTGTAAATTTCAATCTGATGAGATATTTTTCCAAAGCCTTCATCTCCTTCCACTCCAGTCACCATGGCATAAACCTCAACCTCCAGCTCAGTCTGCAGCCCCGCAGCTACCTAGGAAAGAAAAGAGAATTATCTGCTATGATCATATTATTTATTGTTTCCTATCTTTAGAGCTGAATTTCTTGTTATGTTTTATCATTGTTCTCCTTCAAGCATAGTTCTCAATTTTTAATATTTCCCTTCCAATCTTCCCATTTATATATCTATTTTCTTTTTAACATATTTTTCAATCCCTTTATTGCATAACTCTACTACTAGTGTTAAAGATGACATTTCAGGGCAAAATACTTGTCTCCATTCATTCCTGATCTCTAATAGATTCTTTATAAAAGGGTTTGAATTGTTTTATTATTATACTTTTAATATTGTTCTTTTTTCTTTATACCAATAAGACTCTGGTAATTCTCCCATTTCATATAAATCTTGTAACGCTATGTTACTCATATTATCTCTTTGTTTTGAGTTATCTGGAATGACCCTTAGTTGGTTTGCTAATAAATTAATTTATACTGATTTTTACAAATTTTTAGTAATCCTAAACTACCTTGTATATACTCTAGTTCTCTTCCCTCCATTGCAAAATTAATTTATTAGTCTCTAGATATACAGTGGTACCTTGTATAAAGGAATTAATTCGTTCCAAATGAAATTATGTTAAGCAAATTTTCCTTTATACAAATTTCCCATAGGAATGCATTTTTTATTATTATTATTTAAATTATTTTACAAGACAAGTTAAGACAACAATACAATAGCGTCTTATTATTTATACATTCTATAGGACCAATATCCTTTTCAAAATCCACCCACTAATTCATCTTCCAAAACAGTTAATTGTGACACACACACAAGTAAATTAATTTTTTTTAAAATTTTACATTCCAGCAGTCAAAATTATTCCCCATAACAGATTCCTCATTTTTTGTGTTAATTCCATACGTTAATAAGGGCTTCCAGGTTTTCATAAATGTATCATGTTTTATTTCCCCTCTATATATTTTAATTTGATAGGTCAACTTTTCCATAAGAGCCATTTGCCAGATTATGTTCAGAAATTTTTGTAGTGAGAGATCTTGAGCATTTCTCCATTTTTTTTGCAATTTCAGCTCTTGCTGCACCAATCAGATTTGCTATTAAGTCTTTATATGATAATTTTTCATTTCCATCCTTAAATATTGAAAATAATAGTAAAGCTTCATTTATAATTATTCTTTGTTTTAACAGGGTTTCTATCCATTTAATTATTTCCTGCCAATATGCTCCTACTTTGGGGCAAGAGATCCACATATGTTCTAGGGTGCCTTTACAATTCCTCCAACAATTGTCTGGAATTTCTTGATTAATTTTATGTAATTGTGTGGGATACCAATACCATCTGTGAGCTACTTTTAACACCAGTTCTTTCACTTTAGTTGATATTGATTTGTAAGGATATGTGTTCCATATACGCATCCATTCTTTCTCAGATATACTAATATTTAAATTTGTTTCCCAGACTACTTTAGATCCCATGCCCCTAACAAATGCTTTTTCAATCAAATGTTTATATATAATTGAAGTTATACCCTTTCATTTATTTTGATCCTTTTCTATACTGTATTGTTCGAGTACTGTAAGTGTTTTCATGGGTCCGTGTCTTTGATATAATTGGTTTGCCAAATTTCTTACTTGTATTAATTGTAGCCAATCAGCTTTTATTTCCTTTGTTTTATCTTCCAACTGTCTAATTGTTATTGGTTTCCCAGCCTCAAATAAGTCTCTTATTCTATAAATTCCAATTTGTTTCCAATTTTTAAATTGTACATATTTCTCTCTTGATTTAAATTTAGGATAATCCAGCATAGGGCACAAAGGAGATATAGGTGGAGCAAAAATGTTCATATACTTGCGCCAAATTTTCAATGTCTCACAAGTATAAGGATTTTGTATTTGCTCCTTTTTTCTAATTAATTCCCTTGTAAAAATATAGGTATTAACTAATCCAGTTTCCTCGCCTTTTTCCATTTCGACCCAATCTGGGATTTCTTCTATCTGGATAAACTTTATAGCTTGAGTGATGTGAAAGGCTTCATAGTATTTTATTAATTGTGGCATTCCTAGCCCCCCTTTTTTGCTTTGACCATATTTAACACTGCTTATGAACCTTATTTTCTTCCCCCTTTCCTCCAATAAACTTCTCCATATTTTTTGCCATAGTTTAATTTTTTTAATTTCAGGTTGTAATGGTATATTTTGAAATAAAAATAAAAATTTTGGTAATATATATGCTTTAACTAATGCTATTCTTCCTAGCATTGACATATTCAGTTTCATCCATTTTCTATTTTTTTCTTTAACTGAATTAAATACTATTTTATAATTTCTATATATTAATTGGTTTTTACTTTTTGTTATCCATATTCCCAAATATTTGAAAGTTGAGTAGCATAAGTCCAGATTTGACTTTTTTAAAATTTCCTTTTGCTCTGCTGTAGAAATATTTATGCATAACAATTTGGATTTTTGATAGTTAATTTTTAGGCACGTATAATAACAATGTTCTTGTAGTATATGTTTTAATGATTCTATGCTTTTAAATGGATCCTCCAAAAACAGGAGCATGTCATCTGCGTAAAGGTTTATTTTATGTTTTTTATTTTTAATCACCAATCCTTTAATATTTCCATTTTCTCTTATTTGTGAAGCAAGTGGCTCAATTGCTATTGCAAATATAATTGGGGATAAAGGGTCCCCTTGTCTCATTCCCCTACAAAGAGTGAATTTATCAGATTCTATTCCATTGATAAGGACCTTAGCCTCTGCTCCTATATATAAATTTTTCAAAAGATTAATGAATTTTCCACCCATATTCATTTTTTCTAATAGACCAAACATATACCGCCATTCTACACGATCAAAAGCCTTAAGGGCATCTAACGAGAGGACTGCTAATTTCCGTTTTTCTTTATTTGCTATATTTATGACATTCAGAACTCTACGAATAGCATCCTGCACCTGCCTTCCTGGCATAAATCCATATTGATCTGTGTGAATGTACTCAGTAATAAAACTATTTATTCTCTGTGCCAATATTGAAGAAAAAATCTTTTGGTCTTGATTTTGTAATGTTATTGGTCTATATGATGAGGGGAGGGTTGGGTCCTTATCTGGTTTTAATACAGTTATTATTCTAGCTGTTTTCCATGATTTTGGAATTTCTTCACCTTCCATTATTGAATTAAACAATTTTAACAGATGCCCTATAATATCCTCTTCCCAAATTTTATAAAATTCTGGTATACACCCATCGCAACCTGGCAATTTTCCTTTTTTAATTTTTTTAATAACTGATTTTATTTCCATTACTGATATTGGGGAGTTAAGTTGCTCTTTATGGTTCTCTGTAATTTGACTAACTGATAATGTATTTACAAATTTCTTAATGTTTGTATCTGGTGTCTTATATAAATTTCTATAATACTCCATAAATGTTGTTACTATTTGCTACTGTGAGGTTACTATTTTTTCATCTTCAGTTTTCACTGAGACAACTGTCCTCTTTATTGCTTTCTTTTTTACTGCATAAGATAATAACTTAGAATTCTGATTCCCATGTTCATAATAATTTCTCTTTAAATAATCCATTGCTATCTGAATCTTACTTGTGTCTAGTGCCTCTAATTCTGTTCTGGCTCTTGCTAGTTCATTATATACCTTGTTTGATCCAGATTTTTTATGCTGGTCAGATAGATTTTTTATCTTTTATTTTCTAATTGTTCTTGCAATCTATTTCGTTCTTTTTTTAATCTGGAGCTTTCCATAACAAATTTCCCCCTTAAAAATGCTTTTAGGGTGTCCCACAGTAATGCAGGTTTCAGTCCTTCTTTATCATTTATTTCATAAAAAATCTTTATATCTTCCTTTATTTTTTAAATGATTTCTGTATTTAAACATATGTTGGAACTTAATCTCCAGATTCTAGGCTTATTTCTTACTTCCTTGTTAGACCATGTGACTTTTATTGCTGCATGATCGGAAGTTATGATAGGAGCAAAATATATGCTCTCTTGATGGGGTATCAAATTTTCTGAGATAAAAATATGATCCATCCTTGAGTAAGTGGCATATTTTTTTGAAAAAAATGTGTAATCTTTCATTTTGGGGTTTAAAAGTCTCCAGCCATCTATTAAACCAGCTTTCTTAATTAATTTTTCAATTTTGCTTCCATCACTTGAAACTTTCCTTTTTTTGGATGTTGTGTCCAGCTTTTGATTTAAAATACAATTTGTGTCCCCACCCAAAATAATATCACCCCAGGCAAATGTTTTTACCACTCTCAACAATTTTTGCATAAAAGCTGCTTGTCCTGTATTAGGAGCGTAATAAGAACCCAATGTTAGCAGTTTATTTTCAAACTTTCCTTTTACTAGAATATATCTTCCTTCAGGATCCCTTATTTGGTCCATCACTTCAAGTTTTGAATTTTTTTTTTGAGGATTACAGCCACTCCTCTTGATTTGTTCGTCCAATTTGTAAAATATTGGTCTCCTAGCATTGGGTGCTTTATAATATTTTTTGCTTGCTTCTTTTGATGTGTTTCCTGTAAAAACAGAACATCTGCCCCCAGCTTTTGAATCGTTTTCATGACCCTTTTAACTGGTGAGCCTAGTCCATTTGTGTTGTACGATACAATACTGAGATTATCTAACATTACATACTTGGATTATATAAACTGCAATAATAATCAGTTTTGTCCTTTGAGATATTTTACGATTTGCCTTATAATTACACTCGTCTTTACCTAAATTGAATTGTCTTGCTATATTCTCCCTTATTACCTCCCTCTCCCTCTTCCCTTGTTTCCCCCTCCCTCCCCTCCCCTCCCTTCCCCAATATAGGCTATGAGATGAAACCTCCAGCTCATAATAGTCTGAGCTGAGCCTAATGGGGTATGTGGAGCCAGGAGTTAAAACAAACTCCTGAGTAGAGATAACCCGGCCTTACAACACACCCTTGCCCTTAATTATAACAATATATAAAACACAACATTCTCTTAACTCATAAATCTACTATTCATATGACTATATTCTACAATATTCACTTCTCTTATTATTTTTAATTAACTACTTACACACTTAAACACTAATTTATTTTTTAATCATATTTACGCGTGAACTATTAGCTATTAACTACTGTTACATTGTATTTTCTATTCATTACTAACAGACCTGCTCACATAGTTTCTGGGAGTTTGTTTAACAAACTACAGCTGTTTCATGTTGGCAGTTATCATCCCTTCCAGATAACGGCTCTTACGCTGTCCTTGAAAAGTTCAGTAGCTTAGTCCTTCAAGTTCTTTTTTTTTTGGTCTGTTTTTCTCCAGCGAAGCGGCATTCTCTCTAGCTGATCTGACTTCATCTCTGTCAAATGATTCTCAGGAAGAGGAATTTTCTTTTGCTGAAAAAAGTCCACCAGTTGAGTAGTTGAAACGATAGTCTTTGATGTGTTTCCGTACCAGATAATCAGTTTGAAGGGGAAACCCCACCTGTATTTCACTTTCTTCTCCTGCAGAATTCTCGTATATGATCGCCATTGTTTACGTTTTCTCACTGTTTCTGGTGCGAGATCATGATACAATTCTACTTTCTGACCTTCAAATGCCAGTTCTTTGATGTTATTCAAAGCACGAAACACCTCTTCTTTCACAGCATATGAGGCAAATCTCACAATTATATCCCTTATCCTTGATTGTTGTTTAGGTCCGACTCGATGTACCCGGTCCACATCTCTATTTTTTATCTCCATATCAGGACAGAGTTCTTGGAACCAGTTCAAGACTATTTGTTTCAGATCACTGTCTCTCTCATTTTCCTTAAAAAATCTCAAATGAAAATTCTGACATCTTTGTCTATTTTCCTGATCCACAACTCTGTCCCTTAAGTGCTTCAACTCCTTTTCCAGTTCATCATTTCTAGACTGCAATCCCTGTGCCATTTCAAAAGCAGCATCAGCAGTTTGCTCTAATTTTTAAATGCTTTCTTTGACCTCCAAAAGGGTTTGTGTTAAGGGCGCAATAAGACTTTTCATATCATCCTGTAAGTCTTTTCTTAATTGTTTAATAAGCAGTCTCATCTCATCGCTAGGTGCATCAGCTTTTTTCTGCCCTCTCCCTTTTTTCTTCTTACCCGGCATGTCTGCTTCGCTCTCGGACTCCTCTGATGTCCCGGTCAGATCTCTTTGATCCTCCTCATCAGAGGTGAGTTTTGGCTTTTTTTCTTCTGATGTTTTCCTTGGCTTTCCCATAACTATGTAGTTCAAAGCGATTCTGCTATATTATTTACGAGTATTCATGCTTATTTTGACCAATTTATTTGGGCATAGAGCGGAGCTAATCTTCTATGCTGCCATTTTCCACAACAGCAAAACCACACCCCCTCCCATAGGAATGCATTGAAAACAGAGTGATCCCATTTTTATGTTGTACAGATTGGCCCCATAGGCGATTATGTTAAGCAAATTTCCCCTATCTCCAGAATTTTTTATGTTGTACAAATTTTATGTTATACAAACTGTATGTCAAACAAGGGCCCACTGTATTTCAATTCCATCTCTGCAGGATCGCCCAGATCCGACTGTACCTCGATGAGTCCTCCCCTGAGGACAGTCATGCAGGCCCTCATGATTTCGAGGATCGACTACAGCAATGCCCTCTACGTGGGGTTGCCCTTGACCCTTGTCCGGAGGCTCCAGCGGGTGCAGAATGCGGTGGCCAGGCTGGTGGTGGGTGCTCGTAGATTTGAGCACATCACCCCAGTTCTGGCTCGCTTGCATTGGCTACCCGTTGTCCTCCGGATAAGGTTCAAGGTCCTGGTTTTGATTTTCAAAACCCTCCATGGCTTGGGACCAGAGTACCTGTTGGAGCGCATCTCCCAGAGATCAACTGGGACCAGGCCCACGAGAATGGCGCAGGCGCACTCACTTAGGGTGGCCACACCCAGGGAGGTGCGGAAATCGTTCACGCATAACCGCGCCTTCTCTGTGGTGGGCCCCACGCTGTGGAACCATCTTCCTAGTGAGCTGTGCCTTGCACAGTCCATGCCCGCCTTTAAAAAGGCTCTAAAAACATACCTTTATAAGGAGGCATATGGTGACCTCCTTACTTAATTCTTACTTCTTCTTCTTTTTTTTTCTTTCGCCCGCCTCACCTTGGTGGAGGGTTTGTCTCTCCCATTTTTATTGTATCTGTTGCCTTTTGTTTTTCTTTTTATTGCTGTTTGGTTTTAACTTGTTAGCCGCCCAGAGTTCCGTCAGGAAGGTAGGCGGGATATAAATGAAATAAATAAATAAATAAATAAATAAATAAATAAATAAATAAATAAATAAATTCCTGTTCTGAGTAATTAAGTAGGATCAGCCAAAACAAGAAGTTGAATTTTGGCAGTATTTTGATTTTACAAAGTGCAATGTTGCTGAACCAAGATAATTTCTTTTATAATTGCAAATCTTCTTGGGCCACATATAATTTCCCATAGGTTTAATCTTCTGATTCATGAAAGAATTGATATGAAATGATTGAGGTCAGTATTCCAATTTTATCTATTTTCACATTCCCAGCTTATTCACCAGGCCAGAGGTCATCCTAGACAATAACATGGTTAGTTATGTGAAGAGGCTTAACAACCTAGTTTAAAATGTCATTAACTGTATAAATTAGCTGGTTTAAACTGATTCTTAGTTTCCCACAAAAGCAAATTCATGGGGTTCTGACACCCTTATAGGTATTAGAGCAGCTGCTGCTTCTGTTCTGTGTTGGAAACCTGTAAGAGGCTCATATAGAATGAGACTAACAGACAGCTCAGCCCAACTACAACACTTACAGGTCCAGGGGTATAGGTCACTCGTAGTCCAGTAGAAGGAGGAGGCTGTTTCACTCTAAACCTGTCAAGTAAAAGAGATAGTTAGCATCTTCTAGGGGACTTATTGATCCAGGAATATCCTATTCCTAATGCAGTGGTACATCGGGTAACAAAATTATTTCATTCTGTGGGCGTTTTACTAAGCAAAAATTTCATATTCTGAAACAAAGTTTTCCATTGAAATAAATGGGAAACCAATTAATCCATTCCAGAGGTCCAAAAAAGGGCAAAAAAGCCATTTGTTTCAGACCTCTTTGCAAAGAGCATTTAAAAGGCATGGAGAGCCAAAACACACACACCTGGGACACCCCCACCCCACCCCACCCAGTGCAATGCAAGCATGGACAAGAGCACTCAGCAAGGAAACCCCCAGGCTGCTCCTGCCAAACCTACAAGGGAAAAAAAAGAAACAAACATGGATAAAAGCAAGCAGCGAGACAAACCCAGCCCGTTCCTGCCTGCAGACCAATGGGAAAGAATTCAACGATGGACAAAAAATGCAAGGAAACCTCAGCTCCCTACCTTTCCAAGTTCAAACTGTCAAAAACCTGCTGCAAAAAAAAAATATGTCCAGAATGGCTCCAAAACATGATGAAAAACCTGCTCTAACTCCTCCCACCACTCCACAAATTATTGGGGGGGGCCACAATGCATCCTGGGTAGACTTTTTTCACAAAGCATTATGCAAAGTTTGTTAACCAAAACATGCCTATTCCTGGAAATTTGATTTCATTATCCGAGGTAATACTGTATGTTTTGTGGTCATGAACCTCCCCCATGCTTTATTGAACTACAGCTCTTTCTACAGCTCTACAGCAATGGTGGCTATTCAGAAAACATCCCCTACTAACAGTTACTAGCTGCTATAGTGTGTTGTAATCTGCATTTTTATTGCACCACTGATAATTTTCTACTTGTGCCAAGAAGATCATTTGTGTTGTAATCAACTTTCAAAATAACCTATGAGTAGATGAAGTAGTGGTACAATCAGAGGGCCAAGGGGTTATGTGGGAGTGAAACCAGATCTAAAGTGGACTGTTCCTATTAGCTCCAGTTTAACAGGCATCATCATAATCCAAAGATTTTCCTTTCCACCCACTTCGCAGTTTTCTGAACCTCAACTCTTTTCTACTGAACAGCCACTTCCTATGGGTCATCACTTCACCTCATGAAACAATGATTCTTCTCTCTATAGTTTAAAAGTAACATCTTCACAGCTACACCCACACCCACATATGCAAAACACAAGCCGTGAGTGACTTCCACTTTAAAAAAACATTGCAGGAGTACTTGTGACAACAAAGTACCACTCGTAAGTTTTGCACCTCAGAGCACTTTTTACCAAGTATCTTGTCACTCCTCCAACATTCCCATAAATATGATTGTCAGTCTAGACCAGTGGTTCCCAACTTTGGGTCTTAGCCTACAACTCCCAGATATCCTGGCCAGCACAGCTAAAAGTGAATGTTGTACTTACTAGGTTGTTCTTCTAGTAACTACAAGATTTCAGATTTTCAAAAATGAAAAACAGCTGTAATTGCTGTTTTGTCTCTAAATCTGGGTGCATTCTGTAACTTGCCACTCACCTAGTGATGCTATTCCAAGCACAGTGGTGCAGTGGTTAAATTGTTGTACTGCAGCTAAAACTGGGCTCACTCCCAGGTAGCAGGCTCAAGATTCACTCAGCCTTCCATCCTTCTTAGGTTGGTAAAATGAGTACCCAGCTTGCTTGGTAGGGGTAATGTGAAGCCTGCATTATTAAATTGTGAACTGCCCAAAGAGTGCTTTAAGCACTATAGGGCGGTATATAAGCAGAAGACTTTGCTTTTTCTCTCACTCCTCTCTCCCATTCTGTTTGACATTTAACCTGATGCAGAGTTGGAGAACACAAATGTTTGTACATTGATTTGTGGCAACCCCCCCTCCCCAGATAAAGGTATATTTTAGTATCTTTAATACCACAAGCTTCACAGTCCCAGAATGCCCCTGAAGAAGGAGGCAATGTTAAACTACTTGTGAGTACTTTATATTGGTCACCCTGAGTGAGAATTGACTTGATGGCACAAAATTAGTAAGAACTTTACTGTTGATTGACAAGATATGCAAACCTGCAGAAATCCATTCCAATGTTCTTCAAGGCCACTGTAGCTGCATAGGTGGAGCCCTCCTTAAGAACCCCAAATGTCACTTTAGGTGGAAAAAGAAGGAAACTCAATGGTTGCTGGGAACGTGCTGCAACAGAGCATGTGTGGACTTTTCCAGAAACAGGACCTTCATCCTTCACAAATGAGAGGAGTTGATTAGAAATGCCAAACTGCAAATGGTACTCCTAATTTGAAGGCAAACTGACAATAATGACATTAATTTATTCATTCTATGAGCTACCGGATCCTGTTACCTAACCACATACGGCATCTTTCCCAAACGACCTGCGTGTGCTCTCCAGTACATATCCATTAACTGAACTCAACTTAGAAATTAGCCTGATATCCCTGAGATTAGAAGGGAGAGAAAGACTTCAGAAAATGAACAGCAGCTGCTTGGGTTATAAATGAAGTATGATTACATAAGCTGCTTTAGACAGACTCAGGAAGGCTACTGGGCCCTGTGGCTAAATATTATTTATTCTGGGTAGACCTTATGGTTACAGTATCTGCTGCAGTCCTGCTATACCGTATCTTTCCAATCCTGCTATATGATATCTTACAGTTAAACAAAGCAGAAACTAAATTCGGACATTTGAACTGCATATGGAACACAGGCAGTTGAACTGCAGCCCTTTTCTGGGGCTACTCTGCTAGTTGTTTCTAGTCAATCATTGGTCCTGTGGTTGACACATTCAGAATGTTATTTTTGGATGGAAAAAATACTTTGATAAATCACAGTTTTCATTTGCCCTCCACTTTTCTTGGATTAAACAGGTTATACATGTTCAAGAACGGCTATGTGATCCATTGATGGAAGCCAAGTTCAAGGTTGGGCAGCACCCCAAACCTACCACCATCAAGAATGGTCCAGATATGCTGTCCATTGCTTTATACTGCCAGACTAGTGCCAACCCCACAGAGTGGAATTTAAATTACATTATTTTAAATTATACTTAATTTGAAGAGTAATCCATAACCAAAAAGCTCCTCTTTCTTGCAACAGACTATGTGAGTTACTAACATATCACAAAACTCAGGGATTCCCCATGAAGAAAAGTAGACAATGCGATGATAACAGGAGGTGCTCAATCCCAGATTTCAGAGTGATGTGCCCTCTTTCCTTGAACTATGGATCACTGAAATCAAACGGATCCTTTGGCAAGAAATATGAGGAAGAGAATACAGTGGATATTCACATCTCATGGCAGAAGAGACTGGAGGATTATTTTACTTACATTTTGCCTGGGCAAAGAGAGTGGCTTGACCCTCTGGATGGCCGAGGGCAGTTTCACCTTCTGCTTCCTGGGTGATCCTGCAGCATCCACCAAAAGAGACTGGATTTTGGGCTGGAAGAGGAGTTCCAATTTATTTTCAGTTGTTTCTCCTGTTGAATAATATAGAAAGAGTTTCAAGAATGGCTGCAGACTTCAGTCATCTTTTTATGTGGAGATGATGGAGTTAGAAATGAATAGCCCAGATGCTCAAAGTTCTGTGATGGAGAGTCTGGGGCTATCTCGGATGGTGCTTTCTCAAGCTCCCCCACACCTTTTGCAGATCCCAGGCTGCCAAATCCCCAATTAATAAGCTTGGCCACAAGTTCAGGAAAATCCAGATGGACTTAAATGGGAGTTCAACATGAAAGAAAGGACTGCTGCGATGCAGAATGTTGAAATCACAGCCCTCTTGTAAGAGTTGAAAGAAATACAACAATGAAACCCAGTGCAAAGTAAGGAAAGGGAAATATGTGACTGTCGGTAATGAAAAGAGAAATGGTTATGAATATTTATTAATGTGTATAGCTTAGCTAATCACCAAGGTTGTGGGAGGGGCTAGTGACTCTCTCTCTCTCTGTGTAGTATATAATGTGTGTGTGTGTGCATGTGAGTGCCCTTGTTGTGAGTAGGGAGAGGTAGTCAGTTAGCTGAGAGATAGCGGAGTGTCAGTTGGTCTGGTCTCAAGCCCAGTAACTGGCTAGGGTCTGGTTAATACAAGACACTGTATTATTAATGAGAAACTGTTATGACATTTTATTAAAGTACATGATTAAGTCGGGCAATGTTATAAAAAGAACACTGAACTCCTGATTGTATTACAATACACTTTTCTTTTTTTATTTTTAAACCATAAAACTTGGTATCTGACTGCCTCTCTAACATATAAGTGTTCAGTAACCTGGTGGTCGCAGTGTGGGCATTTTGGCATTGTCACACCTTCCAAACACTGGTCCTGTCAGCACTAATTAGTAGAGCCAATGGGTAAACATCATAGGAATTCAACCCAGTAACAACTTGAGGGCTACATTTTCTCCAGACCTGCCACATCCAGGAATAAAGAGGTTCCAAAAAACCTTGAGTATATCAATGCTATTTCTGTTATAGCAGTTTGATATTATTTTGACTACCAAAGGAAATCTTGGGACTTTTGGTTTATTTATTTATTTATTTATTTATTTGATTTATATATACCACAACCATCTAGCAAAAAAAGCTACTCTGGACGGTTTACATACATAGGCAAAATACAAAAACAGATTAAACAACTTAAAATAGTAAATAAAAACTAGTTTAATGAGGCACTTAGAAATCTCTTTATATTTTATTTTATATTAATGTCTTTATATTTTAGGTGCAGCTAGAAATCAAATAGCAAGAAAATGGAAAAGTGAGGAAGAACCGTCAGTTGATGATTGTTTAATAAAATTACAAGAATACATCTTATGGGATAAACTGACAAAATCACTAAAGGGAGAGTCTAGAATAGAATTCAATAATCAATGGTGTGGTATAAAGAAGTATTTAGAAGTAAGATGGAGAAAAGAAATTAAAATTTGAAATCAACTGAATGTTATTATAAGTACAATAAGTATTTTCAGTTATATGATATAATCTATAATGATTTATTCTGATATAAAAAGAATTGCAAATGCTAGGAATGAAAAAATATTAAGCAAAAATATTATATGTGTTAAGAAAACAGCAAATGAAAATAATATAAAGGAAGTTAAAGAAAAGCAACTTTTTCCTTGTAAACAGGAAAGAGAGTGTACTGTTATGCTATGTTATGCAATATTACATGGACTTTTAATTTATTAACAAACTTTTTTTAAAAAAGAAATCTCTATGGAAGTTCAGGTGAGTTCACCTGTAGTCTCTAGCACAGTACTCTAAGTACTTTTTTAAATTAATTTAATTAATTTTTAATTAATAAGATCATAGGATCTTTAGGATAATGCCACAGTCTGAGCAGACCTGCTCCTTAGCATGATACAAGAGTAATGCACAGAAAGATTTTGAAAACATTACAAAAAACTGTGCTCTAAAGATATAGCCCTCTTCTACTAAGAATAACCAATTGTTCAAAGAGTTCATTTGTGAATTAAAATGCACAGGATAGTGTGAGGGACCAAGCAATAGTGAGCCGTCTGAGAGAATACCTGCAGAGCGGAAGATTGAGGAAGAGACTGAAGAGAAAGAGATTGCGGTAGCTTTGAAAGGAATTAGTATGAAAGAGCAGAAGAATGTAAATAAACCTGATTAAGAGGTGTTGTGGGTAGCGGAGGATGTGCGCAAGAAAGGAGATAGGCACGTGGGCGAGAGTGACGAGTGGGTGGAGCCTGAGGGGGAAGGCGCGAGAGGTGACAGTTGGAGGCGACCAGACAGGAGCTGTGAGACAGAGGGCAGTTTTCCTCAAGAGGAGGAAAAGAAATGGAGAAAGAAAGAGCTGGAGGAGTTTAGATGGTCAGTCCAGGTTAAACCCCTGAGGTGGCCGGAAACCAGCGAAAGGCTCCAGGCAGAATGGAGGAAGCTGAGCCAAGAAAATCCAGTCCCGCAGTGGGCAAGACACCCGTGCTGCGGCACTCAATGCTTGGGGTGGATGTTGGTTGGGCTCGAGGGTAGAGAGTTGGCTCGAGTGAAGTGTAGAAACGATGCCCACTTAGGTTCATACAGTTTAGTTGTCGATTTTTTCCTGGAGTTCGTGAGGACGTCCGCGACTGTCAGCGGATATACCATGCCGTCAGGTGGAGAGTCAGGACATCTGGGTGTCTGACTTGGCCCTGGTGTTGTGTCAAGAGGTCTGGCGTTGCCGGCAGCCTGATGGTGTCTGTCGCCATTGTTTGTAGGACTTGGAACCAAGGCTGTCTGGGCCACCACGGAGCGAGCAGTATGACGTGGGCTCCGTGGTGCCTGATCTTGATCAGGGTTCTCTGAATGAGAAGTATTGGCTGGAACGCATAGAGGAGACCTTTGGGCCAATTGGTGGCAAAAGCATCTCCCTGTGAGTGTTTGCCCATGCCTGCTCTGGAGCAGTATGAGCTGCACTTGGTGTTGGCTTGAGATGTAAACATGTCCATGGTCGGGGTTCCCCACCTGGCACAGAGGATGCGGAACACTGTTTCTGAGAGGCTCCACTCGTGGTTGTCATGAGTGAGGTGGCTCAGTTTGTCTGCCACAACGTTGTTGCATGATGCAATGTGTATGGCTATTGGATGAATGTCCTTGAGTATGCACCACCGCCAGAGCTTGAGGGTGAGGTGCAGTAGAGATTTCAAGTGGGTTCCTCCTTGCTTGTTCAGGTAATAAAGTGCCGTGGTGTTGTCGGTTGTTACTTGTGGGCAAGGAGGATCTCGAATGCTTTCAGGGCTTTGAAAATGGCGAGGAGCTCCAGGTTTTTGACATGCTGGGCTCGCTCCTTGGGCGTCCACTTGTGATGGATAGAGAGGTGGTTGCATGTGGTGCCCCAGCCGGTGGTACTGGCATCCGTCGTTACCTGGATGGATGGGTAACGTTGCTCGAAGGGTCGTCCCACCTTGAGATTGCGGGAGGACTTCCACCACCTCAGACTGATGCGGAGGGAGGAGATGACCCTGAGTTGTTTTGAAGGGTTGTTGCAGTGTGAGCGAAACCGGGTTAGAAGCCATGCCTGCAGTGGTCTCATGCGGAGTCTGGCATGTGGTAGGATGGCTGTCGTGGAGGCCATTAGGCCTAGCAGGCGTTGGGCTTGAAGTGCCGACACCTTGGTGGAGGTTTGAAAGGGCTGCAAAGCCTGTTTGATTTTTCGTGGGCGATCTGGAGCCAGGTATGCCTCTGCCTTTTGAGCGTCCAGGAGCGCTCCTATGTATTGTACTGACTGGGCTGGAGAAAGGATGGACTTCTTTTTGTTGAGTCGAAGTCCTAATGATGTTAGGAGTGTTATGGTAAGGTCTCTGTCCTTCTCTGCCTTCTGTTTTGTGGGAGCTACCAGGAGCCAGTCGTCTAAATATGGGAAGACGTGGACTCCCTGGAGCCTGAGGAAGGCCGTCACTGATGCCATGCACTTTGTAAACACCCGCGGAGCGGAGGAGAGACCAAAGGGCAGGTCTTTGAACTGGTAAGTAGAGCCTCCCATGCGGAAGTGAAGGTATTTCCGATCTTGAGGGGCTATAGAGAGATGGAAGTATGCGTCCTGTAGGTCGAGGACGACTAACCAGTCTCCTTTTTGCAGCATGGGTATGATGGTGTCTAGTGTGGCTATGCAAAATTTCTTCCTTCGAATAAAGGTGTTTAGTCTTCGAAGGTCTAGAATGGGACGAATGCCTTCGTCCTTTTGGGGTATTGTGAAGTATCGAGAGTAGAAGCCTAATTGATCTCCTGATGGTACTAGCTCTATAGCTTGTTTCTCTATTAGAGCTGCAACTTCCTCCCTTAGTACTTGGGAGGGTGGCGTGGAGATGACTCTTCCCAGCGGGGGCCGATGGTGAAACTGAATTCGGTATCCCCTTTCGATAATTGATAATTGGTCTGGAGGATGACTGGGACGAGGTGCCCTGATAGGTGTAGGATTTGGCTGCTTTTCTCATCTTTTGAATATTGTCCAGTGATTCATCTGTGGAGGTAGCAAAGAGCCCTTCTCCATCGAATGGGGAGTCCTCTATACGGTTTCTGGCGTCATCCGTGATGTTAGCAGTTCTGAGCCAGGCATGACGACGAAGGTGTATGGCAGTCGTCAGCTGTTTCGAAGCTGCATCCGTGATGTGGAGAGAGGTTATCATCTGGTAGTCTATCAGGGAGAGAACCTCTGAGTATGAGGCCTGTGCCTTGGCCTTTTGCTCTTCCGGAAGGTGTTGCATGAATTCAGGAAAAGAGAGCAGGAGGTGGCGTGTATAAGCCTCCATGGTGCATAGATAATTAAGTGCTCTCAAGGAGAATGAGGCCAGCGAGTAGTGACGCCTGCCGATGAGGTCTAATTTCCGAGCTTCCTTATTGCTCGGGGTAGTGTTGGAATGTGACTTCCCTCTGTTTTGTGTGGCATCCACTATCACAGAGTTAGGAAGGGGATGCTTCATAAGGAAGTCTGTGCCGTCACCATGTGTCTTATAGAGACTGTCGATCCTTCTTGGAATCAGAGGGTTAGAAGAAGGTTTAGCCCATATTTCCTTGGCCTTGTCCAGCATTGAAGGGATGAATCCCATCCTCATTGGAGGTGGCCTGGCTTTGTGTAAATGGCCAAAGAATTTACAGGCATCACTGGCTGTTGGAAGTTGCACTTGTAGTCCCATGACTTGTGCAATTTTGTGAACCATCTGTGAATAGTTCTTAAAATCCTCTATTGGAGTGGAAGATGGTTTTTCTTGTACCTCCGTCTCTGAGTGTCAGATGAACTAGACACCATACGGGTATGACGTCGCTTCTTCTTAGCATGGCGCTTGCCCTTATGATGCCGTGCAGAAGATGCTGAGGAGGATGACTCATGACGTCTGCGTCTTTTGCCCTGCCGACGTCGTGATTTGTGACGTCTAGGAGAGGATGAGGGCGAGGAGGTGGTGTCATGGGTCTCTGCCCGCACCCTTTCCCTGCCTCTGCCTGGGGATGTCAGAGGCTGTTGACCCTTAGGGTGTTGCCCAACGTCATGGACCACTCTCTCTTCCATGGTTGGTCTCATGGTGGGTGATCTCTGAATGCCCAGGCGTCTAGGGGCTTCCATCACCTGCTCTTCAGTGTCTGTGTGCAGAAGAGCTGAAGTAGTGGCTGCAGCCTGTAGGTTTTGTAGGTGCGACCACGGGTTGTAGCTGAGTGTGGCCATGTCCGTGTCATGGACAAGTTGGCCTGGTGGTAAGCCCAATAGAATCAGAGGGCTATGAGGGGGTTCACGGGTACCCTTCGCCTGATTTTCAAAGGCATGGGACCATTGCTCATCTCTGGCATCAGGAGATTGGGCGCCGACCTGCGCTGAGCTCGGAACCCCCTCTACGCCGCTCGACTCGGATGGAACGAGCGCGGGTGGTTTCGGCGCCGCCACCATTGTTCGCACATCGGGAGGCAAGTCCTTTGATCTTTTCTCCGGAATCGGAGCTGCCTGAAGGTGTTTTTTCTTCCTTTTTTCCATCGTCTTCCCCTTGTTTGAAGACTTGGATTTTGAGGAAGTGGAGGGCATAGAGACTTCCGAATGGGTTTCCATTGGTTTGAGGGATTTCCCCCACAAATACGCCCTTAAACGTTCAAGGCGGTGTTTAAGGGCCGGCTTCTTTAGCTTTTTGCAATGCGGGCAGAGAGCTGTTTGGTGAGCCTCTCCCAAGCAATAAAGGCACAAACTGTGTCCGTCAGCTAACGGGATTCTCTTCGAACAGGCCTCGCACTGTTTGAAAAGTGCTGTCGTGGCCATAAACCGCTGGCACACCCGCAACTACGGGGGGGTATCCACCCCTCCGCCCTAGGGGCGGGCGCCCGGAATAAAAGTCCAAACTAAAAGACAAACTAGTAACTTCGGGGGGGGGGGGACTGGGAGGAAAATGAACAAAAATAATATAAATTCCAACTGAATGGAAGGTTTCACTTTCCTTATTTTGCAGGAGCTTGGAGAGGTGCAACCTCGCTCAGCGGCGGCAAAAAGGAACTGAGTCAGCAAGGCGGGAGATGGGTGAGCATGCGCACGGAGGGGAGGGGCTTATGCCCCTTGAGGTTTGGAAAGACCGGTAGGCTCAGGCATGCAGGTGCGAAGACCCACAGTGTGGATTCACAGAGTCCACGAAGAAGAATTAGCACACTACAAAGTTTAATCAAATATAGTGAGATATTATGAGCAAACAGGGACAGGAAGTTATGAGCATCCAAAAGAAACATTTAAGCTCTTTGATTTACCTGTTTCTGAGACAGCTGGACAGATTTCAGCAAAGACTGAAGAACCAACAGATAAATTAGGCTGTATATCTCCAGAAAGCTTGGTGGAGTGAACTTCTATGAAAATAAAATTGTCATTGGAACAAAAAAGCTCATATATTCTAAACACACAGGGTAAACTCTAGTGAAATTAATGGGAACTATACACTACAAATAGTCCCTATTCAATTCAACAGAGCATGTCCAGAAGACCTACTCAAGGTTTTGTACATTAATAAAGAAGTATTGCATATATAGGTAATTTTTTCTTCAATAAGGGACACGGGGTCTTTTTACACATATGGAACTTTAAAGCTGAAGAACAGAAAATACATTTCACATATCATAATTTCTATGATGACTCTGCAGTGACTTCTACTGAAGAAGTATCTTGGGTGAAAGGCTGGGAAAGGTCCTTGCCTGATGCTTTAATAAGCTGCCAGCAGTCATAATAAAGGACCTGATGAACCAAGGACCTCATTCTTTATAAAGAATTAACATATGAACAGGCAGTGTGTGGTTTGGCCAAAGGAGGGGGAAGAAAGTTAAATCCATTTGTTGTTGTTGTTGTTGTTGTTCAGTCGTTCAGTCGTGTCCGACTCTTCGTGACCCCATGGACCAGAGCTCGCCAGGCCTTCCACTGCTTCCTGGAGTTTGGTCAAATCCATGTTGGTTGCATCGATGACACTGTCCAACCATCTCATTCTCTGTCGTCCTCTTTTCCTTTTGCCTTCGTTCTTTCCCAACATCAGGGACTTTTCCAAGGACTCCTCTCTCCTCATGAGGTGGCCAAAGTACTGGAGCCTCAGCTTCAAAATCTGTCCTTCCAGTGAACATTCGGGGTTGATTTCTTTCAGGATGGCTAGGTTTGATCTCCTTGCAGTCCAGGGGACTCTCAAGACCCTCCTCCAGCACCACAGTTCAAAAGCATCTACCATACATTGTCCCAAATCCTGTTTGTATAAAGTTACATGGCCCAAATTGCATGATATTAAAAATTCTGAGGCATGGGAAACAGTGAAAAGGTGCTGCGAAATACTATCAGCAGTGATTTAGCAGCAATTATGTATTATTAGATGTTTCTACTCAGCTATCTCAAGGCATCCCCATACAAAAAGGAGCCCTAGGAAGCATCAGAACCTGAATGGTGGACATAGGTACATTTCAATTAGTTCAAATTAAATATTACCAGTACCAGATGAGGACAGTGTCCAAGTTTGCACCACCTTAACTTTACACAGGAGGATCTTGCCCACGGTGGAGAACAACAAAACATCCCCTTGTTACTTCATTTAAGTTTCTATTAGTTAGAAATTCAACTGTCCTGGGAAGGAGGGAAGTGCCTTTTCATTTATTTCCCATGTGACCACATGTACTTCAGGAGCAGAGCAGAATGGGGGAAAACTACCATGGATTTGGAAACATTGCCAGCATGTCCAAATATGCTGATTCTATGGGCACAAAATGAATTCAGAAGAGAATCTGTATTACCTGAACTGTACCCAGCAGTTGTGCTGTCAGTAGATTCCATAACGGTACTCAGCAATGGTTCCTTGTTTTCTTTCTTTGGGAATGGTGGGAGCAGTTTTGAAAGATGTTCAACATCAGGAAGCTTTCATGGGGGTGGGTGGGAAGGAAACCAGGAATCCACTTACCAAGATAAACTTTCAAAATAGCAGTGCAGAAAAAAGTTTCTTCAAAATAGTAAAAGATGGCTTTGCTTACACAGTTAATTTGACATGTACAATACAGTAGAGTTGTTCTTTTTACTTAGAAATACATCCCCCCCAAAAAAAAACCCAAAACAAACCCAAACCCATATCCTACAAGCCCTTCTAATGTCATTGCATCCAATACTTCAAAAATCTTGTTGCCAGTGAGACAAATGTTCACCTGCAGATTCATTCTGTCTGAGATGCTGGAGGTAAATCAACAGAAGCTAGTGAGGTACAAAAATAGTTGATTTTGCCTGCAAAGGGTACACCAAATACCAAGGGAGTATTCTAGAATGGCATAGCCATGTTAACAGAAAAGAGGAGAATACCATCTAAGTTAGCAGTCATAGCCAAAAAACAAAATTGAAATAATAAAGTAAAAAAGTTGCGGCACCTGAAATACTAAGTGCTATATTTAATATGAGCTGTTGTGGACAAGACTACTTCTTCAGATACTTTTATAGTTCTTTAAATAAAGGAAGAGAATAGCATCTGAGTCTACCAATTAGCAAGTTATAAGTATCTTTCACCAATCAACAAGCTGCACTCAGTCAGTTACCTAATGAGACATGCATAGCCATTGTGGTTTTTAGAAATGTAGGTGAAATTTAGGTGAGAGACAAAGGAAACGGGTTTATCAACTTCCAGCAACCCAATTACCTCCTTTTGTAGAAATCTGATGCCAAATTCTGACTTGAAGTAGGGAGGGATTACTTTGTTCCTTATCTTCATAAGACATTCCTTTCCATTCTCACGTTCTTGCCTATCAAGTTTTGAAACAAGAGAAAGAAAGAAAATACATTACATTGTAACGATTTCACACTATTTTTAATAGATTTATCCATGACCTGGTTTAGAATATTTAAACATCAAATACTGAATACAGTACACTGAATTCTCATCCTGACATGGATGTCATTACAGTTTACCAAAATGAAGAAAACTGATATTAATTGTGTATCATATAAAATGGGACCAACTGAGTTATCTTGATCTTTGCAACAGATTCATTTTATTATTTTCAGGAAGGCCTATTGTGAATGCATATGTGGCTTTTTGACCTCCATTTTGACTATGAGATGCCTTCTATCACATTGAAAGCCATTGTATGTCCTTTGCAATAAACACTTGGCCCCTGGGAAGAAGATTTGTTCCTGAGGCTAAGGTAGGTGACCACTTACTTTTCATTATATCAACTTGTTTTATGTCTCTTACTCCAAACAAACATTACTGAAAATTAGCCATTCATGAAGCTAGGGAGGGAAATCAATCAAAATTCACTGAAATGGCAAAGCATTTATTACAGGATTTTTACTCTTCTGATAGCCAAGAAAGCATCTTGCTTAGTGAAGAACTAAGGAAGTCGGGGCTGAGAAGGAGTTCCTAGGCACACAGGATTCGTCCCTATTTCCCTAAGTGCTGTAAGAAACAAGGACACCAGAGCTGTAAGAGAAGAGACCAACGTGCTAAGAATAGAACTTGGATGTAACTCACTGGCCAGAATTTTACAGGTGTTCACACAAGGTTAGCGTAACTTGCCTGATGCTTTAATAAGCTGCCAGCAGTCATAATAAAGGACCTGATGAACCAAGGACCTCATTCTTTATAAAGAATTAACATATGAACAGGCAGTGTGTGGTTTGGCCAAAGGAGGGGGAAGAAAGTTAAATCCATTTGTTGTTGTTGTTCAGTCGTTCAGTCGTGTCCGACTCTTCGTGACCCCATGGACCAGAGCTCGCCAGGACTTCCACTGCTTCCTGGAGTTTGGTCAAATCCATATTGGTTGCATCGATGACACCGTCCAACCATTTCATTCTCTGCTGTCCTCTTTTCCTTTTGCCTTCGTTCTTTCCCAACATCAGGGACTTTTCCAAGGACTCCTCTCTCCTCATGAGGTGGCCAAAGTACTGGAGCCTCAGCTTCAAAATCTCTCCTTCCAGTGAACATTCAGGGTTGATTTCTTTCAGGATGGATAGATTTGTTCTCCTTGAAGTCCAGGGGACTCTCAAGACCCTCCTCCAGCACCACAGCTCAAAAGCATCAATTCTGCGGCGATCAGCCTTCTTTATAGTCCAGCTCTCACTTCCATACATCACTACTGGAAAAACCATAGCTTTGACTATCCTGATCTTAGTTGGCAAAGTGATGTCTCTGCTCTTTAGGATGCTATCTAGGTTTGCCACTGCTTTCCTCCCAAGAAGCAGGCATATTTTTATTTCTTTGCTAAAGTCACCAAGAACATTCCATGGACAGAGACAAAAGGCTTTCCTTATAGGGCTTGGTTTTCAGTCCCCTGATCATATTTGTTGCGCTCCCCTGAACTTTGCTGGTTTCTTGGCATCCTTATTAAAGTGCAGTTAGAGATAAGGACTAACCAGTGCTAATTAGAGGGGACACTACTACCTCACAGGATTTGGAAACTGTAATCTGTTAATGCATCCTAAAATATTATTTGCCTTTTTTGCAGCCACGTTACACTGATAGCTAATACTCAGCTTTTGATCCACAACAATTCCAATATCATTCTCACTCATAGTATTACTGAGCCAAGTATACTCTATGTTGTAACTAAGAACTCGAAGTTGAGTCATGGCAACTGGACTTCTATTTCTTGACAGATTGAAATATTTCGCTGCTCACTTTAAGCCTTCCACCTTAAGGTGAACAATGGCTATTAAGATTACTGAGACTGCTGTCTACCTAACGAGCCTCTTCAGGCCATTGTTCGTTCATCTTATGAGCCTATTTCAGACCAGGGTGACAAGAGGTCAAAGTAAGCTATAAAATGGAGGACTCACAACTAGCTTTCTTCAGACTGACAAATGTTTGGATGAGCAGCACTCTCTCAAGAAAAAGAAGTCCAGTTGCCATGACTCAGCTTCCAGAAAAACCCACCTGGATGACTGGATTGTGGAGTGGGGGGGGGAGGTGATCCTCACCGTCTCCCTTTTTTCTGAGTGTTTGCATAGCTTTCCATTGGATTGTGGAGTAAAGTGTACTTTATAAGAAGCAAAGCAAAAAGCAGTGTGTTCTGCTCATATACCGCCCCGTAACACTTCAAGTAGTCTCTGGGCTGTTTACAGTTTTAATTACAGTATGCAGGCTACACATAAGAGCATAAGGACAGTCTTGTTGAAACAGGCCACAGCCCATCCAGTCCAGCATTCTGTCTCTTCACCTGCTAAAGATTCCCTGGAAATGGTATTGAGAGATATCCTGCCTATCTCTCCAACCTGGAAGTTGTCCTTTGGGATTCATAATGATAGCCATTGATACCCTTGTTCTCCATGAACTTGTCCAATCCCTTCTTAAAGCTCTCAAGTCTGTCAGCTGTCACCACTTCTTCTGGCAGGGAGTTCCACAGACCAGTGATCCCCTGGGGGAAAAAGTACTTTCTCTTATTTGTTTGAGATCCAGCACCCAAAAGTTTCATGGAGTGCCCCCTAGTTATAGTGTTGTGCGATAGGGATGTGCGATAGGGAACATAGTTTTTCCTTATCTACTCTGTCCACACTGTGTATGATTTTATAAACTTCAATCAGGTCACCTCTTAGGAGCCGTCGTTCAAGAGTGAAGAGGCCCAGCTATTGCAGCCTCAGATGATAAGGAACGTGTTCCAGTCCATAAATCATTCTGATTATCCTCCTCTGCACTTTTTCCATTTCCATAATATCCTTCTGGAGGTATGGTTTATAAAGAGGTTTGAACAAAACAAAACAAAAAAAAGACTTGTTTTGACTGTTTTTTCTGACCTCTGGAACAAATTAATTATTTTCCCATTCATTCCTAAGGGAAACTGCATTTTGCCATATGACATTTTCATAATATAAAAATTCCCATAGAACAAATGAATTTTGTATCTCAAGGCGCTACTGTATTTTAGTATATCTTTTTATGTAACAACACTGAAGAAATGACACTTCCACTACACTTGATCTTAGCCTATAGGCCAACAAGTTGTTCTATACTTGGTTAGATAATAGAAAAGAATGAGATGAAGTAGTAGCTGTCTGATAAATTTCAATTTGTTAAGGTAAGTAAGATAATGATTAACTCACTGATAAGTAACATGACCAAAAAGATATTATGGTAGTGTACTTTATATAATAATAATAAAATATTTGGGGGGGGGCGAATGACACTTGGCTACAATGTAAAGCAGTGAATATACAGCTTGTATAACAGTTGAAATGTGCTGTACCCTCAAAATAAGACATCACACAGCCATTAATGTCTAAACCACTGAGAATAAAAGTGAATACACCCGTCAGAGACAATGTCCAAATTGAGCACAAAGTGTCAATATTTTGTGTGGCCACCTTTGTTTTCCAGGATGGCTTTAACCCTCTTTGGCATAGAGTTCACCAGAGCTTCACAGGTTGCCACTGGAGTCCTAAAACATCACAAGCCAAATCACTGCATGTAAATGTACAATACATCCAACAGCCAAATAATATTTGGCATGTAAATGATATTTCATGCAACATCTCACTCTATTGCCATATGTTGGAAGAAGTGGACTCGATTCATGAAAGCTTACATTAAAATATAATAGTCTTTAAGGTGCCACATGTTTTCTGCAGTTTGTTTGGTTGCCTCCACCCCCACCCAGCATCCCATAGCGTTTGGTTCGTGGTTTCTGAATCACATCCTACTGCTAAGAACACTGTTACCTGGCCTGTGCCAACTTGGTCTGCCAAGGAGATACCTTCACTTCCCCTTCCTGGCTGCATGAAGGGAAACAAAAAAGTTCATAAAATGTTACTCTTGGGATACACAACAACATTGCTTTCTAAAGATGCCACAACATTTTTTAAAACATGGATAAAATATTCATTGTACCAAAACAAAACACTTATTCATATTAACAGTAAAATAATAAACAGCTAAAACATTTTATAGTGTCTTCCTAGGCACTTTTTGGTTAACCAATTTTTAAAAATGATATTTTGAAATTCTGTTCTTGTCTGCCAAGACATAAACACTGCACATGAGTTAAGCCCTAGTGCCTAGAACTGGGCTGTGGAGACAAGGATTTACCATCCTGGTGGCTGCCTCTGGGATCATATGACTGCTGCCTTGCCAGAGTGGCACTAAGACTTAACCTGTGCATATTCAGCTCCCTCTCAAAGACAGAGAATGTAAACTTCTCAATCCCGCCCCCAAAGAGATGTAGTCAGAGCTTCCGTTTTAGACTCAAACATGACCTCTTCCTACGTAGCAAAGAACTGCAGCAAGGGGAGAAAGTTATCTACCTTGGACCTGATAAACGAGGGTGTTCCATCAACTGTGTTTTCCCAGTTCAAACTGCCTTGTCTCCTTCACCCACAAGCTGCCATTATTGTTAGGGAAAACAAGGGAACACAAGATAATTTTACTGATAAAACAGTGCTGGGAATTACCATTGAAAATCTACCTTTCCTCAACATGACTGTCCTGGATCATTCATCCCTAGAGTTGCCACTTGCCAAAACATAAAGATACAAGTAAGATCATCTTAGATCTCTGTCATTTTGCTGAATCTGACTATTAATCTGACCATATGGTCTGACTTCCGATAAGTAGGGATGTTGGCATACTGATAGGCAAATACATCCACAGCATTAGCCAAAAAAGATTGGCTAAATATATTGGTTTTCTCCTCATGTCTATACTCATGTTTTGCTCCCTCCCCCTATTATTTGGGTCTCTCTGCTGGTTTCTTGTACATTCCACATCTAATTTAACATATTCGTTCTTATGTTTAGGGGTTAACTAGATATGATGTCTAGAAGACAATATTCACAACATAGCTGGATCTGTAAAACAGGTGGAATTATGAGATATGTAAAGCTGCAGAAAAGGGCAGGAAACAAAACACTTGGTGATCATCAAACTACATGTCTCAAAGCCTGAACTCAGGCTGTAGTTACAATGACTATAAGAACCATTATTGGCTTTTGCATAATAATATTGATTTAAAAATCCCAGCTACGCAATGTAGTAAAGCCCACTTCAATTTTTTAAGAGGCCTGCGGAGGCTTTTAAATTTAACATGCTTATGAAATTGATTCTTTATAAGCTGCTTCAGGCAATATGAATACCACTATTATATTAAATACTGACTTTGTGGGTAGTTGCAGATGGCAGGGACATTGCCGTATGTACATATTTTTTAAACATTAGCACTGTATCACTGTAATGGTATGCCACTTAAAATTCATTTTTAAGAGAAAAATGCAGTTTTCAAAGGATGCCTGATAATTGAAGAAATACTACACAATATTAAAAATATGATCTGCAAACATGCTGATTAATGAAATTATTTAAAACCTCCCGTTTAGTTTCTAAAAGCAATTCTAAGCTCCTATTTTATTATAACTTTCCAAGTGAATATGCACAGTAATCCAAAGAAACTAACAACATGTGATTGTAAATCAATTTAAAATACATCAGAGCTGAAATCAAGGCAAATCAGCATTGTAAACTCACCCTCATTTTCTCAAATATTGCATGAAGTGAAATCTTTCCTGAGGCTACTGTATCAGTATGTTTCATCTCTCACATGCCAAGTATCTGCTAGATGTCGCTTACGCCCACACCATCAATTTTCACCACTTAAAAAAATTTACATTCAGCACAGTACTTTTTTCAATCTTTTCACTTTTATATATCCACTATTCCTTATAGTAAGTTGTCAGTCCTAAGAGGAAAGGTAGTTTATTTGGGACACTGGGTCGGTAGTGAAACCACTGAACCACTAAAAGCAAAGTGTGAGAGTGTAAAGAATTGGCCCATTCCTGACAACAAGAAACAAGTCCATTTGTTTTTGGGTCTAGTGGGCTACTATCAGAAATTTATTCCACATTTCAGTCACATAGCCACTCTTATAACTGACCTGACCTGTAAAAGAAGGCCTGTAAAAATCAAGTGGACTCAAGAATGTCAAATTGCTTTTGATACTTTTAAAGTCATTTGGTTCAATCTCCTATCTTAATTGCTCCAGATTTTTTTTTAAAAAAACATTTTGTTTTACAGACAGATGCCTCAGAATATGGGATAGGTTGTGTTCTGTTACAAGAAAAAGAGGGAATGTTACATCCTGTTTCTTTTTTCAGCAAAAAAATTATTGACATGAGAAAGCTTACTCTATTCCAGAAAAAGAATGTTTAGCAATTGTTTGCTCTTTTAAGAAGTTGAGGCCATACATATGGGGTACATTGTTTTGCAAGCATTGAAATGGCTTGCACATTTGAAAGCAAGTAATTAGCATTTATTAAGATGAAGTTTGTCATTGCAGGATTTAACTTTTTAGATTCAGCATATTCCAGGTTCTCAAAATATTGCTGCTGACAGTTTGTCAAGAATGCATTATTGTATTGATCCTATTCCTGAGGAAGATATATTTACACCTGATTGAATTTCTAGTTAATTGTGAATTCAGTTGGATTGTATAGACTTCTGCATAGAAAATAATGGTATCTCAGTATTTGTAATAATTTTTCCTTTTATCTGTTTTTAAGAAGTTTGAAGTACTAATGAATGCATCATTCGATAATATATGTGCCGCATTCATAATATAACCCCATGCTTAAATGCTTTTACTGCACTTTGAGAATGTATACCTCTGAATTACATACATGTATTCATGTTTATATTTATAATCATTGTAGTTTGCTTATTTTCTAAAAATGCTAGATTGCTGTGGATATTGCTTATCTGGACTTTAGTAAGGCCTTCAATACGGTTCCCCATGGTATTCCTGCTAAGAAGTTAGTAGAAAGTTGGATAGATAGTGCTACTGTTAGGTGGATTTGAAATTGGTTGACTGATCACATGCAAAGGGTGATCATAAATGGCCTCTCTTTAGCTTGGAGAGACGTGACCAGTCGGGTGCCCCAGGGTTCTGTTCTGGGTCCAGTGCTGTTCAATATCTTTATTAATGACTTGGAGGAAGGAATAGAGAATATACTAATTAAATTTGCAGATGATACCAAGTTGGGAGGAGGTGCTAATTCCCTAGAGGATAGGATGAAAATCCAAAAGGACCTTGACAGATTAGAATGCTGGGCCAAGGCTAATGGAATGGATTTCAACAGAGGGAAATGTAGGGTGCTACATCTAGGTAAAAAGAATGAATTGCACAGATATAGGATGGGAGATACCTGGCTGGAAATTAGTACCTGTGAAAGGGATCAGGGAGTGTTGGTGGACCACAAATTGAACATGAGTCAGCACTGTGACCCAGCAGATAGGAAAGCAATTGTGATTCTTGGTTGCATCAACAGAAGCATAGTGTATAGATCAAGGGAAGTGATAGTACCACTCTATTCCACTCTGGCCAGACCCCACCTTGAGTACTGTGTCCAGTTCTGTGCACCTCAATTTAAAAAGGATGTTGACAACCTTGAGCGCGTACAGAGGAGGGCTTCCAGGATGGCTGAAGGTCTGGAAGAAATGTCTTATGAGGAACGGCTTAGGGTACTGGCAATGTTTAGCCTTGCAAAAAGAATGCTGAGTGGGATATGATAGCTATGTTTAAATATCTGAAAGGATGTCATAATGAAGAGGGAACAGGTTTGTTTTCCATGGGTTCAGAGACTAGGACTCGGGGCAATGGTTTCAAACTATAGGAAAAGAGATTCCATTTGAACATTAGGAAGAACTTCATGACAGTTAGAGCTGTTTGGCAGTGGAATATGCTACCACAGAGGGTGGTGGAGTCTCTTTCTTTGGAGGTTTTTAAGCAGAGGCTGGATGGCCATCTGTCAGAAATACTGTGATGGGGTTCCTGCATGGCAGGAGGTTGGACTGGATGGCCCTTGAGGTCTCTTCCAACTCTATGATACTATGATTCTATTCTAGACGATTTTTAATCTTCAAGGGATGGCATGTAAGGACATTAAGGATGATAGGACAGAGTCATTTTGTTAGTCTGATGCTAGCAGCACAGTTTTCGCTTTGCTGATATTCAAGAACAGTGATGGCGAAACTTTTAGAGACCGATTGCCAAATAATGTTATGATTTCTGATAAATTATCTTACCGAAACCTCTGCCAATATTCTTCTGTTTTCTTTAGGAGTGTCTCCCCTGATAGATGATGTAGACAAGAAGTTGCTGCCTGCTCATATATCTCAGCAATCTGAGCTGCAAGAACACAAGAGAATATTAAAATGTTCTGTGCTTCATTGATTAACTGTTTCTTGGGCAGTATAGAAACCAAATAAACAAATAAATAAAATTACTGATCATAATTCAAAAGCACAAAACTCAGCTGCCAATTTCTGTCATATCTATTAGAAAGAAACAGAAATATTTCACATGCCCATTTATTATTTCAGGGTCATACAGTAGATAGCTGGTAAAGGCATATTGTAAATACCAACATCACTTTCTTTTCTGAAGGAGGAGGACATCCTTATTTGGTAAGTTAAATACCAATGATCCTTGAATCATGAATTGACTGTAAAATCCACTAAGAAATCTGTCTTTCCAAGATCACTGTAATAGATGGCTAACCATCTTTTTATAGCTATCTGGTGTGAGGTAGACTCAGTTCTCTTTGGGAGAAATCTCTTAACAATCTACTAGTAGAAATTCCTACATGACCCTGTTTCAAAATGAACAACATAGATAGTAAGGAGACAACACTAATAACTATTTGTTGAGCAAATGTGAGGTTAAAAGACAGTTCCTCTGGGCTTCTAGCAGTTTTGATATCAAGCAGAACCACCATGTGGGAACCCTATTAATAAACCGTAGCAACATTCGAGAGTCAGAGATAGCTGTTGTGAGAGACAATGCAGTAGAATGGACAGAGCACTTAAGAAGGAATTAGGATACTTGGGTTTAAATCCTCACTGTATTAATCAGAGGTAGGAATTAGCACTACTGTTCTACTCCTGATTAAGATAGATTGAATGATGAAGGTTGTCTCCTTTGAGTGTCCCAACAGGTCAGCCTTGGAGCAACACTTCCTATAATGTCTTGGATCCAAGGAGTTCCTTTTGCTCCCCCGTACTGCCATAACTGACTGCCCTGTATGTGGCAAGCTTTTGGCAGCCGGAATGCAGCCACCTAAGATGTGCCTTTTCTTCTAGTGGTGGGAGCAAGTAACACATGCCCATTCTTTCCCAGCTCTCAGGAAATAACTGATTAAGGAATAACAATGGAATCTGAATAGTAGGACAAAACTTGTTGTTGACATCAATGGTGCTGCCACTGGTATTTTTTTCACAGTAAAAGCACCTTCTCCTGCTACCTCCCCCATCCAGGGAGGGCCATGTGGTTCACAGAATCATAGAGTTGGAAGAGACCTCAAGGGCCATCCAGTCCAACTTCCTGCCATGCAGGAACCCCTATCAAAGTACTCCTGACAGATGGCCATCCAGCCTCTCCTTAAAAACCTCCAAAGAAGGAGACTCCACCACCCTCTGTGGCAGCATATTCCACTGCCAACCAGCTCTAAGCATCAGGAAGTTCTTCCTAACGTTTACATTGAATCTCTTTTCCTGTAGTTTGAAACCACTGCCCGGAGTCCTAGTCTCAGAAGCCGTGGGAAACAACCCTGTTTCCTCTTCCATATGACATCCTTTCAAATATTTAAACACGGCTATCCTATCCCCTCTCAACCTTATTTTTGTAAAGCTAAACATGCCCACCTCCCTAAGTCCTTCATGCTTAAAAAAAGGAGGGGGGTCTTGATTAAATAGATTGGTGGGTCTTTTTTTCTTTTGCAGTTCATACAATGAGTTGATAGTGTAACAACAGAAATAAAAAGTGGCTATATCATGCCGCTTTAAAATTTAGCAATTCTGATCTGTCTTCATACAGGGCCTCTTTACTCCCAACTAAACTTTAAACCTCTTGAATCTGCATATTTCATTCCCAAATATTTATTATTTAAGCACCTGCAAACAAATTTACTGACATGATGTCTACATTTTTAATATAGGTTATGCTTCTTTGTTTTTTAAATTTCTGATACACAGATGACACAAACTGCAAGTTAAAAGAGAAGCAAAATAGTTGAGGTAAATGAAGGTAAATGTTATGCAAATAGATTGCAAGTTTCAAACCTCTGAAAACATAACAATTTCTTACCTCGAGTACAGAGATCCGAAGATTCTTCAGGAGCAGGAAAAGACTGCAAAGCACACAAACAGCTTGAATTGTATGATTCAGTACACACTTGTGTCATGTTTCAGATGTCAAAATATTTAGCATCAATTTAGTGTTGTGGAACTCACTACATACATCCAGTTGCTCAGCCTGAGCAGAACAAATCAATTGGACCAATGACACTTACAAGTGTTAACATAATATATGTAGAGTAGGACCTCCATATCCACGGGGGATTGGTTCCTGCCCCCTGCAGATAATGAAATCCACAGATAAGAGCAAACGATCTTATCTGAGGGTTCCAGGGGTGAAACCAGCAGGAGAGCCCGCCAGCACCCGGGGGAACCCCACCATAGCTCTCTGCCACCTCCAGGACCTCTGCTGACCTTGTGGGCGGGAGGGCTCTCCCAGGCCCCATGGCTGCCTCCTCCTCCATTGCCGCCACCGAACTTGCAGGTGGGCGAACAAAGTCTTCTGGGCCACACAGCCACTTCCTCTGCTGCCACCCGTGCCTCTCCTGCAGGCAGGTGGGTGGGTGAGCGGGGTATACCGGGACATGCGGCAGCTTCCTCCAATGCCACCCGCATCTCTCCCGGAGGCGGGTGGGCTGTTCCAGGCTGTGCAGCAGCTTTCTCCACTGCCCCTGCCACGGATGCCACTTCTTTCACTTCTGCTAATGTCCCAGGTGAGCACTGCCTGGGATCTGGACCCCTGCTGGCCTGGCCCCTTGCACTGCTACTTGCCATTCACAGATAACTGAATCAGTGGATGGCAAATCAGTGGATATGGGGGTGCTACTGTATTTCATTCATTGTAACTGGAGCTAACCACTGACAAGTATTCAGCCATTATTTGTATACTCCACTCCCAAGAAGCTGAGTGATCTGACCCTGAGATCCTTTGTTGTCTCCTTCCTTCTGTGAAAGTGATGTATATGAAAAGGAGACCTGATTGTGTTTATGAAGACTCCACACAAAAGCCAGGGGAAAAGGTCAGAAAATCCATGTATGGCACTTCTACGGACACAATTTGATCTCCACTTTCACATAAGGAAAGTAACAATGGATGGGGTAAGCTAGAGTGCTTCTCCCTTCTCATACCGAGTTCACATGAATAGGCGACCTAAAGAGAGCTTTGGATTAATTAGATCTGAGGTCTCAGAGGTGGCAGGAGAGGAAAAGACAGGAGGCATATCCCCCCCCCCTCCTTGGCACCTGCACTTACTGTTCTCTGCCCATTTGAGGTGGACAGATCTGAAGTCTTCAAGGTGGTGGAAGGGTGACAGATGGGTGGCGTGTCTTCCCCAGTCCCTTGGTACCTGCACTTACCCACTCCTACTGGGCAGGTCGCCCAGGAGTCCACATATAACAGATTTCCCTTTATTATACTGGTAGAAAACCCAAACCACGTGATAAATGGGGGACTACTGTACCTGGCTGCAGAACCCCTTGGGACAAACAACTGGATTTTACTCTGTGTTTTTAAATGTGACAATAATAAAATGCAATTTGAAGCCTTATACACACTTGACTAGCTGCCCCATGACTGGAAATTGTTTGAAACAAAAAAGGATGTTAACAATGAATTAGATAAAAATACAAATATAAAGAAGAACAAAACCCTAATCTTCACTTTTGTTTGAAAATGTTCCTAGCTGGTGCAAGTGAAAACTCCCTTCCTCTCTCCTCCCCCTGCTTTTGAGACTTTCCTAAAATGAAATATTCCAGACAATCCCTCACAATCCAGCAGGGGAGAGAGAGAGAGAGAGAGAGAGAGAGAGAGAGAGAGAGAGAGAGAGAGAGAGAGAGAGAGAGAGAGAGACCATAAACTCATTTGTGATCATGTGATCTGCTCCAGTGCCCATATCGGAAGGCTTTGCTCTTTGATCAAGGCAAAATTGATCAGAAATGGTTGCTCATCTTGCAAAACACTTACAAACCAAAGTATTACTGTATAACAGCGGTGTTCTTGTTGTTGTGTGGTTTTGTTAATGTTGAATTGTAGCTTGCTGCAAAGACAGTACAAGAAAATATAGGGGAACAATGTTCAGGGTTCAATGTGAACCAAGCCACTGTTATTGCCATTTTCTACAGTACACATTTAAACAATTTACACTAAAACACAACAGTGGCATGTGCACTCTCTGTACCATTACTAGCTTGAGAAGGTCTGCAGCATTTTCCTTCTCTTCTTCCATTCTTGGATCTTTAATGGTCATCTCTTGCATCTCGTCTTCTTGTTTTATGATCTTGTCAATGTACTCCTAATAGAGCAGTGGAGAAAAAAGGAAATGGAAAAAAGGGTGAAAGGTGGGGAGGATGTTTTCTTAGGTTGCAAACCTATAAATCATGACCCAAGAAATGAGCTCCACTTAATGAAATGAAAATTACTTTTATATGCATAAGGATTGTCTTATTATGACAAACTCAATTAACAATGGAAAATGATATGGAAATATACATTGGCCAAAATCCTAGTATGCAGATGTGAAGGGAATAACTTTTAGTGGCAAATTACCATGGGTTAAGAAATCTCCATAGGCACTCTCTCTTGCACATTGAATCACAGGACCTGGTATGCAAAAGATAATATAATGCTGATTGGGTTTTCTTGACACAGGCGTTCAGGGAAGTACCTCTAGATGATACTTCTTTTGCATTACAGTAGCGAGGATTTCAGTGAGTTATTTGATTGTGCATGATTACTTTAATACCTTGGAGTGCAGTGTCCAATTACAAGAGAGTAGAGGCCTCGTTTTGAGTAAGGTGTCTCTTTAAGGAGACCTAATGCTGGAAAACCTGCAACTAAATCCTGGGTAGGATAGTGGCCAGTTCAGCTACAAGAGGTCTAGGTAAATGCTGAGAAAAGTACTAAGAGTATTATTTGCCAATACCATGACTGCTAAGATTCCTGCCTGACATCTTGAACCTACTGCTTGGCCTCCTTCTGAATGACCTAATATGTACTTCTGTTTCCTATTGTACAATTCCCTCATCATTTTCTTGATTTCCTACAGCGCTCACCTTGACACCCCTTTGAATGCATTCCTGCCTATTCCCTGTCTGAAACACCACCACAATAGGAATGTGTTGTTGTTTTTTACATGACCCAGCTTGTGCTTTGGCCATTCTTTGCCCTGCCCAGGTCAAAATAATTAGGTGAGCCAATATTTAGCTTGAAAACTTTGGACTTCACTTTATTATTTTACATTTTGGAGCATCTTGTTGAGAGGGGGGTGCCATAATGTGAGAAACCATTTGCCCTGAGGTCTCCTGAGGACCTTGCCAACGGCATTGTCACAGTGGGAGAGTCCCGCGGCCCCTAGGGGGCACCTACCCAGGGCGGCACACCCCCAGCTGACCAACATTATACCCTTCTCCATCCTGCCAGCAAGGGCGCCATCACTGGCCAGTCCGCGTCCCACTTGGGTTTCGAAAGCCTCCTTGCCCAAGCTCTATATCTTGGCATCCGCAGAGCCCTGGGGTTGGAGACGGCATAAGTGTTAATGGTTTTGGAACTCACCAAATGCTTCCGTTCCCCACACTACCCGCAAGAACAGCGAATCACCACCACCCATGCCAGTGTGGGATAGGCGAGAACTCCCCCACACCCTTGGCCAATTTGGGTGCAAGTCAAAAATTCCAATCCGGCCCCCCGAAGGCGACCACGTTACGCCACACTAGCTCTTGAAATAAGTGGTAGGCGGGTGGGATGCTGTTGCTTGCAAAGAGGCTGCAAGGGGGTGAGTCCCTGTTAAGTAGGGCTTGCATTACACGCCCTCACATGACTTGTGAGTCCTCTAGACTGCGCATCTCGCGCTATTTCATCCAGGGTGGCGCTGGACAAGCTGGTGGCAGAACCGCCCCTTTGCCTACACTATTGAACTCCTTGCTTTGTCAGCCACTTTTGGAGACTGCATGCCATTTTGTGCCCCCCCCCCAACTTTTGACGAGCTAAAGAACAGGACATTATCAATAGAACAGATGAGATATGCATAGCTGCTGTAGTATGAAGTGGAGGTCCTACTGCTGTTGAAAATATTCGAGTTGACCATGTAGACTGGTGTTGGTAATGGGAAGAACTGAGAGACCACTCTCTCATAAATGCACTGGGGGGGGGGGGCTACCACCGAAGCACTTTAAAGTTTCTGAACAACGGCTCTGCACAGCTGTGGAACCACAGTGATGCATGGCAAAGAACAAGGGAGAAATGGAACACAACTTCCAAGGAATCTGGCATAATATGTTTTTGGCAATGTTAAATAATCCTTATTATATTTTATAAACAAATTAAAGAGTCAGATATGAAGCTGTACTTCATATTTTTATACAAAGTACAGCTTCTAGTGGATTTGGGGTAATATATAAAGATGGATGGTAACAAAATTAAATTAATTGCTGCCTTTTTACCCACTGACCCAACATAATGGAGGAGATGGAAATGATTACGTCTCTGGAACCGGTTTTAAAGATGGAGAGAGATGTTTATAAATAGACATTGGGAACAGCGGCTATGGATTTACACAGCCAGGTCTTCACTGGGTTGGTCTTACCTTGACGGAAAGCTGCAGCCTGTGCCTCAGTTCATCAGTGACTGGCTCATACTGAATTAGCCGGCGAATCTGGAGCACATTTGGACATCTCCGTATAGGCGAAGGAGAATCTGCTAATGCCTTGAACTCTATGGACAGGCCTTTCCAAGCATGCATTCCAAATGGAGGGCCGGGAGTCTTCCTCTGAATCCAAAAGATGAAGCACACAGTAGAATGTTACTCCTTGCACATCTCAAGAAACTTTCTTTCAAGCAACATTGTTCAGAATCTGCCTTTTATTGCACCTGCTTTCAGTCAGATGTAGGAAACGTTTCTATTAACAGACAAGAAACACGTCTTGGGAAGAATACATTTCTGAACAATTATTGCTTTTGGAAGCAAGAGGATGCTTTTATTTAAATTGATGCATAAACTGTTAGTGTTCTAGTAGTTAGCAAGAGAAAATACAGACAAAAGATTATTAAGTGTAAAGTTATATTTTTCCTAATATAATATAGTAAAGTCTAGACCATATGGTCTAAATCAGTGATGGCAAAACTTTTAGAGACCGAGTGCTCAAACTGAGATTCAAAACCCACTAATTTTTTGCAAAGTGTCAACACAGCAATTTAACCTGAATACTGGCGGCTGTGAAGGGGCGATGTTGGGTGCCCACAGAAAGGGCTCCCAGTGCCACCTTTGGCACCCGTGCCATAGGTTTGCCAACACTAGTCTAGATCCAGCAAAACCTGAAATTTACATATCCAAATCTATATTGAAGATACGAAAGAAGATGTCTTCTTTGTCTTGACTGGGCTATATAATTGTTACATCACATAATCAATACAACAAGCAAGCTGATATCAGAAAAATTGTGAGGGCAAAGGCTTGCTGCGGAAATGATGGTAATTAAACAAAATCATAGGTTCCTAAAAACACCAAACTATAAGGCAGAACTCACAACACACTGGATACTTCTTCTACTTGGTAGCAGAAGGTACTCTGTTTAGCAGAGAAGGGAGGAGGAGACCCTGAATGAACTAGGTTTAGCTTTCCTGCCTCTGAAAAATTACATTATATTTCTATTTTCATTTTGCAAACAGAATAAACCAATAAGAAAAACTACACCATCATATAATAATGTATTCTGAATGATTAGTATCTGTCTGAATCTCAAATAGTGCTTGAAGATATACAGTGTGAAGAACTACTGATATAATGCTTGCAAGATCAATGCTGTCATATCATATTCAAGTATTGAAGGAAACAGTTTTGAAAATTGCATACCTCGAACGCAGGAAAATTTTCCCAGGCCCTTGACTGGAGATTATAAGGAATGATAGCTGAAGGATCCCTCTTCATTACCCATTGAGATGAGTCACTCAAAGGACAGAGGACAGTAATGCTAAGGACTCCTGATTTGAAAGACACAGAGAAAACCTGAAGGAACTACTAAGTGGAACTCAGCAATTATAACTTCTTTGAAAAACTTGAAGTTTTCATGGAGAATTTCATGACTGTTCATACCCATTTGCAAAATTAACACACGTTCTAAAAACATATACACATCTTTTGAAGCATATGTATCTAAAATTTGAGTGGCTCAAAATAGATGAGGACAAAGAGTCTCCCTAAAAACCAACAAGATGAGACCATATTGTACAATGGAATTTATCTATGCAGTCCCCCTTTACTCATGAACATTTTAACACAAAGTTAGATAGCTATTTCTATACAAGAACCTTATAAACGTTTTCAATATTACAAAACAAGAGATTTTCTCTTGGGACAATCAACCCTCCCTTGTCCTTTTTTAAAATAACAAATGTGGCACATGGACAGTGCAACAGGCCAAGTCTTCTCTCTTCTTCCTCCTCCTTCCATTCTCTCCTTAATCTGACCACTTTGCAAAGGAAATAAATCAATAGTACAATACTTTGTGTCAGGAGGAGGAAGCAGGTTCTGAAAAACCTGCAAAGTATCATGAAGAGCAGGGTTTAAAGAGAGAGAGAAAGGAGACACAACACTCCTTTGTTGACAATTCAAAGCAGAACCTTCTCTGCTCAACCCCTCTTTCACTCACAAGAGGGAGGGAGATGCTATCTCCAAGCTGTCTTTTTCTGAGCAATGTATTCAAGTTGTTTTTGCTAACAGCAGCATCTGTTACTGGCAATTTGTCAATATGTCTTTAAAATAAAAATACATTTCAAGAAGGGTACAACTGCATTGGTCATGAAGTGGCCACAGCACCCAGAAATCTGACCTTCTTGCAGAGGAAATAAATTGACAGCAACTTTCACACAGGCTGAAGCAATAAGAAATAAAGTGATTCATAATGGGTATAAAATAAAACAATCATCCTGGCAAGGCGGAAATAAATCGCTGGCAGAAAAATGAGTTGATCTTGGCTATGTGTCATGTGCTTCAAAATGAAATGATCTAAAAATGGCCACATTTGTATAATTTAGGTTATTTTGTCAGCCGTGATTGAACAACAGATAATGGTTACAGATTTTTTTAAACTTTTGCCAATTTTTTGCTAAAGGTACATATTTTGCATAACAGTACAACGGGATTTTGTCCAACTAATATAATTAACAGGTCAAGTCAAAATATTTTCAGAAAGAGATGTAATTAAAATGTTTAACACTTATTTGGCATTCAAATCAACAAGAGAAATCATTTTCTGCAAGAGTACAAATTTATCCTGTCTCCTAATAAATGTTTTGTGCTGTGTTTGAAGTTTGCTTAACATATTGCACCAAATGAAAGAGGCCTCTGTAAGAATAAATCTAAGGGAAATACAATATTTTTCTAGGAAAAAAAATTCCCTAAATGTTAGACACAGAAGTCTTGATGTCAATCTTGCCTCTGCTATAAACTCACTAAGCAACCTTGAGAATGTTTTGTGCAGTTTGTATCTCCTCAATTGTCATATGAGCATAATGAAAGTGACATGAGTCATTGTTGCAAGTATTACATATCAAAAGATTTGAAAAGATATCTGAACAATTCAAAAATAGAACTGCAAATTTAACTTTGTTTCAAACTTTTAATTTAGCTTTTGTTTAATACAGAGACTTTATTGTGAAAGAAGACCTCAAAAGCAAGAGTGGCATGAATGAAATGATGCATTCCTACCAGGGCATTCCTGTATTGGCTCCTGCAGAACTGCTATAGCTGGGTTGCCATATGCCATAGCCAGATATTCTTCTGTGTCCTTGATACGAAGGAGTTCGGTCCCTGAGCCATCAGCATAGACAATGAAGAATCTGAATCATCAAACCACATAGATCTGATCAGTTCAGATACTCAAAGCATGTAGTTGGAAAGAAGATACACTGAAGAATCAGAATTGGGTTATATAGAGAACCCTTCCTTCAGAGTACATGACAGATTGTCATTACATACCAGAACATACCTGGGTGCATGTTCCCCATATACGACTGGAGTTTGTATATCTGTGGGTTCTGGTTTCTTTTCATCAGAATCAATTGCAGCAATGAATTCAGATGTGCTGCCATCAGCCATGACCTGCAACAAAAGAGTTGCTTATCCTTAACTCGCACCCTCCACATACTCTTCTAATCACTCTAGTCTCTTTATGCTAAAGCATCTCCCAGCAAACATAACTGCATGCAGGAAAAGCTGCTATTCACACCACAGCCTTACACTCTCTTGTCAACCTTCACCTGTTGCAATTAGCTGATTGTAAGGTAAATCTGCAAGACTTTTCTAAGGTAAAGAAGTTCGAGTTGAAGGGGATGACTTATTTGGAAACTATCAACAATAAACAAATGAATGTGGCACAGAGCACGCTGCCGTTGCGTGTAGATAAAGTGATAGTAATGATATAAAGTATAGCAGAACTTAGTAAACGGAGAGACAAAGCATGGATTAGAGTAAAAACTCATATATTCCATATATACATCAAATATACAAACAGCATGACACCAAGCAATATATACAATACAACCAACAGAGTGTGGGGTACTGTCTCTCACCATAAACAGTCCCATCTAACATAAGTCAAGCTAGTGCTTATATACAGTTTAGCCCCCATCAGATATGACTCATCACTAATCACAATCTGATGCAACCATGATGTTATAAACTATTCCACCTGTGCTTCATCACGTAACATGCTGATGATTACTAATCCCTTGCACTTGTAGATAACATCATGAGACTGCAGAATCTAACTGCCTCCATTTTACAATTCTCTTTCCCTATCTGTTAAATATACATTACATATATTTTGTCAACTTTTACATATTGTGACAGAAACATCTGTAATACAAAAATAACACACATACCCCTTATAAAGGGGCTCAAAACAAGCAGAAAGAAGGCAAATAAGCTCAGAAAGTACTCCAAAACAGTGGGTATGTTCTGCAAGAGATGCCGGTAGATGAGACACAAAATTGGGGAAAATGAGCAAGACTTATTTGAAGATACAAAGCTGAACACTGAACAAATGGTCCCTGATCGGTGGGGTCAAGTTTTCAGAAAAGAAAATTAGAAAATCAGGAGATTGTGCAAACAGCAGCTGTTAACAAATTGGAGGACGTTTTTGAGGCTGTAAAATTGTCTTTCCCTCCTCAGATATTGGTTTATATCAGAAAGCATATCTTAATCTAGTACATGTGAATCATTTGCAAGCTTCCATTTCCATTAATATTCCAACATGGGTGACCTTAGAAATGGCTTACTTAACACCCCTTATTGGATGATTAGTCTTGGGTTCAAAGTATATGCTCCTTAAAAAGGACTTGTAGCTCATTGTATTTTAGCAATTAGAAAAACATGGCAAACACTGGCCCATCAATTACAATTGGATCCTTACGGTTGTGCTAAAATAATGCTGTGGGGAAATTCAGAATTTAAGATTGCGAGGAAACCCTTCTTGTGGAAGGAATGGTTGGAACGTGGTATATATATAGTATATGTTAGATCAGCTAATAGATCCAGATGTGAATTTCCAAGATTTTCCACTTTATGGAATAAATATAATCTACCTAAAAGTGCACAATCTTCCACTTAAGCATTTCCTGGTGTCCAACTTTAGCCCAATGTGCTTCAGAACCCCCTAAGTTGTTAGAGGAAATCATTTGATCTGCTCAGAATGTTAAACCAGTGACTATAATATAATATAGAAAGGTTTAATAAATCACTTTAAAATAGATATCCAAATGGTTAAAGAGATATGGAATTATGAATTGGAATGAAAAATACAACCTAAATATTAGAAACTGACATTAGAATCTATAAAGGTTTCATTAGATTTGAAATTGAGCCTCATTCAGCAACAAAAAATATTTAAAATATACTGGATTCCAGAAAGGTTGTATAGGAAAAAATATTAAACTCAGATGCTGGAGATGTAATATGGAAAGTCAACACATATGATTTGGACTTGTCCAATAATACAATTCTTTCAATTTGATGTTCTAATGCTTATTAATGCAGAATTAGAGAAATCTTTGATATTTCTGGACATTCATATTCTTGTAAATTATATTCCCATTATATGGGGGTTAACAAAGGGTCAAAGAAAGTGGACATTAATAGCTCTTATGGTGGCAAAAAGACATTAAAAACATGAAAAGATAAAACACCCTCCATCTATTACCGAACAGTCAGACAAATTGCATTAATACTTAGCCTCATTTGAATTAATAGCATACAGAAGACAATTCTGTCAAAATATCTACAAGGACTCTTTGTAAATAAATAAGGCAGCTGGCTGTATAGGAAATACTACAGTGCATTGTACTAACCCTTTTTGTTGTTGTTGCAGGGTTTGGGGGGTTGTTTGTTTTTTCTTTGCTTTTGTTTTTTGTTTGTTTGTTAAAGTTTGATTTAAGTTTTCTTGTACT
>JAHTLZ010000198.1:6512393-6525880 GCA_023846285.1 Phrynocephalus versicolor | reverse complement strand
GAAGAATTGCTACTGAAGCAGCAAACAAAAATGAACTATGTGGAAATTATGTCCATTGTTCTTGAGAAGCAGAACTGAAGAGTGATAGCAATCCTACTCAGTTACAGAATCTTCTGAACAAGGCTCCACATAAGTGCAGAACCCAGGTGTGTGACTTCCAATGACCACAAATAAAAATGTAAAAGCCATATAAACAATAGATAACCAAATGGATTTTTTTTCATTCATTTGGATATCTATTTTAAAGTGATTTATTTATTGTATTTATTGAACCCTGTATTTTACCTTGAAATGGTTTCCTTCAGAGTCCAGCACTTCACAGACAATGCTAGAATTATGTTTCATAATATATTTCCCTGCTTGCTGGTCTTCAACATTGGATATAAGTTCACAAGGGCTTTGTTCAAATGCTTCTGGATAATAAACTGCAGAACAATTTTCATCAATAAAGAGGCAGCCTTTGTTCATGGGCAGTACCTTCCAGAAAAGAGATTGAGCTATTAATCAATAAAGCAATACTGAGTCATGAAATTAAAGGATTATTTAGTTTGAAAACCATGACAAGGTTTGTGTTGCCAAACATCAGGGGCGCATGCACAGTGGTTGCCTCCATAAAGGTCTTGTTCCACAATCAGTATACCATAAAGTATACATAAAGGGCAGCATACCAGGTGGACAAAGAAATAACAGTAAATGAAGTAAATGAAGTTTTTCGAGTGGTCATCTGTGAATTCATACATATAGGTTTTGTAGTGGATTCTAAAAATATTTGAGAACTTAAAACTCAGACCGGTAGTCTCCTCCCCTCCCACTGCGCATGTATTGCCATGCAGCTACCCAACCCTCTCAGTTCCCTTCCAGCCCCCACTGAAAAAGAAATTATAGAAGATGACAGTGTGATGGCTAGAGAGGAAGAGGGTGGGTTGTGTGTGAATTCATGGAATCACAAAGGGCATCCATTTGCTGTTGAGGGTCAAAGCAAAGAGATCCACAGAAGGGTTCCCTTTCTGTGAGAACGAGTGGTAGATGGCATTATTGAGCTCCTACTCATGAGTTAGTAAGGGGAGATTAACTTCTCAATAAACTTTGTTATTATTTTTATATTATACATCTTGTTAGACATTGTTTCTATGATCATTAAAAAGTGGAGGCGTATGACTTGTGGACTGTAATTCCACTGCCTTCTCCTCTCTTCGAAGAGACATTTCATAGAATCATAGAGTTGGAAGAGACCTCAAGGGCCATCTAGTCCAACCCCCTGCCATGCAGGAACCCCATCACAATATTTCTGACAGATGGCCATCCAGCCTCTGCTTAAAAACCTCCAAAGAAGGAGACTCAACCACCCTCTGTGGCAGCATATTCCACTGCCGAACAGCTCTAACTGTCATGAAGTTCTTCCTAATGTTCAAATAGAATCTCTTTTCCTGTAGTTTGAAACCATTGCCCCGAGTCCTAGTCTCTGAAGCCATGGAAAACAAACATGTTCCCTCTTCAATATGACATCCTTTCAAATATTTAAACATAGCTATCATATCCCCTCTCAGTCTTCTTTTAGAGAGGCTAAACATTCCCAGTTCCCTAAGCCGTTCCTCATAAGACATTTCCTCCAGACCCTCAACCATCCTGGTAGCCCTCCTCTGCACCCGCTCGAGGTTGTCAACATCCTTTTTAAATTGAGGCGCACAGAACTGGACACAGTACTCCAGGTGGGGTCTGACAAGAGCAGAATAGAGTGGTACTATCACTTCCCTTGATCTAGACACTATGGTTCTGCTGATACAACCAAGAATCGAATTGGCTTTCCTGGCTGCCACATCACACTGCTGACTCATGTTCAATTTGAACATCTGAGTCTGTCCCAATTCATGAGGCGACGTTTCTAAAGGTGGCAGCATTACCAAGTGAATAAAAGGTGGCAGCATTACCATTTCCAACAGAATTACACGTGTAAAAGGGAGGTTTCACCACAATTTGGTGGCACAGCAGTGGGATGTCGAAATAAACCCGGTTGTGCCTTTGAAAACCCAGTGTGTGAAAGGGGTGACGTCACAATAGATCTTGTGGCCAATCACAAAACACAGGAAGCAATGATGACATGGGTGGATTAAGATGGGAAAATATGCATCCTTGAGATCTATCACAGTGAACCAGTCCCCTCGGCGCAACAAGGGAATAATTGATTCCAGAGTCACCATGCTGAACTTTATGGTGGTGATGAACTTGTTGACCTGGCAGAGGTCAAAGATAGGTCTGAGTACTCCATCTCTTTTGGGTAGTGTGAAGTATTGTGAGTAGTGACCTTCCAACATGAGGTGATAGGAAACTGGTTGGATGGCATCCCTGGAGAGGAGAAAGTGAACCTCTTGAATGAGGATGGGAGAAGAAGGAATGGAGAGAAAGTTTCCCACTGGTGGGGTGGAATGAAATTCCATGGTGTAGCCATGGGAAATGGAAGAAAGTACCCACTTGTCTATTGTTATGCGCTGCCAGGCCAGTAAGAAGGGTACCAGTTGTTGGGGTGGAAAGGGCGGTGATAAAGGAGGGTGGAAGTCAAAGGCTCTGCTTAGGGCAGCAATCCTGCTGTTTGGTAAAATGATGCTGCCTGCATTTTTGGCATTTACTCCTTTGAGAAAACTAAGGCATGGAAAGAGATGAGAGGTGGTGGTCTATCCCTTCCAGCGGAATTATGGTGGAATGGAGCAGGTGAAGATCTCCTCCACAGCTGTTTAAAGGGCCTCTGTTGGTGTTGAGACAGGAGATCAAGGCAATTGGCTGTGGTTTGCTTCTTTTGAAGATCATGCATAATATCACCAGTCTTAGTATGAAACAGCCCCTTTCCTTCAAAAGGAAGGTCCTCAATATCATCTGCCATGGATGTGGAATGGAGCCACAAACTGTGATGCAGTGATGGCCGCCACAATCATTTTAGCAGCAGTCAGTGACATGACGTGCAGAATGCATTTGATGGGTTGCTACTGCCAAGAGTCCTTTTTGAAGATCATGCGCCACTCAGCCACACACACCCCAGGGGTGCGGGCAAGTGGTGCAGAATTTTTAAAGGGCTTTTGGCCGCGGAGCCAAGGGCCTGGCTCCACAGCCGAGAGTCCTTTTTGAAGATTGCATGCCGCTCACCCTCACCCCCCGGGTGCTGGGAAGCGGCGCACAATGTTTAAAATTGTGCCCCCCCACCTGACCTGCATCTGCATAGTGTGGATTTTCAATGATCACGGATTGGGTGGGTCCCTAACCCCCGCGATAGACGGGGAGGTTAATGTATGCTATTGCAACTTATTGGATCCATGAAGTCTCGGATCCTCGGAAGCGGCTGGATGGTCAGATTCAGGGATTGTGGCTTGTTGGAGAGTCCAATGGTGAAGCATCACTGGAGCCAGAGGAGGTACAGGCATCGGGCCCTGGTATGCCTGACTTGAGGTTGACAGTGATTTCAGGGGAGGTTCAGCACTGAGAGCTGCACCTGTTTGGCAGGAAGAGGCTGAGGGTCATGGCTGTGCCTGTGACGCATATTACACTTCCAGGCAACTGGCTGCAGAGCTGAAGGTTGGTTAGATATGGACACAACAGAGTGTGCATACAAGCTTGAAGCTGAGCCAAAAGGCTGCAAGGTGGGCTGGCCTTGGAAGGTCACTGGGGCTGAGACTGGGAGACCCAAGCTGCCTAAACCTGGAACAGATCCGTGGTCGGGGCTTTTCTGGAGGCAGGAGCCGAAGTATAAAGAGTCGGCATCAGAGCTTTGGACTGCAGCACCATCGGGGGGGGGGGGGTGCCGTTTGCAAGGCCAGCAAAAGGGCCAGAGGTGGAGCGACTTGGCCACATGGAAGCTGCCACAAAGGCACTTGAGAGTGGCTGAAGAAATCCTGCTGGGTAGAAGGCAAAGTGGCAGGAGCTGAAGCAATGGATCCCAGATGGATCAAATCCGATGAAGGTGGTGCACCTATTGAGGCAGAAGGACGTTGCTGTCTGGAGGAGTCTATCAAAGCCGAAGAGGCGAAAGTACTGGAACAAATAGTCCTTTAAGACAACCATGATCCTCAAGAGGAAGCGGAGACTTAGATGATGAGGTTGAATCCAAGTCTGAGAAAGCCAGAGGCTGGAATGGAGAGTGTTATTCAGGGCGTCAAAAGACAGGAGGTGGACGGATCGGAGAAGAACCTGGAGCTGGGTGTGGAAGAGTCCCAAGGGAAACAAGGTCTGTAGAAGGGGCTGAATACACTGGCTCACACTTAGGAGGCTTCTCCAGTTTCGGTTTCTTCTGTTTCTTAGGCTTCACCGGAGCCTTATAAAGCTTTTTAATCGATAAATCTGGAACCGAGGAGGTAGATGGTTTGGATCCAGGATCCATTTTTGAAGGGGAGCAGTGATTTTTTGAGGGAAAGGGTATTTAGGCAACGTCGGTGAGTTTTTATCACCGAGGGGCCAACAGGAGGCTGTCTGGTGGGATTCCCTCAGGCAATAAAGACATTCAGAATGACTGTCTGAAAGGGGAATTTTGCCTCCGCACTGAGAACATTTCTTGAAAAGACCCTGATAAAACAGGAAAATGACTGAAAACTGGGGGGGGGGGTGGATTTTAGAGGGAAGGAGGAAACCATTACTAAGAGAAAAAAACAAAAAGTAAAAGAGGGTCACAAAAACATGAAGAGAACAGTTGGGAGAACATTCCTGAAATGCAATCGAGGTGGCGGCTAAAAGGAACCGAGAGGGTTGGGTTGCTGCGCACCAATACATGTGCAGTTGGAATGGGAGGAGATTAACCGGTCTGAGTTTTAATCTCTAGAATGTTCTGAGATTCCACGTGTGCATGCTACCAAACCAGTATCTGTGATTTCATGGAGGTCACAAAGAAGAAAATTGGATTGCTAGCTTTCCCCTCTGCATTTCTATGAGGATTTTACCACATATAATCATGTTTAATTCTGTCAGAATAATTAATGACTTCTGTACTTTCTTTAATAATTTTATTTATTATTTATTTTAAATATTTATATACCGGATTTGTCCTACAGAATTCAAGGCAAGCTACAGCAGTAAAAGAAACAAGATAAAATTGAATGAATAAATTATTAAAATATTTTAAAAAGCATTAAACAGATACATTAAAGCCCATAAACCAAGAGCAACATTAAAAGCTCAAATAAAACAACAAAATTAAAACACCTCTTAAAAAACAACCTCTTGCTTAAGCAGTCATTTTAAAGGATGGCCAACCTGACAAAAATAAAAGTCATTGTCTGCTTGGGCAGCAAAGTTGGGGCCAGCCTGGTCTATTAATGACTCATTAAGGGAGATAGATACTTTTTAGATAGCTTGGTGGCTTTATAGGTTGAAATCAGCACTTTGAATTGTTCCCAGAAATGAATCAGCTGCTCTAGTGAGGGTGGGGGGTTGTGATACCTCTGACCAGCTCCAGCTGTGGCATTTTTGACCCACTGGAGTTTCTGAACACTTTCCAAAGGCACATTACTGTAATCCAGCCAAGATGTAACCAAAACATGTGTCACCATGACTAGATCAGACCTTTCAAATAATCCATTTGTTTGTCTTCCAAGGGCAGGTGATCAACTTCTCTACATCTACTCTTCCTTGCAGCTCACTAGTTGTGACCCCCCTTTTTTTCTTTTTTTTTTTTTTGGTCTGTGTCACTGAAGCTGCCTAGATGCCCTAAGCACATCTGATCTCGCCTGATTTCGGAAGCTAAGCAGGGTCGGGCCGGGTTAGTACTTGGATGGGAGACCACCAGGGAATCCCAGGTGCTGTAGGCGCTTGGAGTAGGAATTGGCAAACCACTCCAGTATTCCTGCCAAGAAAGCTCCGTGGACATGGAGTCACAAAGAGTCTGTCACGACAGTAAAGACACAACACACACATTGAAACTGGCAGGTACAGCATTGTCAACAGCAAACTGAGAAGCAGATTCAGCAGCAATAATGTCTGGGCTGGGTATAATATAGCTGCCCTGTCCAGGATGTTCTAGAAAAACAGCTTCTCAGGGTCGACTTGAAGAGCTGCATGTCAAAAACAAGTATGTATCAATGTCTTATATTTATTCAGATAACTGGAAAGGTGGAGTTTGGGAAGCAGCACAATTCAAACAGGACACCAAGACAGAACAAGTTGGAAAAGCTGCATAACATTAACTTATACTCACTTGGTAGGTTCCTTGAGGCTTTGATATAACTGATGTCCCATCAGCAAAGATAGCACAGCAGGTGCTGTCCTCACAGTTTGTTATGACTGTTGCAAAGTCTGGATTTTCTACTCGCATACACTTCACTTTCCTTGTAATGGTTTCAGGATTACTTTCTAGAAACAAAATCAGTTCAAAATAATATAACCTCAGAAGGCCTATGAGGCAGTGCACTTAACAGTGCAATAGTATTACTTCTCATATTGTATACTTTCCCAAACACGTGCCTTTTAGACTTTCAGGAGGCCTGGTCACCATGGCAATGGTGAAGGGTGATAGGAGTTGTAGTCTAAAACTAATGGTGGATTCTAGTCTGGGCATGCCTGTGTCCTAAGGACAATGTCTCAAATCATGATATTTACTCGACAACCTAAACAAAACACTTTAGGTGGATAAATCATTCCCAAAACTGGATGAAATTATTTATTGACATATTTTATACTGCTAATTTTGCAACACTATAGGTAGAGTAGAAGTTATCGTCTACAACAGCCATTCTCAACAGGGGCCGTAGGATCCGCAGGGAGCGAGGGGGCGGGGCTGGCACATTTGAAGGGAGCCATGGAATGGAAACAATTCTTCACACCTTATCTTATGAGGTTTTTTACCCGAGTATACAGTCCTGATTCTGCCTAGATTTCTTTCCTATTGTAAATAAAAGGTTGAGAATGGCTGTTCTAGAACATAACCTCCAGAATGCATTAGCACAGATTAAATTTTCCCAATGTCTTTTAACAACCAAGAACTGTACAATGTGTACCAAACTTCACTGTGGTACTGTTTAACAGACAACTTATGGGCTAACAGCAGCTTCACACAACACACGTCCAATTCGCAATATGGTTTTATAAGTCTTAAATTATATATTTTAAAATATTTGACAGCCGTTGTACTACTTCATGTGACTTAAGAACTACAAATTAGGTGTTTAACCTCAACATGGATAAAATTTGCATTTTAATCAGGACTAGAGAAGAATGCTACTCCCCTTCACTTATTTAGTTGGTTGGTGCTGTGGTTGGGATTGTTGCCATAGAAGCAGGAGGAGATCTCTTTCTTGATTTCCTCACTCTGCTTCCTCCCTGTTGTCTGGTATCATTCATGGTTTCCTCGTGCCCAGAATGCTGCCGCAAAGTTTTCATTCCAACATCAGCAGAGGCATGTGTAGACAATAAGGTGGAAGAAAAAGAGAAGACCCTCACTCTTTGCTGCTGCCAATTGAAGAAAAGCAAATTCCTGTGTGTTTGTCATAACAAGACAACTGCTGGAGAGTTCAGTGGTTTAGATATCTAGCTGCAGTGCCAGAGGTTGGGAGTTTGATTCCCCCCTGGGCCTCCTTGACAGGGGCTGGACTTGATGATCCACAGGGTGTCTCCCCCCAGACCTGCAGTTCTGAGATGACGACAAGGATGATGATGATGACAACAAAAACTAGTTAAGGAGGATAGAAGTTGGCAGTTACACTTGGTGAGAAGGACAAAGGATCATTGAGAATCAATGTCTCCTTGAATTGACACTGCAGTTGTTCACCTGTCATAAAAACTGTTTGTAATGAGAGAAGCGGCTACCAAAAGCTTAACTGTTTTAAAAATAAAACCATGTCTATAAGAATAAATACAAAACACACAGGAAGCTTTTTATGTCAGCTACGGTTGCCTCTAACACCTTGAAGACAAATAATGAAAACTGTTGTTATATCCCATCAAATCGCCTTTGATGTATGGTGACCCTATGGATGAGCATCTCCAAAATGTTCTGTCCTCAACAGCCTTGCTCAGCTCTTGAAAACTCAACCCTATGGATTCTTTTGGGAAGCTGATCCATCTCTTATTTGGTCTTACTCTTTCCTGCTGCCTTCAACTTTTATCAGCATTATTGTCCCCTACAGAGAATCTTGTCCTTCTCAAAGGGGTATAGAAGTATTGACCATGGTGTCAAGTTACATGATGGTGTAGATATCATGATGGAAGAGGTAGAAATATCATTAAACTATCAAAGTGTGGCAAAGCCCCAGGCCCTGATGAGATATATATGGAAGTTTTGAAATTGCTTAAGGAAGATCAATCCCTTTTCCTTTGGGTCAATTTATACAACAGCATCTATAGAAGTGGAACCATCCCACAGGACTGGCTCAAATCTACTTTTATATGACTTCCAAAGAAACCTAATGCAAAAAGTTCTAATGAATACTGAACAATCAGTTCAATGAGTCACATCCTGAAGTGATTTTTAAAAGACCTTATTTAAAAATACTGTATATTGGAAGTGTGAAGAGAGCATTGGAGATACCCAATTTGGATTCAGGAATGAATTTGAAACTCGGGAGGCATTATTTAGTCTTCAGATACTAGTTCAGCAATGTCTCAATGTCAACGTTGATGTTTTTGTTTGCTTCATTGATTATGAAAAAGCATTTGACTCAGTTAAACATGATAAACCTATTAATAATCTTAAAGCACTGGGTTTGGACTATTGTGATATCAGTTTGTTTGGGAACTGGTATTGGAATCAGCATGCTGGTGTCCGGATAGACAGTCGGATATCAGAAGAGGTGTCAATTCCGAAAGATGTTTGTCAAGGTTGTATTCTCTCACCTCTACTTTTTAATATCTATTCAGAAAGAATTTTCCAGGATGCTCATGAAGGAAAGAACCAAAGTTTGAAGTTGACTGGGAGTTCTTGTTAATAACATAAGATATGCTGACTACACTGTCCTCCTTGCAACAGGTCTGGCAAATTTGCAAGGATTACTGGATTCTGGCAGATTTGCAAGGATTATTGGATTCTGTTGCTACAGAAAGCAGTGCCAGGGGATTGTGACTTAATGTGAAGAAGACAAAATGGATGGTTATCAGTAAAAAACAAAATGGTTCACAGATCTTTCTCAAGATTGGCAGTGATATAATTGACAGAGTATCGTCTTATAAATACTTGAGATGCTTTGTCAAAGATAACTGGGATCCTTCATTGTAGAATTGAACAAGCTAGAAATTCCCTCCAGAAAATGAGGAAAGTCTTGACAAACCGGGATTTAGCTATCGGACCGTATTCGAATACTTTGATCCTATGTATTCAGCATACTTTTCTATTGTGTTGAAAGTTGGGCCTTTACAGATACATTATGCAGAAAGCTAGAAACATTCAAAATGTGGATGTATAGATGAATTCTGAAGATACTTTGGACAGACAGCATCACTATTGTGGCTGTATTACAGTTTATGAATAAAAAGTTAGAAATGCTCAATGTAAAGAGAAGAAAATTGCAATATTTTGGATACATAATGCACAATAAGAAATACCATCTGCTGCAGGTTATCCGTCAAGAAAAAATAGATGGGAAGTGTGTTCTGTTGAGACTGGCAACAGCTTCTGAGGATTTCCAGACATGGGGCTGAAGTGAGAAAGTAACCATGCTTGTAGAGGTTGTATTTTGAGTCCTGCATATTGAACCATGGACGTTATGGAGGCCATGAGTACCAACCGTTCTTTGGCTTTGTGTGCCATTACGAAGGTGTTCGCTTGAAACAACTGATAATGTTTGCACTTTTCATTTGTCTCGTCTGTGGGCAGAAAAGCTCTGCCAGAGGTGGAGTCCAGAACTGCTTCTACATATGAAACAATCTGAGATGAGATTAAGTTTGGACTTTTCTTTGTTTATTTGTAGGCTCAGGTCTGCAAGGAGAGACAAAGTGGGATGTCTCAATGGTGCCACCAGAAGTCAGTCGTCCAAGTACAGGAAGATGGTAACAGCAAAGAGTCGGAGGAATGCAATCGCCAGGGCCACACACCAGGTGAACACCCTTGGGGCAGCAGAGAGGCCAAAGGGCAATGGAAGGCTGCAATGTTGAGTGCAAAACGAAGGAATTTGCGCTAAGAGTGCCTGGTGGTGATATGGAAATAAGCGTCCTTGAGGTCTATTACCACAAATCAATCATTCTTCTTGAGTAGAGGAATGATACCGAACTACATCCACAGCAGCAAAATCCAGTAGTGCATAACTATAGTAGGGTCACCGAATCAATGCAACTTTCATAGAAGATGATTCACCAAATCCTCACTCATTCAAAGGGCCTACTACAGTTGTGACTTACTATTGGGTTTCAGTAAATGTTTCTTAGCATGAACAATTGTGTCATAGAAAATATGTTCATACCTGTCTCTTCACTGCCATCAGGCACCACAGTTTCAATACACTCTTGGAAGAAGGTGGTTATTCTGGTGCCATCAGCATGGTCTACTACCCTGGAACCATCATTTTTCTCTACTACGACTACGCTGTCTTCTCTCATTATCATCACCTAGAATAATAAATGAATACTGATGGAATTTTATGGACAAGCAAATTTAAAATATGATCTGAGGATGTTTTAATGCATATATTTTAGAAGATCTGCAGGTTACTTACCTGTGGTTGGAGTTCTTCGAGTGGACATCTGTGAATACACACATAGGGTATTTGTGCGCCTGCGCGATGATTGCCGGTCCTTCCAAGCTGAAAAGCTAACGCCCCTCCCCTTCAATGCACATGCTCCTCGCGCTTCCCGCCCAGAGCTCAGTTCCCCTCAAAGCCGCCGCTGACCATGTTAGGCATTGGCCATGACGGTTCGAGGGGAGGCGGGCGGGAAGTGTGTATTCACAGATGTCCACTCGAAGAACTCCAACCACAGGTAAGTAACCTGCAGTTCTTCTTCGTAGACTCTGTGAATCCACACATAGGGTGAATGACAAGCAGACTTACCGGAGGAGGGTAGTCATGGTAGCATGGCAGATAGGACAGCTCGTCCAAAGGCAGCTCGTCTCATGGAGCGGACGTCCATCCGGTAGTGTTTAAGGAAAGTAGATGGACGGGACCACGTTGCCGCTCTGCAGATCTCCTCTAGGGGGACTCCTTTTAGGAAGGCCGTGGAGGAGGATATAGCCCTGGTAGAATGGGCTTTAGGAGCAGATGGAAGAGGGGCATGCGCAATATCATATGCTAGTTTGATGGCTGTCACTATCCATCTGGAGATGGATTGGGGAGAAACTGCGGACCCTATAGAGGGGTCGCAGGTTCTAACAAAAAGTCGTTGTGTCTTTCTTATAGGAGCCGTTCAATGGGTGTAATACAGAAGGGCTCGCCGGACATCAAGGGAATGCATCTGCCGCTCAAGGTGAGTACTGGGGTTCGGGAAGAAGGTTGGGAGAACCATGGGCTGTGAGACGTGGAAAGGTGAGACCACCTTAGGTAAAAAGGAGATATCGGTATGCAACTCCACTCGGTCGTGATGAAACTTTAAGAAGGGTGGGTCAGCCCGCAGGGCTGCAAGTTCCGAAGCTCTCCTGGCGGAGGTGATGGCGACGAGGAAGGCAGTTTTAATGGTAAGTAAAAGTATAGAGGTAGATGCCAAAGGTTCAAAGGGAGGTCCTGTTAGTGCATGAAGGACGATCGAAAGCGACCACTGCGGTGTTGGATGGTAAGTGCAGGGGCGAATATTGGAGAGACCTTTGAAGAACTGTTTCACGGTGCGGTGTTGGAAAAACGCAGCGAGTCGGAATCAGGGGGTTGATGAGTGACTATGGCGGCAAGGTAGACTCTGAGGGTGGATATCGAGAGGCCTCTGTTAGAGAGAAGTAGCAGGTGGTCGAGAACTAGTTGTAGATCAGCTGGCTGGTAAGGACGTGCATGGTCCGTGGCGAAAGAGACAAAGGACGTCCATTTGCGGGCATAAAGGTCCCTGGTGGAAGGTTTCCTGGAACTAGCAAGGATTTGATCTATTGTAAGTTGATGAACCAGGCTGTGAGATGGAGGGATTGGAGCGCTGGATGCCGAACTTGGCCGTGGTCTCGTGTCAGGAGATCTGGCTGTGTCGGGAGGCGAAGGAGGTCGTGAGCCATGGCACGGAGAAGAGGGAACCATGGTTGTCTGGGCCACCATGGTGCGACCAAAATGATTTTGGGCTTGACATGTCTGATTTTGAGAAGTGTTTTCTGTATTAGTGGCACTGGTGGAAAAGCATAAAGAAGGCCCTTGGGGCATCGGGCTGAAAGGGCGTCTCCCATGGAATTTGTGCCGATGCCCGCTCGGGAAAAGAAAGAGGGGCACTTGGTGTTGGACGGTGTCGCAAACAAGTCGGTTTGCGGGGTGCCCCATCGAATGCAGAGCTGGCGAAAGACGAGGGATGATAGAGTCCACTCGTGGGTGTCGCGTTTGAGGCGAGTGAGGCGGTCCGCTATGACATATGGACTGCAACTGGATGGATTTGACGAGGGATGCACCATGTCCACAATTTGACTGCAAGGCGAAGCAGGGAGGCGGATCGTGTGCCCCCTTGTTTGTTGAGGTAGTATAATGCCACGGTGTTGTCCGTGGTCACTTGGACCATGCGGTTGGAGAGAAGGACCTCGAAAGCCTTGAGTGCTCTGAAGATAGCCAGGAGCTCTAAGAAGTTTATATGATGTGTCGCCTCCTGGGGGGTCCACCTGTGGTGTACAGACAGGTGGTTGCAAGTGGCTCCCCAACCGGTTTTGCTGGCATCCGTAGTGATGTTGACCGAGGGGTAGCGCTGTTTGAAGCGTCTGCCTACCATGAGGTTGAGGGGGGAATTCCACCATTGAAGGCTGGCTCTGAGTGAGGAGGTGACATGAAGGTGTTTGCAGGGAGGGTCCCTGTGAGGACGAAAACTGCGGAGAAGCCAGGCTTGGAGTGGACGCATTTTGAGGCGGGCATGCTGTCAAGATATGTAAAAGTTGATAAAACATATGTTGTGTATATTTAACAGAATGTGTAAAGAGAATTGTAAAATGGAGGCAGTTAGACTCTGCTGTGTCATGATGTTAATCCACAAGTGTTAGAGATAAGTAATCACAGGCATGTTAAGTGATGAAGTGCAGGTGGAACTGATTGTAACATCATGATTTGTAATGGTTAGATCAGATTGCATCAGATTGTCAATTAGTGATTGCATCAGATCTTATGAGTGCTGATTAGTATAAAAAGCACTAGCTTGCCATTTGTAACTGGGGCACTGTTATGGTGAGAACAGTTTACCCCACACTCTGTTTGTCTGTTTGATATATTGTATATAATGCTTGGTTGTTATGCTGTGTATATTTTGCTGTATATATGAATATATGAGGTTTTACTCTATTCATTGTCATTGTCTATCTGTTAGCCTAACTCTGCAACCCTTTATATCAATACTGACATTTTATCTACGTTACTGCTGCACTGCTCAGTGGCAAACACATTTAATTTATATATTATATGTAACTGCCCATTTTAGTATATAGTCTGTTGACA